>VWYI01008134.1:0-25254 GCA_013399455.1 Anthoscopus minutus | reverse complement strand
AAATTACAGGGTGCAGTTTGAGAAAAAATTAGGGTTTTTTCCATTTGGTATATGCCTTGGTAATTTTTAATACATATCTAGCAGAAGAAATCTTTCCACTCCCCACTGACAATATTGGAGGGAGTTGGTGTCTATTTTCACTGAAAAAACTTAGTCTCAACCAACCACTCTAATAGCTAAAGGCTAGCACATGCTCCAAAATCTTGACAACATGAACTCTGCCTGCAGAGTGGGACAGCAGAGCAGTGTGAGAGGCATTTATTATGGATGATGGACAGCTTCCACTGTGCTGTGGTGATTCAAGGCCTGCTCCATCAGATTCTGCCACCAGATCACAGAAATGCAGGAGGAGGAGGCTTTCCATTGCTTTTCACCAGAAGGGAAGAGTGGGAGGGACCAGTGTCAGATCATGTCCCCAACTCCTCTCTCTGCCTACGTGAGCTAAATGGTGGCAAGGGCAGCAGCACATCCTTGAGAAAGGGACAATGCCAGTCTGAGTCTTCAGGAAACAGAGAAACAAGAAACAAAGAAACAAGGAGCAAAGCTCTTGCATGGGATCCTGGCCTTTCAGCAAGGGTAAATCTCTTTGAACAAGAACAAGATAAGGTGAAGGAGATAAGGAGACAAACACATTCTCTCCTTCACAGTTTATGGTTTATTTACCAAACCCTCAGGATCAGCAGTATATTGTGATGTTTCAATACCTTTTCAGTGTCAACACCATGAATGATATAACAAAAAGAACAGGGCTGCAGAACAATGTAAAATTTTTCGGCAGATTATGCCACACCTGGAGGTCTGAAGGAGAGTGTGTATAAGCTAAATTAATCCTCCACAGAGGGCAACTGCAGTTTGGACTTTGGACTTTGGACTTCAGTGAGTTCTATACATTTCCTGACTATCCCCAAGCCTCTTATATATATGACTGCAAGCACAAAATGTCCATGCAAGTGCATTCATGGTGAGCAGCTGGTTGCAGTTGCACTGAGGACCAAGGACAGAATATTTATGAATTGGGCTAAGGACATTATCAACTTTTTGTGAATCAAAATATTTAAAATATAACATTTGGAATAAAATTGTAACTGAATACAGACTATATTTTATATTTGATCACCTGGTTCGCAACATTTTGGAAAGGCTGATAAAATACAATAAATGCTTAGAACAGTGTTCTGAATTTAAATGGTAAAGTATTTGCATTAGTGAGGTCTTTACCTCCCTTGAAAATCTGATTTATTTGAATTTCTACCGAAATTTTGAAGGACCTTGCTGTCTCACTAAAAAGACAGTGAATTTTATGAGGCTGAATGTTTTATTGGTTGATCTTGCAAACTGACTTTTTTAAACACAAGTAAATACATTAAGAAGGACATTAAGCAACAACGATATAACACATAGAGTAAACATGAAAAAATGTACCAGTTCAGCAAAGAGTAGGTCAGAAATAAGGCAGCATTATCAAGTTAAATGAGTCCTAATAAAATTCCTCCCCTTACCCACAGTCTAAGAACAATTATATTTCTGAAAGAGCCTCTTTTTAGCAGTGTTTCCAAAAGAGGTGCTGGAAACAGCTGCCTTCCCCTCTGTTTCTGTTCTACATAAACTGGAGAACACAGTTCACAGTTGGTTTGGAGAGCACTAAGTGATTGCTGTGTTTATGAAATCCTATTCCTGTTAGTCAAGGAAATGAGTTTGACTCACCAGCTTGTTTATGAGTTTTGCTTTATGAAAGCTACTGCTGACCTCAGACTGCTGTTCCACCAGCACTGCTGAAAACTGCTCCTCTGGGGGGAATCTGCACAAGTTCCCATTTCTTCAAAGATCTCCTGTTTATTCAGAGGCTGTGTTTTTTACAGTATTCTTAAGGCGTTATAGCGGAAGTGAGTGATGTGTCTCATATGATACAGGCATGTAATCACAGAAGTGCAGAGCAGCAGCTCTAATATTCTTAGTTCATTTACTCTGTGAGAGGATGATTTACTCTCTCTGATCACTGACTTCCCATGTCAGCAAATATGCAACAGCAGAATTGCTGCCTCTAAATTCAAGAGCCACACCACAGGCTTTAAGTTTAATCAATGACTTAATAAATATAAAAATTAGCCTTTTGTATCCAGGACAGAGAAACTAAAAGGTGAACCCTCAAGGATTTTGAAGCAACTAGGATTATTGGTTTGAAAGAGACTGAGATCTCAACATTGCCACTGTAATGAAGGTAGCTTACTAGAGGAAAGGGAAAAAACCAGTTGAATCATTTGCAGAAATCTTAGTTTGAATGTTTATTTTCTGGGCTCTACTTTCTACTTGATACATACTGAAAAACTTTAAGACTCGTCCCACTCTCCCTTCCAGGGGATCATAACACATGACTTCATTCACGTGAGGCTATTGTTCTTCCTTTCCTTGTTTTTGCCTAGCATATCTTGTAAACTGAGGCTGGAAGTTAAAACCATCACAACCCATACAAAATGCATTTCAGCCTAAGTCAGAGATTTTTTTTTCCCAGCTGAAAGGAAGTCAGAACAGAAGAGAAACCGTTGTCTGTCTTCTATACATAAAGTTTACCAGTGAAGATATGGTAAGAAATTTTCACATATGAATATACAACTGTCTGGCATGTTTACAGTTGCAAGCTTACAAGTTTGAATTTGATTTGAATTTGAGTTCATTTTCCAATGCTTTCAGGATTTTAGCTTCTTCAGTAAGCATAATAGTAACCCTGACTACTGGAATTATTAAAAGAAGGGAAGAAAGAAAAATGAATCAGCAATTTTCAGCTCTTTTTTTATTCTTCCTCCTTTCAGGTCTGAAATCTTAATTTCCTTTTTAAAGAATAAAAACTTTCAACTGAATTATATCCTTTCTTTCTTCATAGAAAGGATATTCTGTGCTCTGCCAAAAGACATTTAAATATATATTTCTCTTACCCTCTATATACCAGGTTTTGCTTACTTGTTCTTTTTGTGCCCCTTGTTATTTCTGGGGGCATAGTAAGTCAGTGATGAGCCTCACACTTTTGCACTAAAGCATCTGACTCCTTGTTTTCCCTCCTGCTGGTAGTCAGCTGGCCTTACAGTAAGGCAGCTCAGGGAGCTAAACTAGCAAAAAAAATAAAACAGCACAAAAAAATTGTTTTGAAAATCAAGAACCACAACGTCATGGCTAATATTCAGGAGGTCAACACAAGGGGCATCACCTGGCGATACCCTAAGCCTAGTTATATCAGATCCAATTTGTTGTGTAACACTCATTTTCTGAGGCTTATGAGCTGGCTTTGAGCATGCTAGAAATGCTTCAGGCATAGCACTGTTCCTGGTGGCTGCCAGCGGCAGTAAATATAGAACGAAGCCAGCCTGTTCACAGTTCATATTGAGGTACTGTGTCAACAGCCTGTGATCTGAGGAATGCTTTTTGGACTGCTATCAAGTTCCTGAAGGACAGTGCAAAAACCAGGTCACAAGTGTGCCATGCTCTCCCATTTCCAGCTGCTGAAACAAAGGAAAGTGAAGGGAGCCAGGACTCAGCCTATCTACTCCTCCAGGTGAACTGTGCCCACTGGTGTAGGTAGGTGCTGCACAAATATTCTGCAGCCTCAAGCCAGAGTTGACAAAGTGGCTCCACATCGAGGTGATCTTTTATCAATAGCTCCTCTGTTTGGACAGGCTTTTAATATGCTAAGAAACTGAAAGGATAAAACAAACCAAGAGCTCCCTCACATTGCTTGTGTTGGAAACTCATTCTGACCTGAGTTTATTGCAACTTAATGTGAGCCATAAAGCCCTTTTGCCCATTCAATTAGGCCTGTATGGCTGTCTACTGTCACTCTACTACACTTCTACCTGCAGCCTTCTCTCTCAGCCATAATCAGGTGAGACATAATCAGGCTTCTATCATCTTTCTTGCTGGCCTTTCAAATAGTCTCTCTTTCCCTCTTTCTTCTCTTCTTAAACCAGTCTTGTGTCTTGTGTCATCTATATGGTGAATTCACCAGCATTTCTACTGAGAAACTCTTGATTCATCTCTCATGTGTTCAGATCCAGTGTGGTACCCACAGTCTCAAAAGATGCATTTGCATAGTGGAGTCTGTGGAGGCTGGTTACAGCTGGAAGAACAAAGAAACATGGGGTCATCTTGCCCTATAAAAATAACTAGGCCATTAAGGAAAGTTTCATTCCTGCTTGGAGATAAGACAGAACCTGGGCTGAGAAAAAAAATGGTAAACAAATTAAAAGAAGGAGCTGGGAATAACTGACTTTCAACATAAAAGAATGTCTGATTCATTGTAGAGGAAGAATTCATAGTTTCTCATGTTTTCTCATTGTGGAGAAAACTCACTGAAGAAATGGGTTGAATGAAATGCATCTGCCATGCTTTTTTGAAAACATAGAAAGATTTTAATACAAAAAAAATCAAAATAGTCAAACAGTAATTTCCAACACACTTTAAAACATATTAAAACCAGACTGCTTCCTCGAATGTTGCAGAGAAATCCAGTACCCTGACCTAAATTTTTTTTTTCATCATCAGTCTAAAGGAATTAACATCTTTTCAGCTGAGAAAATGTCATAAAATGTAAATGCAAAATGAAACTTTCCCTTTCATTGCCTTAATAGCCACAAAACCCCCTAAAAATTTAATTTTTGCATGTTTTTATTTTAGAGGAACCTAATTTCTGGTATTGATCTCTGCCCTTGTAACTCAGTCATTTCAGCCCAAACACATCAAAATTTTAGAGTTAAAAGTAAATGTTAATTTTAGAAACTCTTTCCCTTAAAAAATAACCCCACCTTAGACCATTTACATAAAAATAATAAACTAGGCAGGTGCCACTTCATTTCACACCTTGTCATATCTGTTAACAGGAAAGGCAATCATACAGGTTGGAATACATCCCTCTTGGTGATTGATGCAAGCTATAAGGAGAATTAGAGACAGACTAAAGATCTGGCCTTACCCATGAAAGGTTGGAAATACAACCATTAACAACATTTAATACAAAATTTCCTGCAGTTCATGGAGCAGAGATTCACAGAGTGTGGTTTACAGAGTGTTTTCAGACTCAGCAGTTGCACTCTATAGGAATTGAATTCCAGTAAATGTTCTCACCTCCAGACACACAACCGAGTTGTCCCCAAAAAATAGCAGTCAAGTCCAAACCACTGATAGTGCTAATTCAGTGACAATGAGCTGCAGCTGGTTTTAAAATGAGACAGGGAGTTGTGAGACCTGAAAACACAGTTACACACAAAAATTATGGCAAAGCCAGGAACTTTTACAAATTTGTCCAAGAGCTTTGAGTTATTTAGCTAATATTGCAAACAAGGATGTTTTACCTGTCAGGGTATGCTTCATTTACAATCCAATTAATTTAGAGATTTGTGTAATGGGGTGGGTCAAGGAACAGGAATTGCAGTGATGGTTTCTGTAATCCATATAAATTAAAAGGTGAAACTTCAACAGGTGTTTTCTCTAAGTCAAAAATCATCACCAGTGACATTATACTTTAAATCTATGTTGCCGTTTGCTTTTGGTTTGAATTAAATTATTCCAGGAAACTGTTTAAAACCAAAACAGATAAAAAGAGCTACACGATATTTTTTTTTTTGCATGTTTGTTTTGTTTCTGTTTAATATTTTTTGCTTGTTTAGATCTTTTTTTTGTTTGGGTTTTGGGTGTTTTGGTTTGGTTTGGGTTTTTTTTTCAATTTTTTACCTTTGCTTTTGATGCAGCTGAAAAATACTGCAAATATTCTCCACCTCTCCAGCCTCCAGAAAACAAGTGCTCCAGCTGCAGAACACTGGAGCATCTTCCCACCACTGGGACCCTGGGTAGCCACAGACCCATTTCCAGAAAAGTAACACAGTTTATGATGTTATTACATTATTATTTCTTATTTTACTACTTTTTTATTGTACTATTTTATTGCTTCATAGTTTCATTATTTCAATATTTTACTATTTGGTTACTCAATTTTAATATTTTATTTTTCATATTGTTGTTGTTGCTTCTTTATTGTGTTTGGTTTTTCACACCATAACTTTCCTAAAATAAGATGTAGAGAGAGTCCATGATGATGATTAAAGGCCTGAAGCAAATCTGCTATGAAGATAGGCTGAGAAATTTGAAGCTGTCCAGCCAGGGAAGGGAATTTTATGGCGAGACCTTAGACCTTCTGTCAGTGCCTGAAGGGGCTACAGGAGAGCTGGAGAGGGACTTCTGACAAGAGCATGGAGGGACAGGACAAGAAGGAATTTAATGAACTAAAAAATAAGAGGATTAGTTTAAATATTTAGAAGAAATACTTCCCTGTGAGGGTGATGAATCCCTGGCACACATTTCCCAGAGAAGCTGTGAATGCCCCATGACTGGAAGAATCAAGGCCAGGTTGGACAGAGTTGTGAACAATCTTGTCTGGTGAAAGGTGTCCCTGTCCATGACAGAGGGAAAAGTTCCCTTCCAAACCAAACCACTCTATGATCTGTGATTATTTGATTATTATTCACCATTGCTGATACTGCATTATTACTGTTGTTATCCCCTTATTCCCTTTAAAGATTTATTAAAAGAGTTGAAATGAATGCGCATTTGTGCCAGTCAAAAGATAACAGGCAAGCAGCCCCCCTGACAGAGAGCATTTCCATACATCTATATTGCAGGATTGAAAAACCATAAAAATCTCACACCTACCTTACTTTATCCTGGCCTCCCTGTAAGCCCAAGAGTTACAAGGTTATCATTGCCATACGTCGCTAAATTAGCATAGGGACAAAATCACCACAGTGGTGACGTAAATCAAGTCTGCACTTGGCACAGGCTCTTGGCACTAAGTGGCAGAATAAAGAAACAAAGGACATTTTCAGTCAATAACTGACTTCCATTTATTCACTTCAGATTGCTATCTAAGTAGATAATATTTCTGCTGTTCTCTTTTCTGAAATACCTCTTGTGCCTCCCTGAACATAATAAGGGAACACTTACCACGCAAGTTACTTTAAGACTTCTAAATAACTTGCACAGAATTTAACAAGATTTTTGTTAGTTCAGTTTACTAATCTGGGAAGATACTGCCCTAAGAATGGCTAAAAACCAACAACTGTAGGTGCTGCTTTGGAAATGTTGATGTCTGAAGAATGCTGGCCTGAATTTCTGGCACAGAAATTTCTGCCCACAGTCCCTGGCTCTGCATATCTGCTTTAACAGTTAAAAGTTACATGATTTTTCATTTGGTGACTTTTGCATCTCTGAAATGGAGCAAACACTGCAGTGTCTTCCGAAATATTTTGAGAAGTGCTGTACAAAACACTGACTGACAATGTCTTCCTGGGATGACTGGAAGGGCAACTCAGTCAAAGGTCACGTCAGTGGGTTATTAAAATATAAACACAACACTGGTTTGAGTACATTCTTTTGGGGTCATTGTTGCAGTGCTGAAAGGAAAGTTGTCTGCTCTTACTCCACTTCCTTTGCCAGGAAGAGGTATAATTTGAAGGACTTATGAAGCAGGAGGAGGGGACAGGAGAATTGAGCAGGTAAAGGAGAATCATCAGGGCTCCCAAGGATGTTCAAAGATGACCACAGCCAGCACTTAATTTTCCACAGAAATCCCTCCCCCAGCAGTAGATGATAACATCATAGAATCATTTAGGTTGTAAAAGACCCTTAAGATCATTGAGTCTAACCATGAACTTGGCACTACCAAGTTCATCACTAAACCATGCCCCTAAGTGTCACATCTACACATCTTTTAAATACCACCTCAGGTGGTGACTCTACTGCTTCCCTGTACAGTCTGTTCCCAGACTTGGCAACCCTACTGTGAACAAATATTTCCTATTACTCAATCTAAAACTATCCTGGAGCAACTTGAGGGTCATCCTACTGCCTGTTATCAGGGAGAAGAGACTGATGCTCAAGATGAAGCAGTTGTTAGAAACTGAAATGCATCTTTAGTTCCCTCAGCCTCATGGAAATCCAGATGGATGAAGTGCAGAGAGAGTTTCACCTGCTGGGGAGACACAGTTTTTGTAGTATGTCTTTGCAGGAGGAAGGCAAAGGGACAACACACCTGCACAGCAAAACAATGAGGGATGCACTCCACAGAGCTGCCTCCCAGCACAGGGCCACACCTGAGGGACAGGTGCTCAGGCAAACCTGAGGTTTCAGGTATATCAGTCAGGAAGAGGCCATGACACCACTGGAAATGGCAGCACCTCTTTCCACATGGCAGAAGTGCTGGACAGCTGGGACATTTGTAGGCTCAGGAAAAGCAGGACTGCTATAGGTGTAAGGGGCTTTCCCCAGCAGGTGACTTGCACTGACTCAGACATTGGGTAAACAGCACCCTAAATTTCCTTCTTGATAAAAATCTTATTCCTCTTCTTTCCCAAAGCACCCAAAAAAGTACTGATGGACCTGTTTAGGAGAAAACAAAACACTGAGGTGGTCATTTCCTTGAGGGAAGCACATATATATGTTATTTAGCACATAAAACTATGTTGGTTTCTGCTTGGACAGAGTTAATTTTCTTTGCAATGGCTTGTATGGGCTGTGTTTTGGATTTGTGCTGAACACACAGTTGATAATGTAGAGATTTTTCTGTTATTGCTGAGCAGGGCTTACCCAGAGCCTTTCTGCTGTTTGTACTGCTACACTGGTGAGGAAGCTGGGGGTGCATGGGAAGGTGGGAGGAGACACAGCCAGGACAGGTGAACCAAACTGACCAGAGGCATATTCCAGGTGGTGTGACATGAGGCTCAGTATATAAAATATGGGGAAGAAGAAGGAAGAGGGTGACATTTTGAGTGATGGTGTTATTCTTCCCAAGCGTCTATTCATGTGATGGAGCCCTGCTCTTCTTGAGATATCTGAACACCTGCCTGCCCATGGGAAGTGGTGAATTAATTCCTTGTTTCACCTTGCTTGTGTGTGCAGCTTTTAATTTCCCTATTAAACTGCTTTTATCTCAAAAAACTCTTATGAGTTTTTTGGCTTTTATCCCTTCAATTCTGTCTGATTTCACTGGTGAAGAAGTGAGACAGTGACTGCATGGGGCTTGGCTACTGGCTATCTGAAAAAAAAATGCTTCTAAAGTCTTTCAGCTAAAGAGCATTTAGCAATGCATTTTATCAGTTTCACAAGGTGTTTCCATTCTTCCTAACACATATCCCCGTGTGAAAATAATCCAAGCCTAGCAAAACACCTCATCTAAACTCATAACGACCAGATTAGATTGTTTAGATAGAGTTTACTTCATGAGACTCAGAGACTGAGTCACTTTCTCTTCCTGTGCTGCCTTTGTTTTAGATTAGGACATATGAAGCTCCCTGCCAGGAGTCGTCACTACTGGGAAACGACATACTGGGAAAGTGCATGTTTTATTGTTGGGGATTTTTTTGTACTCACATGACCCTTGTTATATAATAGCTACACAGAGGGAAAGTAAAAAAGGAAAAGCTACAGATGAGTCTGGTAACTGATGGAAAATGTTGATGGAAACAAGGCAGTGGTTGCCCAAGGCTCGTGGTATTGCCTCAAGTTGCTCTGACAAGGAGTTGTCCTCCTGCTTTCTCCTCCTCACAGGGTGGTTGTGCCAGCCTGCCTGCCGTGCACTAGCACAGGACAGGGCAGGAGGCAGGCACAGCATGCACAAACCACCTTTTCTCCAAGGAAAAGCAAGAGAGCAGGGGATGCAGCCACTGTTCTGCCAGCTCTCCCCACTCCATCCATCACCAAGCCCAGAGCGGCACTGCTCAGGAGCCAGCGCAGCACAAAGGAGATTGCCATCCTAAAGCTGTGGCAGAGGGAAGAGTTTATGTCCACTTGCTGGGCAAACTCCAACTGTCTTCACTGTGTAATCCAGGATGCTTTTGCAGAAGAGGGATGCTTATCACTGTGACCTGCACTAAAACAGCTAAAAGGAATATAAAAGGACAAAAAAATAGTTAAAATCAAGCTCTGCTCTGCTGATAGACCATGCATCTCACTACTGAGTAAAGATTCTAAAATTTTGTGTGAAAGTTTGAACTTTGTTATTGTTTTCCAACATTTTTTAATTAAAATACTTCCATCTAAGGAGCTGCATATTTTCTTTTAAGATTTGCAACATTTACAAAGCGGCTTTAAGCTTTCATTATTTCAGCTAAGAAAGATACCAGTTTACAATGTGTCATGAATCTACATAAATTGCTATTTGATTTGTGCTCTTTAAATTTGATATTTTATCTTAGACATTCTTATTCAGAAGTTCTTTATAGAATAATAATATTGTGGCACTACTGGTGTAATAAATGGTCTCACAAGACTGGTGTCTCATGACATGCAATTCTTCAAGTCATATCCCTCCGTGGGATGTAGTAATGTTCCTTTCCACTTCCCCCCAAGATTTACAGAAGTCAAAAATATAGAATAAAACTGAATTACCAAACCTGTGGTCTACATCCCGCATCCAAAAGCACAAAATCAGCTATGACATTTTTGCCCATCCAGAACTGAGCTTGCCAGGTAAAGTGCTTTCTTTTTCTTAAGGTCACAGAATTTGAGCAAGCATTCTACACTTTTCTCCAAGTAGCAGAATCTGCGTCTTAGAAGGATTCTAATAAAAGGAAAGAAATAATAGAGATCAAGGAAAAAGTCTTACTACACCTAGATTTATGTATTCTCTTCAGTATTCTTCTTTTAAAAGTCTGCCTTTGAATCTAGGGTTACCATGGCACTTCTGTTTTCTATCAAAAACTTATTTTATATTAGGTTTGTACTTAGAGGAATGGTTTCCTTGCCAACATTTCATATTTCATGCACCTTATTCATGCTTTTATTGACATATAGACTGATTGGTGAATCATATTAGCACATTTACTCAGCACTAATTGAACTCACCTTTTTTAACACCGTCATTTCTGGATTTATGCCCAGTATTCCCTGACCTACCATGTCAATATTGTAATTAAAGGTTTCCTTTCCTTTATGTCAGGTGAGTTATTTAAGTTCTCAAGAGGAAATCTAACCGTGCCACTTAGATTGCTAAACCATTCCAGGTTTCTGAAGGAACATTTATGACCCATGTTATATTCTGCTCCAACATTTTTTGTTTGTGAAGAAAACACAGCAGAATTTAGTGAGATTAGGTATTAAGGTATGTGAAGGGCTGCTGTGGGAGTTAAAGGCTCTGCAAATGAGAGAGCTGAGGGTGTGCATGGCATATCACAGAATCACAGGATAGTTTGGGTTGAAAAGGACTTTTTAAGGCCATCTAGTCAAGCCTCCCTGCAATGAGCAGGGACATCTTCAAGTAAATCAGTCTTTTCAACCTGACTTGCATGTTTCTAGCAATGGGACATCTCCCACCTCTCTGGGCCACCTGTTCAAGTGTTTCACCACCCTCATTGTAAAACAACTTCTTTAATATCTCTAATCCAAATTTACCCTTTGGATTTAAACTATTGCTCATTGTATTATTGTCTAGTTGATGCACGTAGCAAATGTCCTCAAAAATTTCATATTTTCTGGCCTTATCTTGTTAGGTGTCAGGCTCCTTGATCCAGCTGTAGAGTAGACCCAGAATAGAACAATAGATTCTGGATTTAGGTGCCAAGCATTTGAGCCCTACCCAATGTCTCTTACACCAGTTGAACCGGAAATTTGAAGGCATTGATGTCTTAGCTCTATGGAAATGTTGAACTTGGTGAGAATTCAGCTCTCTCTCAGCGGTTGTGGCTTGGCCAAATAATGACATTCACTGTTAGAGACAGGAATGGTTCTCTCCAGATGCTCATGTAATCCTGAGTTAGCAATGTTGAGACTCTTTGTAGCATACTTTACAGAGATAATTAGTAACACTAATGTGTTTTCAGTCTCCTAAGCAGACACGATTGAATGTTCCAACTCTTTCAGCTGAATAAGCCCTCCACCTGCATATGTATGGCAATTCTTTGTATGCCCAATTGTCCTTAACCTGGAGCACTGTATTCACTCTCCCAGAGTGCTCCCTGGGGTCCTCTGCACTCCCTATCCCTTGCACCAAGCTGATAGCCAGCTAAGTTATACAACAAAGAGGGAAGAACTCCAATCACCTAAATAGCCAAAGGGCTAAAAATAGTTTTTCCTGCACCAGCTAACACAGCCACAGTCAGGGCTCTGGTTTACTGAATACTGAGGTCCACTGTGCATACATGAATCCGGAAAGAATCTTCTTTAAGGAAGTAAAGCACCCAAACTATCTGTTAATTTATTTCTCTACATTATATGAGGCAACTACATGCATTAAATTATTATAGTTATCAGTGGACTGGGTGTTGAACAAAAAAAGTTTCCTTAGAAGCTGTAGCGCTGCAAGTGTATTTAGTCTTTCCCACAGAGTCTACTGTGTTTAGCTTCTCAAATAAGGAAACCAACAGGTAGGTTAAAATATAACTAGCAGAAAGACAAGAATTCTTATCTCCAGGGCACAATGGAAAAAAGCAGCCCAGAGTAAATCTCATCAATCCCTCGATGATGAAAATCTAACACAGCAGCTGTTTGTCTGGGAACAGTCTCTCAACACGTTTTGATTTCACAGTACTGAACTAATCTTTTCTGGAGAGTACATGGAAACAGCAGCTCTCCTTGCAGGTGGGGTGGATTGTTTCTCTCTTCAGATACAGCTCAGGGGGTGCTGTAGCACTAGCACATTTATTTGGGACTGTGCTGTAGACAGTGGGATGGGGAAGGATGTCCACAGCTCTGGGAATCTTCAAAGAGAAGAAGCAAAAAATCATGCATATCCACTAGTCAAAAGCAAATTTTAAGGTAACAGAACATTTGCTTGCAAAATGCATAATCAACCTATAAAACATGAATGCCATTGGATTTAAAAGCTGAGTCAGGGGCAAGAAGGATTATGTATTTATAATGCAGACATCTATGGATACTTTAGGGAAGGAAAGACAGATGCCCTTACACTACGTATTTGTGTATATGAACTGTTTTGTGCTGGCAGGACTAAGTCAACAGAAAAACTGGTGTCATTAAATCAGTGAAAATCCTAGGCTGCAGCACTATGAACATATATTGTTTGGGTATAATACTCCATTGTAATCAAAATTCCACTGTGCTTCAAGCTGAAAAATCTCCCATTCCTGAAATAAAGTGATATGACATAATAAAACCTTAAATTTTGTTATCAGTAAGGATGATGAAAAGATAGTTGTTAAAGCTTACATGTGAAGAAGCACAATAGAAAGCAAACACAATATACTACACTTTCTCTAAACCACAATGATTGTGTACATACACTCTCAGTTCTTACAGTAACATTCTTTTAATACAGTGATGGTACTAAATCAGACTGGTGTGCAGGACCGAGGACAATAACTTCCTGATATCACACAAGTCGCAAAATATGCACATGGACTTACAGATTTTCAGTTGTAAAACTGCAAAACTGTCTTCACAGATATATTCAGCATTTTCTGATGAAGGAAAGCAGAAAAAAATAGCATTTCCGGTATTTCCAAATAATACAAAATTTGGCAGACTTAGATGGGTTTCATCTTTCTTTCAGAAGAGTACATCGATTTCAAGTGGTCACTGTTGGTGCTCGAGATATGTAGAAGAATTTTGAAGCAAATTTAAGCTTTTTTCTAACAAACACAATTATATTTTGTTATTGTAATTGCATGAAAATATATTAATAATGCAGTATTAGAATGTAATAGCAAATTGCTCATAAACTCAATGCAATTTGTCAACTGTCTTGATACCATAGCATTAAAACCTAAAGACACATGTGCAACTCTTAAACAAAAGTGCTAAACAGCAAAATAGGTATTTAAAAATAGTCTATATTCTATGAAGATAAAAGTTAGTTTCTTATGGAAGGAAAGATTTTGCGTAGATACATATGTAAGTGGAAATCAGCCTCATAAACTGCCCTTTACTAGTGGTTTTCTTGCTCTTTGGTAGTTTAGGTCAACTCACATAAGTGGGTTTTATGGGTTTTTCTTATTGTTCTAAGCACATAGACACACAAAGGACTGTTTGGTCCTTTTTTAACCTGGATTTTCTACTAGTGATTTTTTATTTGGCAAGATTTTTGCATTAAGTGCATTTCAGAAAATAACAGCCATTCTCAGCAATGACTCTTAATTCTTTAGGAAAGCAAATGCAGACCACTTCTGCCAATAAGTCAAATGTCAAATTCCCATGCCTTTTTTTGGGCAGTGAGGATAACACTGAAGGGAAGAAGCATCCTTTAGGTGTCATCCTTTGCACAGATATTTCTTGAATTCTGTATGGTAGATTATTTTTAATTTCTGTAGCATTTTTGCCGTCAGACATGCATCTCTCTGCATGAAGAAAAATTTGATCAGCTGTATATTAGTCTGCTGTGAAAGGATTACACTGAGAAAAATATATGCTGACATAAAGTCCTGTGTCTTTCTAGTGAAAGTAGTCCACATTTCTCTATTCATCTCAGACACAGCAAATACTCAGAATTATTAGGGAGTTGAGTAAAGTGGAGAAAATAACGATGTTCATAATTACAGCTTGAGCAATTTTCCATTCCCATTGTTTGTGGTGGAAGACAAAGAGATGCAATTTGAAAATTGAAAAAAGCCTTGCCACCAACATACTGAAACAGTTGAATAAAGAGTTGAATCATCTGCATATGGATGACTGATCTAAAGTAAACAGTTCTGTGATAAATTAAGGACTATTTGTATTTTACTTACTGCTAAATGAAAGCATGTTATTTTTAAAAGGGACAACCATTACACAAAAGGGCTGCCCTTGCCAATCTGTTGATGCTTAGTACAACAGTTGTGTGTACTTTAGCATCCAAGATCACAATATTTCTATCTGCTATGCACTTTAATTCAAAATGTCCTGCTGAGCTTGACTATCATCAATACACCTCTGCTTGGGTACCTGTAGTCAGCCTGAAAACCACAAAAAGTGATGAAATGCCAATTTTACATGTGAGCTGAACAGAAAAGGTTTAAAATGGGACATTTCTACCTAAAATCTAAGCCCATTTTAAAGGTGGCTCCCAGCAGCTCCACCTCAGTCTGTAGTGAGGCTTGCAAGTTAGTTTGGATATCTACTTCAAGTCTTTCTGCTGCCTGGTCAAAGTCACAGAGTAGAAGATGAGAGGAAACCTGGCCTTTTTCCATCCTCCAGACTAAAGCAACTTCAGTCACACCTGTCATTCCTGAAGAACCTTTGCCTAACCTGTTATTCACAACTACAACATGAACCAGTGCTCCATACCTTTTCTGCACAGTATTTCCTTATCCCTAAGGAAAAACCTTAGCTAATAATTGAAGCTCCCTTTTTGAAAGGTAAACTCAATTATTTCTGATGTGTTTCTTGTCTGTATGGGAGAACAGACTGTTTAGAGACACACCTCTAAACAATTTTTATCCTCCCCTTGGAGACATTTTATCCTATATCTCTAACCAGTTATTTCATTAATATTGTCTAAAATACAGCACTGCCATGTTAACCATGTAGTACTGAATGATGAAGAAAGGCTATTTCACCTCATTCTCACAGCTCATCTTCAAATTTCACTCCTATAGAAAGGCTTACTTTCTCACATGAACAGCACTAGTATCTCATACCACAGACCACAATCATTCCTAAGTCTCTTTTTATCAAAATGTTGCTGACTTAGTTGGTTTTTTTTCATTCTGTCCTTTAGAATTATATTATTTAATAGTCTGAATACTTCTTGAAGTCTGCTCTCCATTTGAAAAGATGTTTCCCACTGAGGTGCAATGCTCTGCATTTGTCTTTTTGACTTGTATTCACCAGCTTGTCAAGGCCAATTATAAAATTAAGTCTGTCTGTATGTTCCTACTCTTTTTCAGCCTAATCTCACCTCTGAATTTAATGACCACGCTCATATTTCATCATCCCATCATTAACACAGACTGTTGCTGAGTGCCACACAGAGGTCATATTCCCTGACTTTAAGCTGCTGAATTCTGGGAACACTTTTCTGACTAGTACTGTACTGAGCCTTCAGCTCATACAGCTCGACATGCTTCCTCACCAGAAAGAGTTGAGGGAAACGACACAACAATTCTCTGCTAAAGCCAGAATTCATAACATCTGCTGGTTTTACCTGTTGAGAAAGCCATCCATATTTTCAAAGGCAGAAATTAAATTGTTTAGACATGGTTTGTTCTTGACATATCTTTGTTGGCCGTTTCTCAGTTCTTTGTTTTTTTCAAGATAGCTGTAAACTCTGCTGCAATTGCCAAGCATTTCTTCAGAACTTTCTAGTAAGGTGAGAGATAATTTGCCATCTCACCCTTTTCTCTGTCTTTAAAGCATGATAGACAGCAGGCTTTCCTTTCTATTATTATTTTATTTTCATTTTTATTATTACTTCTGTTTCAGCCTACTTTTTGCTCATCCTCCATGCATTTTCAAAAGTAGCTGCAAATAACAGAGATATCAAGATGTCCCCTCTGGACAAGGTATGCTGTCATGGTCCTTCAACTTCACTTGGACCACACTGAAATGAATGAGCCAGTTTTCTCATTTCAGGCTGGACTCTTTCCTCCAGCACTTGGCTGCTGCTGGGTGCCTTGCACACGTGCTGCAGCTTGCTGTGCAAGTGCAGTCACCATCAACTGGCTAACTGGTGGTGTGAAAAATCAGTACAAGGCTTGTGGCTGTGAGTGGCTTAATATCGTTAGAATAACACAGCCCATTCTAAAATCTGCTCTTCTTAAGATCTCTGGGAGAAAAAAAAAAAAAGATCATAAACCAACTCCTCAGACTTTCCCAAGAAGCAAGTTTTATTAGGAAATTGTGCAAGTTTTCTTGCTGTTCAGACTCCATGTTGTGCTACTGTCCTAGATTGATGTTACAGTGCTTGTATCCCCAGTCGTGTGTTCTGTTTACGCTGGATATTATGTTCTGTGTCTTCAAGACTGGCTTTGAAGGATGAAGTTTTGTTTTGGTTTTTGCTATCAGTCTGCTCACTCCCCCAGTGGCTGGCGGGACACAGAGACGCGGCAGTAGGTAGTGCAGCTTTTGCTTTTGCTTCTGCTTTGCTCTTGCTTGGCTCTGGCTTTGCTTTGCTCTTGCTTTTTGCTCATTAGTTAGTTGATCCAAGCAGTCCAAATTTTTCCCTGGACTGCTCTTCTTTTTTTCTTTCCCTTTTTTTCTCTGGAACCACCTGAACCTGCTCCGGACTGGGACCTGGGAAACACCGAGAGTCTGCACCCTGTGGCCTGCAGCAGCTGCCCCAGCATCGGAGGGACTGGTAACAGAGCGACCACTCCCGGGAGAGACTTTCTGAGTTTGTCATCTTTTCAGAGCGGTGAAAGAGTGTTATTATCTGGTGTTGTTCATTTTGTGTGCTGGGGGTGCCTCGCCTGTTCAATAAACAGGTTCTTTCCACTTCTCTCCAAGGAGTCCTTTTCGAACTGATTGGGGGGAGGGGCCGTGTGGATTTGTTGTCTGGAGATAACCTTTGGAGGTTTTCTCCCAAATTTGCCCTAAACAAGGACAGCTACTCATGGGGAGGAATAGGAATGAAATAAAAATAGGACGGTCACTTCTTACAGGACAGAAATGTCTGGTAGCCAGTACACCTCAATAACATTTAAGGCCAGAGATAATAGCTGCTCCCACCCCCCATGCAGTCTTGTCACATTCAAAATTCCTCCTTAAGCAATGTCTGCAAGGACTTCATCAAGAATTCAGTGGAAAAGTGCAGGACTTTCATGTCATATGGGAATATAACAGATTTTGCCTTCACTCACAGACCTGGGAAATTCCTTTAATACAAAATTAATGTCACTAAAACCAGTTAGAAGTGAACATATAATCTTTTGAATGAGGGAGGACTTGGTTCCTCCAAAATATTCTGAGACAACCAAAGGAAATAAATCTACAATTCTTCAAATAATTTTTTCCTTTGTTCACTACCTCTCCACTATAATAACTGTTTCCCAGCACTGCTCTCACATAAAATTTGAGTTTTCCAGCATTGCCTACTCAGACTTTCCACATCAGTAAGGAACTGAATTTCTGCAAGCAATGTTTTGGCTAAGAAGGAAAGCAACTTTCCATATAATACCAGTGCATAGTAATCACTAATTCAGTGTTCTCAAATTATGTTGAATGGCCAAACCTGATCCAACTGTAGTAAAAGTAAGCCAGGTGCTTGCAGAACTGTCTTAGGAGGAAGAGGAGACAAAGGAGGAAGGAGGCACACACATCACAGCACTGTAAATACTACAGGGGTCTTCTTGAAGATCAGGGCATCTCCAAACTGATGTAAGAGGTCTTGCAAACCTTGATAGGAGTAGAGGAAAATCTGGTGTGAGGGTGGAAACCAGCTGTACTCAGAACTTACTTCACTCTTAAATGATCTGGTTATCATGTGATCTTTAAAAGAAGTGAAAGAAAGAAAAATCACCAACTTTGAGACACAGAATATCATTTCATCGTATATCTTGATTTTATTTATGTTTTAAGGGCTATTGCATAAACACCTATTTTCAGGATGTCAGCAAAATTACTTGGAGTCATTGAACTACACAAGCTGTTTGGCAGATAATTGGCACACCCTACTGCTGAAGATGGGTGATTAATTCTGTTCTGTGTTTTGGATGTAATATGAAAACATTGGCCAATATATTTTTATTGTGGTTAATGTTGAGTAATTGGCTAACGTAAAAAACAAGCAAACAACAAACCCAACCACCAAAACAATAAAAAAAGTCACCCACTTGTTTATTGGCCAAAAATGTCTACAGCGTTGCAATGTATTGTCTCCTTTTGGTACATTAAATGAATTACTTAAAATATCTATTCCCTGAATTTGCTTGAGAAAATTTCAGAATTGAAAGCAAGTTTAATTTGGCCTTGGTTCTTGTAAAATGTTAGACAGTCATCATCATCATCTGCTTTTGAATGGAGGAATTTAATGGTGAAAAACTGACATAATTACTTATTCTTGCCTTCATACCTCCAAGGGAGGGACACAGTTCTGCTCAGAGAAGTGTATCAGCCAGAACTCGTAGAGCTCACCCAAACAGGAATGTTTCTGGCTTGCTCTGGATCTCCCAACCTCATAAGATCATTTCCAGGCTTGCAGGTGTTCTTTTTCCAATCCAAATGAAGGCAGAACAGGTTGACAGAAATCTGGACCCCTTGATATTTTTTTTTGTGGTAGAAGCTCATAATTTCTTCCTCAATTACATTCAACACTTTTACTCATGCACCAAAAGTGGTTAGTTTTGCATTATTCCTCAAGGATGGATGTCTGCCACATTAACTACTCCAAAACCAAACTCCTGGCTGTGCATGGCAGGAATGGGGCTCATGTGATTTATAAAGAACTTAGGGAGAGGCCTGCCCACCTAGGAGGTGATGTGAGCCATGCCAAGCAGCCTGGGTTTGCTCTGCGAGTTTGGCTGATCAGAGGTCCCCTCTCCACCACCTGTGAGTATGGAGAGACCACCTCAAAAAACACCAGCACATTTCTCTCAGAGCACATTCTTCCTTGGAATGACACTGCTAAACTCCAGGGATTCTAAGGACTTTTCTTACCTCTGGTTTGCAGCCAGTGTCCAGTAATAATTCTGTGCCTCCATCCTGGTGAAGGGTCAACTCCTGTCCATTGCATGGGCTCAGGCACAGCAAACCCCAGCAGCCTCAGCCTCCCTTCTTGGTAAAGTTCCACAAGATCCCTTAACTGATCCCTTAACTTCTAACCAAACACATTTGGCCTCTTAGTGAAACATAGACCTCCTGTCTGAGCTACTATCTGTCCAGCAGTAGAGCCAACAGGAAAAGAGCACAAATCAGGGCATCTGGCAAAGCACCTGTGTTAACATACATCATTCTCTCAAGAATACACCATTTTCTATACATCATTTTCTCAAGAACAGTCCTAACCTGACCCTGCATAGAGCATGAATAGGGCCTTTAGAGTAACAATAGAAGTAACAACTGACAAAACCCTAATCAAGAAAAGTAGTGGCACATTGTTATAGTAGAACTTAGAGTTCTGATGAAGCTGGGATTAGCAGCTCTTTTAAACTGAGAGTTGTTTAATCTTAAAACACCATCAGTCACCATTACTGCAGGGCTTAGGGACAGAAAAAGCTACAATTACATTTTCTGGCCAGCACTTTCTTCCTGCCATGCTCTTCTCTACCCTCCATCTGTAGGCATAAAGCAGTGACCATAACCTGACAAAATTCTGAATAAATTCCTTTAAAAAAAAAGCCAAACAAAAACTTTGTTGCAATTCAAAATACACTGGCCTTTGAGCCCTGCTTGCATAAGGTACACGCTGACACAAGTTTCCTGAACGCTGGGAGTGTAACCACAGTGCAGAAAGGCAGAAGCAGTTATTTTGACTCACAGTTCAGGAAGCATCAAACCATTAATCTGAGCACAAGAAAAAAGTAAGCTTGTGCACTGCAGCAACAGGGCAATGCTCAATGCTTTCTGTATTTTTTAAATAGACATCTTAAAAAGGTATTAGCTCATCATTAACCTTCAGCACTGTATAAACTCACCAAAAGTTATGAAGCTTGAAACGGAAGGGTAGGACATACTTTTGGTAAAGTCTGCATGATTTCAGTTTTATAGCTTTTAAGTACCTGGATGATGACTGATCTTAAATAAACACAAGAAATGTCAAAGTGCTTTTGTAATGAGATGCTTATTTTAACTAAGGAGCCTCATGCTGCACTGTAGTTTCTTGGTTAAATAAGCTGAATATCCCATCCTGCTAATTGATAATCATGTCAGATTTTCCACTCTAAGTGACTAATGGAAATTTGAATACCACACATGCCTGTTTGCTTGAGGTTTTCCTAACACTGCATGATGCCAATGTGTTTGTAGGTCCTTAATGTATTGATTTTTCTTGTTAGGCTTTGTTAATAAAGTCAGTGAAGCCTTGTTAAAAAATAGTAGTGCCTGATCATCTTAAACACTACAGAGACCTCACAACACTGATTAGCTTTGTGGTGAGCTAATGGATTTTTAATCTTTCAGGGGGAGGAATATCAGGACAGAAATAATTTGCCAAATCTCAGCTACCAAGGTCTTGGCAACAAAATATATCAGAAATTTTAAAGAGAAAGTAATTTTTGTACCAGCAAAAAACCTGCTATTTAGCATAAAATTTTAAGAAATTAGGCTGTAATTGTAGTTATATATGAAGTTATTAACTTTCCTTTTCAGATAAATATCCCAGGAATTTGGTTGGATCTTGATGAGTTCTTGACAATATATGAGGAGTTTTACAGCCTGAAAATAAATTATAAATGCCTGTTGGGTAATTCAGTTGCTAGACAAATAATTGTCTGTATATTCAGTGAGGAGTAAAAGGTAAGACAGTCTGTTATTTGAAAAAAATTCTTTCTTATGCTACATCAAAAACATGGAGGTAAAATTGATTCTATTCCCACCTACATTTAGAAGCAGCAGTCCTCATTCTTTAGTGAAATTTGTGTGGCTAAATTTTCAGGCATCACAGCAGACTGATACACCTTTATATCCCAGTGACTTTGTCTCTGGATGGGGTTGACTGTCTCTAAGCAAGTAGTAAAACTTGCAGCAGAAATTCCAGAATATCCTCTACTATTGTCTTAGAAAAATTAACTAAGCTAAATGAGTTTAGAGAATATTTGGAAAAGGTGTGAAAATAAATTTGTCATTTTCAGACTTCTGCTTTAAGTGCTACCTAATATCTAAGATTAACATATAATTCAAATTTAGATTCCTTAGTTTTGGTGAAGGAAAAAAAAATTCTTCCTTAGCTTTCTGGATCATCCTTGGTTTTTCTAAAGCACTACATCTGCATAATATGGAGAGTGAATCAGGGACAGAAAATATTATGGCAAACAATATAAATTAGAAAAATGCATTTCTTGTGGAGCAACACCATATGGTAAGCTTGTTATTTCATTTCCATCAAAATAATTTGGGCGGTCAGATTAAGAAAAGAGCTAAAATTAACTTCTGTACCAAGTGGGTGACAATTGTTCCCTGTGAAGTTTTCCAGAGCTTTATCCATTAGTCATTTGGGAGAGCACAGTCTAACTCAGTACAGGAGGAGCAGGACTCTGAGGGTTAAGCTAAAGGCATAATAAATTTCCTGACTCACTCAGGTTGGAGAGAGGTTATACAGAGACTGTTCCATGCTCAGCAGAAGCAGAAGGGCAGAAGGCTGCTATAGCAGGCATTTTGAAAAGCAGATTCCTAATTCAAGCTCCAGATAAAATGCACTGGCCAAGATGAGGGGTTGGCAGACACCTAAAAGAATGTATTGTTGTTGATTAAGAGGAGGGTTGCCATTTATTGAAGCTGTTTAAATAAAGACTAAACAGGTTTAGTCAGTGCATATTTTCTATGACACACTCTGGATTAATCTATTCTTTTTTTCTCTTATCTCCTTCCCTGGCCTCTAAAAAGAAATACAAAAGAAACCCCAAAACAAAATAAAACAAAACAAACAACAACAACAAAATGCCAAGAGCCTGCCCCCACCTTACTCTCTCCCCACATCCAGAAAAGAAAAATTAAAAAAGAAGAAAAAAGCCACAAAAAAATGCCAAACCCAAAACCACACTGGCAGTTTTAGCAGTTCTAACAAATAAGCATGTTCTAAACTCCTAGGGACAGATTTTACTCTGCAAGCTGGGAAAAATGCAACACAGCTTCAACTGTAATTTCAGCAGAACACCTTAAAAACTCTGTAAGACTTGATCTGGCCTAATCTCCATCATGGCAGTATCTGCCCACATTACTGAAGGTTGTTTTGGGGAAGAAGTTGTGTAAGACTAATCCTTCCTTACTGTCTGGGATAAAAAAATACATAGCAGATTTAGGAAGATGCAGAAGAAAAGAAAATCCTGTCCTTGCATGGAAAACAAGTTTTGTTTTGCAGATGATACCCAGTAAAAGGAATAAGGAGGAAGGACTGGCTGTTTCTTTAATCAAGCGCCAGGGTGATACTAAGCAGCGTGTGACTCAGCATTGCTGTCTACTGAGGACTGAAGGTTTCTCTAAACACAAATAAAAAGCCTCCAAAGATTTGTGAACAAGACCTCTGTCTGCTCAACTTCCTCCTGCCTACTGCAGAGAAGAAACCATCATCTCAGCATATATTTAGATACATGCATATTTAGATATCTCAGCATAGATTTAGAAATCTGTTTTGATCTTTTGTGAAGGCTCCGTACAAGTTATCCATAACACAGTAGAAACCAATTAGGTGTGAGCAACTGATTCAAAGAAGCAAGAGAGCAATTGTGCCATTGGGAACTCACTGGGAAGTGACAGTGCATCATCTGTTTCAAAAAATTCATTCTTTTCAACAAACCTCACAAAGCACTTAAAACCAGTTGTTTTTCTCAGGCTTTAAGAACAGCAACAACCAAAACAAGGATACATGAATATTTTCTAAAGAGTTTCCCCATATCTTCTCCTCATTCATCAGGAAAGATGTTTAATCTGCATGCAAAATTGTAGCCCAGTCCCAGAGAGTCACCTGTGCAAACTACCAGCTTCTGAAGCTCCAGGGAAGTGCAATTCCAGATGTAAGAGATTACCACCACACTGGCCAACTCACTCCTGCATTTTGCACAGTTTTACCTCAGAGGATGCCACCCTGCATTGCTCCTCCTCAGATCCCCACAATGCCAAGAGCTGTGCTCAGCACCTCACTCCCAGACACGGATTTTTGCAGAACATCATGTCTTGAAGCTTAGCCCAACATTGTCACAGGTTGCTGCTCTGATCACCCAGGGCTGCACAGACTGAACCTCTGTCTGTGAGTGGCTGGCAGGACTCCAAACCTATCAGGAATTATCCCATCAAGTTTCCCCTGATCCTAGCTTAGACAAGGGGTTTCTTCAGAGAGTGAATGCTTCACTGACATCCCCTCTGCGGTGGGATCAGATTATAGATGTGCTGCCTTTGGTGGAAGCCTGGCCCAGGATGCAGGAAGAGACTGTCTCAGACCACGCACTACAGATTTCTGAGGAAAGTGTGAGTGTGTGTGAAAATTAACAGTAATAATAGAAAAATATACAAAAAATAAATCTCCATCCTTTTATATTAAAAAATGAGTGAGAATGATTATGCGGGCAGTTAGCGATTGGAACAACAGGAAAAAGTTTTAAACTAAAAGAGGTGATATTTAAATGATAGAATGAAAGTCTTGGCAGTGAGGGTATTTGGCACGGGAAGAGAGAAGCTGTGGATGCTCCATCTTGCATGGAAGTATTCAAGGCCAGCCTGCTCTAATGGAAGGTCCCTGCCTATGGCAAGGGATTGGAACTGCAAGGTCTTTGAGGCCCCTTCCAACGCAAACCATTCTGGGATTCTGTGGCTATGATGAATCTGGCCCAAAGAGAGAGAATTCTTCTGTCAAATTATTTCAGTTTCCTCTCCTGCAGCTGACAAACATGTTTCTTCAGCAGGATGGCAAATGGAAAGACTGAGACACCAAGTTCACCAAAGTACTGTGCTATCACCAACCTGCTGGTAGAGCCCAAGAAGGACATGGGCAGCTGGAGGAGTTCTTGTTCAGCCAAGACAAGTTCTCACCAAGCAGAAGCCAAACACACTGAGATTCATGTTTTCTTGCTGAAAGCTACAAAAAGCTAAGGACACCACCACCAGATCCTAACAGATCTTGAAATGCAGCCAGTGGTTGGGCAAGGAATATTAGAATGCTTAAAGCAGTCTTGTGTGACTTTTTGAGTGTCTCAACTCATGCCAAAAGATACCCATATAACATTGATTGCTACTACAATCAGTCTAGAGATCACTGAGCACTCTGGAAAATCCTTTCAGACTGAAATGTCGCAGTTTGGCTGTGGCCATGTTAATACCAGATATGTTCTCTCAAAACAGTATCCCTCACGGATTTATTCCAAGGATATAAGCATTGGTAGTGTACAAGTATGTGGTGAATACATGAAATCTTTTACACAGAGTGGTTGTGAAAGAAAAATATTACAGATGAATTAACAGCTCCACTTGTAAACATATTTTATGTTCTAAATATAACATATGGTACCTGTTCCTAACATGTACCACACACAGTCACCCTGTGCAAGGTCTTTTCTTTTTGGATACTGTACAATACATTTCTAAAACTCTTTTTCTACCCTTTCCCATGAATTCTATCAGAATTTTTTCCAACGGAAAGCAAAAGGCTTTCCTAAGGAAAGGTTTTCAGCTGCTTCTTCCACTGTTGGGGGTTACATGTTTTTTTTT
>VWYI01008130.1:221449-298934 GCA_013399455.1 Anthoscopus minutus | reverse complement strand
TGGCACAGGATATCAGCAAAGAAGCACACAGATTGAGCTGAGGTCATAACACCAAGCCCAGTTTTCAGGAGCTCTTGAAATTGTTATGAAGGCCAAAGTCTGTCTTCAACTTGTTTGCTAATTATAAACTTTCAAATTCTTGCTGGAAGGGGTGTGATATTAACTGTTTTACTAGAGTACTTCTATCACCTTCACTGTCTAAAATGGAAATCAGACTTTAAATTTCATTTGAACATTGGCAGGTAACCACAAATCCTACTACAGTTCAACACAGTTGTCAAGTTCTCTCTGTAATCACCTTTAGTGCAAAGTGTGCCTGAAACACAGGTCATAGAGAGCCAAGGAGAAAACTGGTTTATTTTAATGGTGCCTACAGGGTGAAAGGGGTATGCATATTTAAGAGAAGTCAGCAACCACATATGTTCTATTAAGAAAACATAGAAAAAAAAGCTGTATTTTTCTTCCTACTTATCTAAAATTCATCTGTCAAATCATACCCAGAGTTGCATATGCAGTCACTTTCACTCAGTTTATAGTATTTTTGAAAGGATTTTAAAACTTCTTCTAAAATAAATTGCTTTTTCTTGTAATAAAAGAATGGAAAATTAAATCATGGCTTCTTTCTCTTCCAATATAATTTTCATCAATTTATTTGTTCTTTCACAAACACATTACTCTAAGTTTCTGCTTGCACAACCATAAGGTATTGTTAGTGATACTGCTTCTATCTACTCCTTTAGTCTTCTCCTCCACTCTGAAAAATAAGCATAGGGCAAGCATTCATCTGCAGGCAGAGCTGCATGTGACTTAATGCTTAGTACTTTTGTGAATCATAGGGTCAGACTGCTGACTCCAGCCTTAAACCCCTTTTCTTGACAAAGTAGTAAGTTTATAACTAAAAATGTAGAAATGCTTCAGCAGCTCATACAAATAACTTTATAAGTGAGACCTGAGAGTAATCTCTACAACTGTGCCACCTCCAGACTGTTAACAGAATACATAGACTCTTCACATGAAAGCAGGTAATTTAAATAAAACATCAAAGTCAACACTCCTTATAAGATAATTTCAATGACCACAAATAGCAAACAAAGCTTCTCTGTATAATCCAATTTGTATTTGTGTTTCTCCAAATCATATCACAATACTAACTTATCAAGAAAAAAGTTTACCTGTGTTCCTATGAGGTAAAATACAGCAATGCTTCTGCAGTATGCCAGGCAGAACCTGTGGCAACAAAGAAACAGGTGTTAATTGATATATATATATTTTAACATCATATGAAGAAAAGTCAGAGATTGCTGGAATGCTGCAATTGCTGCATCTGATTGAGCTTTGTGCTCTCAAACTGAATCCAAAATAACTATCATGTGATGTAAAGGTGAATCCTGTTCACCAGGAACAGCAAGCAGAGAAGAATCTTGCAAAATTAGCTGCTTATTATCTGCCTCTAAAGTTAGTTTCACATTCTCCCATTGACTATAGTATCAAAAGTTGATTAAAAGAACCTAAGACCATAATCAAGCATGCTCAATTTAGAAAGCCAGTATGTTATCAGTCAGTGATGCTGCTGTCCCTGATTTCGCATACGTGGCCCTGGGTTATGGCATCCAGTTTGTTGTAAACCACTCAGGTCCAAATTCCAAAGCACAGCATTTTGTTCTCCATACAACCAGTTCCAGTAGATAACATAAAACTCCAGAAGCCTGAGTAGGAAGCTCAAGGGAATGGGGACAGAGAAGATCCACATTTTGTGGTTCACCACATCTACCATGGTGCAATGCTTCTGGCAGCCAGTGAGAAATGATGCAGAAGCTGACCACCACCACTGGCCCTTTCCCACACGCAGGATCTCATCCTTCTTTACAGATTTACTTATTAAATTCATCCATTTTGGTGCAGACAACCAGCTTTGGTACTGTACATAAGTACCTAATACTTAATTTTAATCTGACTTTAAAATCTAGAATTTGCATCCTGGACAATGATATTAGCATCAGTAAAACTGTAGCTTAAAGTTTAATGTTTTTTCTTTTGCTGTTTCTGAGAAAAAGCCAACTAAAAGTCATGCTCTAAGATAGCTTCTTCAAATTTACCCTTGAAGATCAACATGCACCCTTTAAAGTCTGAAATGTAAAAGAAAAAAACAGTTTCTACAGAGAGCAGGCCAGCACCACCACTGGCAAGAAATCCAGGGCTTCCAACCTCTAAGAAGACCCCAAGCACCATGACAGGTGCCATTAAGTTCTGAAAATCCAGGAAGTAAAATATTTTAGGAAATAGAGATATTTCTATTCTTTTTTCCCAAAGGCTGCAACTGCTGTTTGGCTAACATTAATATCCAGGGATGAGACTACTCAGAGCCAGACATGTACAGCCCCCGCGGCAGCGCCGCACATCCCCAGTCCTCCCTGCAGGGCTTTTCCAATACTCGCTTTCAGGAGGACAAACTCCTCAGCTTGTGTGTCCTCCAGCAAAGCAATTTAAAATCTTAAGAACCTTGCTGCACCATGCTTCCTCCTCAACACCCACATGCAGAGGCAAGGACATTGCAAAACACTGCTTTTATTGCCATTATTACTTCAGGAGTCAGTCTGTGTCCAGAAAGTCTCCCTGAACAAAAAGCAATATGAGTACAACTGACAGGGATGAGAATGGTCTCCCCAACCAACTCATCTAAATTTTACACAAGGCACAGGATTTAAATGTAAGGTCTTACAAAAGTAATTCACTTGTTTTGGCATTAATCTAAACCTAAGCTTGTGGACAAAAAGTAAAAAAAAAAATCAGTTTGCTTTACCCCACTTCATAGGCAGCAGGCAGCTTGTATTTTTGGAAGAATCAATGGCAGAAATAACAATTTTCTGAAAACTACACTCCCCATTCCACAGTGTTCCTTGCATTTTAGAATTTAAAAAACCAAAACAGTAATTCTTGGAAGTACAATGTCATATGTACAAACTATAGCATTTTCCTTACGGCCATGGATATAAATAACAGAAGTCTTACAGGCATCGAGAGCATAAAAATTAGAAGCAGAGAACAAAGAAATCCTAAAATGAGCTGAGACAGTCTTTCAAAGCAGTGTAACACAAAGACTGAATTTTAAAAACATACTGTCTTACTCAGACATAAAGTAACATTTGGTTCCTCAGGAATCTGTCACATTTTCTTCCCCACATTCATGAACAATGAAGAAGCATTATGAATTTATTGTGAACTCCCAGTTAATAAAATTAAGACTGAAATTAAAAGTAGAAACAAAACAAAGAACATAAAAAACTGGTCTAAAGTTGGAAGACACCTCCAATGGACAACCAAAAACAAAAAAGCTCTAGAAAATAGTTTACCTTTCCAGCTAGACTGGATATAGATTAAAGAACAGGCATATGAAAAAACACAAAAAACATTTATTTGTCCCTTTCCTTCACTCTCTTAAGTGCTAATTAAGCAAACAGTATGGCAAAGTCTTAAACAATGCTTCCTGCTACCCAGCCCTTTAACATGTTTACCCTGCACAAAGCCAGTTTCTGGCTGGTAGGAGTTTGACATCCACCTCCCACTTACTTATCTACAGTATACAGATTTTTACACTGTACCCATCTCCATGGTATCCAAGAGCCTTTTCACACTGCTCTCCTCCCACTTTCTCCCCACTTTGTTTCTCTCCTCCCTAGGGAAACTGACAGGAGAATTCCTCAGCAAAACTGTCACCTTTTCCTCTGCAAGCCTCTCCTTTCCCCTGCTGCTTTCCTTTTATTATATGAACAGAGTTTATTGCTTAAAATGCCTTATCAGTCTCAGACATTTTTCTCTAATTTTACAGAAGATCCTTTTTTTCCCTCTTTCATTTTGGTTGTTTGAAATTTACCTGCATAGGCAATTTGAGAGAGAATATTTACCCAAAGCAGACGTGAAGTGGTTTCTGCTGCAGAAATCAAAATACATGAGCAACCAGAGGGATTTACATGCAGGGGTTAAAAAAAAGCAAAAGAGAAACAGGTTTCAATGATATTAACTGATTTAACCTTCAGTTGTTTTATAAGCTCTCAGCTAGGAGTTAAGGCATTGCAATACTAAATTAAAAATGGACTCATAGATGCAGAAATAGAATAAATAATACAGCAGGTGGTATGTCCTTCACATCAAGGTGCTTCCCTAGCAGTAGGTAAATTAACTTTGGTCAATGGTATACAGCTAGACAGTCACATGTAGCAGGAACATGGTCTTTGAAAGCATCCACAATTTCAGTGAAAAATACTGATTGTTGTGGTTGGATACTGGTTTGAACCTATCTACATTTGTTTTCATTATGTTTTCATTACGCTGTGCTTAGAGATATATAAATAAATAGCTGTCATAACCAGTATTCAAATTTTAACCTGTAGCTATACATAATATAGGTAATCAGAAAGCTCCTCAGAGCAGCACAGGGTAGCCACAGAGGTGGTTTAAGTTTAACAAAGGTCATATTTTTATAAGTTTGCTTGGAAACTTTCCTTCAATTCCTTTAAAATAAGAAGTTAACAAAGACTTTGAGTGTTCAGCACACTTTTTTTTTAGAGTGATATAACAAGAACTAGAATTTATTCCTAAAAAACAATTTAAGTTTGGAAAGTATTAATTTCAAACCCACTAAAAAAATCCCCACTTTACAGAGAAGCAGAAATGTGAAGCAAAATAATTCTCATGTGCAAAAAGGCCTGTGTGAAATGGATATCTACTCACTTAAAAGGATCTGCTGCACAGAGATGATCAGGTCTCTCTTTGGTACTGAATGATAAAAAAATGTTTTGCTTTCTACTCCACTTATAATTGGACTGCTAAAATAGCCAAAGAAAAATGAGCTATATACTATTTTTCCTTCTCTATTTACATTGAATCAAGTGAGAATGAAAGTTTCACAGGTACAAATTTGCAGAACACCCAACTCAGGAGTCCAAGTGCTCGGTAAGAAAAATTTAAGGCAGAACTTAACAAGGATTTATACTGTGATTTGTAACTTGCCAGAAGGAAAGAAGTTCAACTTGGATTTCAGGTCCAAGATGAAACAATATTTTTCTACTTTTCATATTGTAGAAACCCACTGAACCCAAAGACGAGTCAGAACATATCCTTTTAGTCATGCCAGCCACACAGGTCCTGTTTGTGGCCCTTGTAGTTGCATTCAACCATTTCCAAGGATTGCCTCTGGGAGAGCTCCCAAGGCTTCAAACCTCCCTCCCCACAAAGTTATTACAATCAGGATGTGAAGCATTTTGATTGCCATAATATGGTAACATTCAAGAAGAAAATGTGTCAAAAAATACTGGGAAAATCCACATCAATTTATAAAATTTCAGAGAAAAGAGATTCCAGAATTTGAGATTTACTCATATACTGATGGTTGCAAAGAAATGGTCCATGGACACAGTCAGACACTGTGTGGTGTCCTCGCCAAAGGGCAAAGATTTGGTTTCAGACAAGAATTGTTAAAGTAAGAGGCATGACTTTGCATACCGGGAAGAGTGGACTCCACCCCTCTGCCTTGGGGAAGGTATCCTCTAAGCCCAGGAATGGTAAAACTCCACCCTTCCTCTATAAATCCCACCACCCTGCCCTTGTTATAAATTCTTTTCCTCTGGATTAAGCTGAGTTTGTTCCTGTATTGGTGATGCCCCAATAAATGGATTTTTAAGATTGAACAAGCTGAAACCCATCTCGTTGTGTCTCATGCCGGTCACCCGACCTCCCTGGACTTGATCCTGCAGCCATGGAACCCCACAAATGGTGGAGATGCAAGCACCAGTGAAGGCACCAAGAAAACAGCACAGCCGGCTCCATCAACACCCCATAAGTCCTCGCTGATGGCTTCACAGCTGGTGAGACCCCACCTTGAAAAGGAGGACTCTGGAGTACTCCCCACCTTGAAAAGGAGACTCATGCAGGAAGGCCAGGTTAAGAGTGTCTCAGAAGCATGGGGAAAAGGGGCTTACAGGGCAGTTGAGATCAGGTGATGAACTTAACATCTACCATCACCCAATTAGATGTATTATGGACGGGTTTAGGTTTTTATATACATAGGAAGAACTTTAATGGACGATACAATTAGTATGGATGATATGAATAGTATGGACAATATGGCTGCTCCCGTGAACTGCTTTTTAGCTTCTATGAAGCTTCCTTTCTTTTTAAGTATATACCTCCCCTTATCTTCCCCTATCCTTTGTTCCTAAAGGCAGCACAAAGGGTGAAAAATACAAATATGGCTCAGAGCTGCTTCTGTCTCTCCGCNAATATGGCTCAGAGCTGCTTCTGTCTCTCCGCCACCCATGAGCTTTTCTGCCACCCCATCCCCTGCTGTCCTGAAAGCAGGACAAGGGACGGAGAATGTCCAAAGAGATGCGGGTCTGCTGCTGTCTGCCCGCCGTCCTGTGTCCTACTTCACCCCCTGCCTTTCCATATTCCCCGTTCCCTCCGGGAAAGTCCATCCCAGACACTCCTCCCAAAATGGCACTGACTACATTTTATGAGATCATTTTTTCACCTTTCTCTTCCAGCCCCTAAGCCTTCCCTTCCCCCCAGTAACTTCTCTTCTGGTTCCACCCCTTTCTCCAGCTGCTCCACCTCTGAGAGCTGTGCCTTTTCCGTGGTAAGTCACAGCCCCTCTGGGAAATTTGAAACCGCAGCCTTCATAAAAGCTGGCATTTCATCAGAGCCATCTAAAGTGGTGACATCAATACCAGAGCCAAGACTGAACACTAAGAACTCTGCCCCTCGTAAGAAGGAGATCAAAGAACTGCACCCTTCCTAAGAAGAAAATAAAAAACTGGAAGAGACTGAACTAAAAAACCTTTCTGTTTTTAGTTTACCAGCTACTGTCCGAGTTCTAAGTGATTGTTTTTGGTCTTATTTGTTTCCTGTTTATTTGCTGAAAGTGTTTTATTGTTGGGTGCAAGCGCTTTTAACGCCCCACAGGGCAAGGCAGGTGCTTTGTGGGTTAAGTTTTCTATTATGCAAGTTTTAGAAACATTGTAAACTCCTAATCAAAAATTAATAAAAATAGGGCAGTTGTGGATTGCCTACGTGAAGGGGGGGACAAAGATTTGGTTATTGTTAAACTAAGAGGCATGGCTTTGAGTGTCAATAAGAGTAGACTCCACCCCTCTGCCTTGGGGGAGGTATCCTCTAAGGCCAGGGAAAGTAAAACTCCACCCTTCCCCTATAAATCCCACCACCCTGCCCCTGTTCAGGTTAAGCTGAGCTTGTTCCTGTATTGGTGACTCCCCAATAAATGGATTTTTGAGCTTAAAAAAGCAGCAGAGATCTGCCTTGTTGTGTCTCATGCCAATCACCAGACCTTCCTAGACTTGATCCTATAGCCACAGAACCCCACAAGCCACCAAGTGTGCCTTGTATCTTCTATGGAAGCAGTGTGGTACTGGAGGCAATTCAGGTTAGATACTTGGGTGTGATCCAGTGAGTTCCTGCCTCACTGGACATTGTGTCACTTCTTTGGAAAAGAGAGGCACCTCCTAGACATTTCTACATGCCCTGCTCTGTGCTAAGCACTGCTGCCTTCCTACCATCTACACAAGCCTCATGGAATTAGTTTTGTCTGCTTTTATTCTAAGAATCATATCTATCCATCTCTGTATTTGGTTTTCATTATGTTTGTCTCAAAGTTCTTTGCCAGCTACTACAGAGAGGTTTTGGAATAATGTTTGTAACTAGATCTTAAACCACTGGAAATTCTGTGCTCATGCTTCCCTGAATGTCTTCTGTTGCCTCCTGTCATTATAAAGGGGTATATTATATTTTTGGTTTTATTTATATTATTGTTTAAATCTACTGTTGGCTTCATTCCTGAGGATTTTAGATGTCTCTGTACCATTAGCACTGTTGAAGGAGAAGGAACCTCTCTGGAACCTATTCACTGGTGCTTCTTAAGCAGAAAAGAAGCATTTAGGATGTAACTGCCCACAGCAGCCACATATCTGGCAGGTCTCTAAAGGTTTCTGACTTCAGACAGGATGTTAAAAGTAGGCAAGGTTTCCTGTTCACAAGCTGTTGGGTGAGACAAACCATCATAAATCAAAGGCTTATCATTACAGCATTATCATAATTCTTTCAGAGCAGATGGGTTCATGCAGGATAAGGGGAAATGGTTTTAAGCTAAAAGTGGAGACATTTAGATTAGATAGTAGGAAGAAATTCTTTACTCAGAGGGTAATGTGGCACTGGAGCAGGTTGCCCAGAGAAGTTGTGGATGCCCTTTCCCTGAAAGTGTGCAAGGCCAGGTTGGTTGAGACTTTGCCAACTGCTCTAGTGGAAGGTATCCCTGCATATAGGATGGGGGTTAGAACTAGATGATCTTTTAAGATCCCTTCCAACCCAAGTATTCTATAATTCTGTGATGATTCTGTGCAACCAGGTGGTGAAGTGCTGCATCAAGCCTGCTTGCCTTCAGATTTCTAATACGAAGTTGGTTCAACCTACCAAAGCCAAATCTGAACTTCATAGCACTCCCACAAGCATAATTATATTTGGTTAAGCTTTTTAAGGAGTGTGTATTTTAACTGGTATCAACAAATACCAATTATCATTTCCATTCCTGTAAGAACTCAAAAGACAACCTCATTACTAGTGTGCCTCTTCTGTGTCTCAGTTTCGGTTGTTATTGATAAAACTGACACCAGCATCAGCAACAGTTCCAACTCCTAAAATCAATTATTGAAATATCTAGCTCTGGCAGAAGACAGCATCAGGACCAGTGGCACCTGCCTTCCCAAGGCTCACTCCAAAACCATATGTGTTTCCTGTCAGAGAAACACAGACCCCACTTGCAACAGCAAAGTTGGCCCAAGTAGAACATATTAAGACTTGATTTTTTTTGTCTGTCTGGTACTGCTGGAAAGTAGTAGAGATTTTGCAAGACCTTTCAATCATTCCCTGTCATTTCCTCTGCTTTCCCAAGGAAACAACCTTTCCTCTTAGCTCCTGATGAGATGCACCCTGCTGCAAAGGCAGCTGGTGCCAAAATGTCTCGCACCCACGGTGGTGCGAATGAGAAGCCTCTCTTGTCAGTTCATGTCATTGTATTCTGATGAGATAGCCCAGACTTGTCCAATTATGTTTCCTCAAGATTTTACAGGATTGCTATTGTCCAATATCCAATTTTGCATGTACACTGATGAATATCCAATATCCAATTTCACATATACACTGATGTTTTAATTTCTTTTGACAAAAGCTCATTTAATGTCAAAACAGAACTTGTTTATGATTTATTTGCTTTGTGGTGTTTTTAGTAAAAGTATTTCCTTTTATCATCCTCTGCCTTAGCCACAACTCCCAATTAGTTATCAAGAACATAAATAAAACATGATGATTTTGTGGAAAGAAGAAGTTACAATGAAAATAAATAAATCATGTTTGCCATCTATCAAACACTTTGGCATTGTACCAACATATTTATCATCACACAGCTTATCACATTTAAATATGTATATTTTGAATAAAAGGAAATGTTAAAGAAGATTAATTTTAAAGATATTCTGAAAATATTACAATATCCATACTAATATGTGTTCTTTCAGATTGCATTGCATCTCAAAAAATGCAACTTCTCTACAACTCTTTCCATGATTAAAGGAAGCACTGACAGCAACAACAGAAGGAACATTTCCTTAGCAGAATTTTCAACAAAAGGTGAGAGATACTTGAGTAATGAGAAAATCATTGACTGCATTATCTACTTTTTATATCTCAATCAAAACCAAGAGAAAATAACCCCAGAAGAGAGGGTATGGTGCTACATGACCCCAGATAACATAGCTGATCTCCTTGCACTGCCATTGGCTGCATTATTCCTTCTATCCAGTCACCATGACAAGTTAAGCTGAAACACAGGCTTCATAATTTTTTGATGACCCAGGAAACATGATAACCATTATGACACTTTTCAGAGTAATGTTATCATGAACCTGCACTAATATGAACTAATTATAGTTGCATTATGATTAACACAAAGTTATAAATATGAATTTTTTAGAAGTTATCACCTAAAGTATAATTGCTGCTTTTGTAAGAATATAATATGCAGACTACATAGTGTAACTAGCCAAAACCTATGTAGACTTGAATTAGCTCTGAAGTGATTCAAAATAATACCTTAAGACTTCATGCTTAATATTTACTTAATAGTAGGAAATTAGTGGTGGTGCTGGCAAGAGCCACAAACCCTATTTATTTCTGACTTCCTTTTCAGTATTCAGACACTTAGAGATTAGCAAGAGCAAAAAACTGTATATTTCATTTGCCAGGAATTTACACTCTTGTCTGACAGAACAAGACTTTGCTGCAGTGATACATATACTTGAGACCTCTGGGTCCAATTACCGTAATTGACAGCACTTACAAGAGATTTCATAAATTATTTAAGATGCCTCAGACTAAACACAGCACAGTAAATAAAGGTTCATTTGGAACTCTTCACTTTGTTTTTCAAATAATCGCACCATTACACCATTGTCCAAAACTATGCCTTCAAAAATCTGGAAAAAATGTGAAAGTTCTCTGAAGCTGAGAAAGGATGATGTGGTCTCTCCCAGACTAATATTGCTGGGAGAAAGAGGCCAAGACTTTTCAGTTTATGTTTTAATTCCTTTTCCCAAAATGAATAAGAGGATGAACTTCATGGCAAAAGCAATTGCATTTTCATCTTTCTTTCAGGTGAAGCATTCCTAAGTCTCTCATCATTTGACTGGCAGTAGGCTGACTATGAACCAGCAGTGTGCCCAAATGGCCAAGGGGCCATGGCATCCTGGCCTGTATAAGGATTAATAGTGTGGCCAGCAGAACTGCCCTGTAGTTGGCACTGGTTGGGCCACACCTTGAGTGCTGTGTCCAGTTTTCGGGCCCCCAATTTAGGAAGAATATTGAGGTGCTGAAGCGTGTTCAGAGAAGGGCAACAAAGCTGTGAAAAGTCTGGAGCACAAGTCCTCTGCAGATTGGCTGAGGAAGCTGGGATTGTTTAGCCTGGAGAAGGCTCAGGGGAGACCTTATCACTCTCTACAGCTGCCTGGAAGGAGTTCGCAGCTAGGTGAGGGTCAGTCTCTTCTCCCAGGCAAACAGTGACAGGACAAAAGGACACAGTCTTAAGCTGCATTACGGGAAGTTTAGGAAAGGAAATTAGGAAGAAGTTCTTCTCAGAAAGGGTGATTTGGCATCGGAGTGCCAGGGAGGTGGTATAGTCACAATCCCTGGAGGTATTTAAGAAAAGACTGGATGTGGCATTCAGTGCCATGGTCTTGTTGTCAAGATGGTGTTAGGTCATGGAGTTGATCACAGGTTCCAGCCTATTTGATCCTGTGACTCTGTGGCCAGATACACAGTCATTGCACACTTTTAGCAACCAAAATAAACAAATTCATTTTCCTGAGATTGTACCCAAGAAACAAGTTTTGGTGTAAAATAGAAATCACAAACATTTCTTCTATCTCTTACCACCATGAGCAACAGTGACATCTCCTACCTAATGGCAATACCTAGATGCAAGATACCCTGTCTCTGGTGTGATAGGATCATGTGGATCATGGGCACAGAAATAACTGTGGCAGATCGTGAATAGTCCAAAGGTCAGTCACAACCTTCCACAGAGACTTTGCAGAGGTAAGAATCCAAGCTTCATCTTGTGCTGAAGAAGGGATGGCCAGACCAGCTGTCTCAGGAGTTTGCTGCTTCTCTGGAGCCCAGGTCCTGCATATCCTACAGCACTTGCAGAGATTCACTCAGCCCCTGTATTACACCTCTGACCTGCATGTCCAGGAGGAGCAAGGAGGGAAAGACTTCAGTTAACTGGATAGAACACATCTAAGGGGTAAAAGGGCAAAGACTGTGAGCCCTCTCTCTGTCTTGGAAGGTGGTCACCTTCTCTGGCCAAGAGGTAGGGGGATCCTGAGAATAGAACAGAAGGCTAAAGACATGCCAGAGATTTTTTTTCTCGTAGAATCTTCATCCTTGAAGATTTTCAAAACTCAAATGAAAAAATCCCTGAGAAACCTGCTCTAACTTTGAGAGCTGCCTGCACTGAGCAGAGGCTTGGACTTGATGGTCTCTAGAAGTCTCTTCCAACCAAAGTTAATTTTAATAATATTTTTATATTATTTATGTTATTAATTTTATATTTATATTTAAAAATTATTAATTTTAATAAATTTGATTTAATGTACTGATACAGTAAAATATTACAGTAAAATATAAGATTAAAATGCATCAGCTCCTCTGTCCTCCTTCAAATATAGTTTTAATTGACATATGCAATTTCTATTTGTACTAATGAGTCTTAAATTTGAATAGTGAGTACATTTACCTCTACCTGCAAAACCCAAAAGCTGTATAGAATCATAGCAGCTTTAGAAGGCAGCTAAAGACAAGTATTCATTCCCTCAGACATTACTAGTCACCGCAGGGCTACAATTATTTAACTCATGGAAGAATAAGGCAAAGAGAGTTATTTGGCCCAGGAAGTTGCTTATGAAATCTTAACTGAGCTACTGTGATTTATCTTTAAGCATCTGTATTGGGTCTGACCAAGGTAAAGTTCACAGCCCTCACATTGCTGGGCTTTCCATTGGTAGCTGGAAGGATGTTGATAACACACCCAGTGTTTTGGCTACTGCAGAGCAGCACTGTCCCTCTGACATCCCTCATCAAAGGGATGGGAGTGGGCAAGATCCTGGGAGAGACAAAATCAGGCCTGACCCAAAGCTGACCCAAATTAGCCAAAGGGATATTCCATACCATATGATGTCAGCTCAGATATAAAAGCTAAGGGAGAGAGGAGGAAGGGGCAACATTCGTGATTCTTCAGAGTTTGCCTCCCAGAGAAACCTTTACGCGTGCTGAAGCCCTGCTTCCAAGGAAGTGTCCAAACTTCACTCGCTAATGGGAAGTAGAGAGTGACTTTTCCCTTTGCTTATGTGTATGCAGACTCTCACTTATTTCTATCTTTCTTTCAGTGTAATAAAACTGCCTTGCCTGCTGGTTGTTCTTATTCTCTCCCCTGTCCCATTGGAAAAGGGAGTGATAGAGCAACTTAGTGGGCATCTGGCACCCACCCAAAGGTCAACCCTACAGCATCTGATTGAATTTTGGGCAAATACAAGTTTTAGTACTTCCTATACATATATTGGAGTAGAATAAACATCCTCTTTTTCACTCTAAAATACAAAGAAAAGTTAACAACGGCTCCTTTTCTTTCCCCTGCAAAAAGGATGTATGGGCAGGCCTAACAAAGCCTAGACTGCAAAGTCTCCTAGAGAGGATGGCACTACAGTGGTAGGAATAACCTCTTCTCTGGGAGAAGGACACCTTGGTGTTACTCTTGTCACTGAGATACCCTACACACCAAACTGGTGCAGGTAAAAGTCAGTATAGAGCAAGGCTACAGGAAATCACAGCAAATACTTTCAGGTTGGGAAATTTTAAGTCCTTTAGCAGATAGGTCCTGGCTACCTCCCCACACTTGTAACTCATCTGACAGACTTGTCAGCACACACACACGCTATGCACTGCAGATACCACTCCTGCTGTCCCTGACGGGTTTTCTCTTTTATTTCTCCTGGATAGAAGTCATAGTCCTCCTTATGGGGCATTTTGGATCCTACATGCCTGCCTGCTCTTTCCACAGGGCTGAATCCCTGCCAGGCAGAGCTGAGCTGGCCTGCAGCACATCCACACAGAGGAAAAAACTCCTCTCAGGAATGGTCTGCAGTGAGCACACCAAAACCAGAGCTGGAGAAGTGGAGGTGCCCCACCATCAGGGAGAGGGCTGCACCTGGTGGCACCAACCTGCACCGTGCACCTGGTACCTCACTAGGCACCTGGTACCTCACTAGACAGCACTTGACTCCTCAAAGGTTTTGTTAGTGATGTGGGCTGTTTCCTTGCTTCCGTCTCACCCACACGCAATTAATAAAGGCAGCCATGGCTTGGGCCCTCTCAGTTTTAGTCGGGGAGACCATCGTGAAATATGGTTGTGGCTTGTTGCAGGAGATCTTTTTAATGCACAGTGTCAAAAAATTTTGAGATTCAAAAGCACAGATTATTGAGATAATAACAATAATATATATAAGGCAAATACCAAGGAATATCAGGTGGTATTTCTTTTTGCTGCTCTGGAATTGTACTTAAGATTTATGTGTGAAGCACGTGGATTTTAAATATTTTGATGTCTATACTTGCACTGCAGAATCAAATCCATTAAACATGTAAAACAGAGTAATAGTCTTTCCATGCATCTTTGTTACAAATAAGCTAATTGTCATTAAAAATTAAAGTTTATGGGTTTGTGCTAGGACTTGGCAACAAAACTCTCCCAATGGCCTGCTTTATTCTACTGTGTAGGAGTCACATAGATACAAATATATTCAGTTCAAAAATTATGAACAAGGTAAAAGAGGATGTTTTAAATCTAGAAGTTCAACAAAAATAAAAAAGGAAACATCCTAGCTGTTTACTTACATTTATGGTTCTGGTATCACAGATCTTTCCCGTTGTGAAGTGAAATTGTACCAGATGTTGTGAATCATTGCTTTAACTATCTGGAAAGTTACTTAATGGTTTATAATTTATTGGTAGTTTGGCTTTTATAAACCATTTGATAAATCAAATTTCAAATTTATTAATATCTAAAAATAGACATCACCTATATAAATGGGGGAAACTAAAGTCTCCAATGTGTAAGGACCAGAGTCTGTAAATATTATTTGATATTACACATCAAACAAGGTTTTCATAGATTTGTCACTTTGGAGAAGTTGAGACTCTAGATATAACTAGCACTGTCACTGATGGGAGATCCACTGAGGTGAATCAGATGTCTGATATTTCACCTAGCCATTTTCCCTGCCCAGGTGAAAGTTGCTCTGAAAACTGGGAACCAGGCAAAATTTTTCCGACAGCTGCTTTGTTCTATATAAGTCAAGTCCAACACACAAACTGAAGCAGCAGCACAGTACAGAATTCATGCATAGGCAGAACTGGGACATTTCATTCCTGATGGACAACTGCAAGTGATAGCAGAAAACGAGAGAAGGATGGATTATTTTTAGGAATACTTATTTCATTGATATAGGCTATACAATTCTTTCATGTAAAGAGAACAGAGAAGGATGCCTGTGCCTCATTCATGCCCTTGGCAATGTTTGATAGCACAGGGGGATACAGATTTCAGAACACAAAGAGACTACCCACACTTCCTTCCCCAATGAGCAGGCGTTCTTATGAAAATAATAGCTTTCTCTTTAAGACAGAAATATTACTCACGTTTCATTCAATGTTGAACAATAGGATAGTTTATTTCAAGCCCCAGTCATCTGGAGAGATTTTGCTGAAGGTGGAATAAAACAAGGTCTCAGTGTGCAGGTTATAATTTGTTCAGCACCAGTTAAACAGTTATGCTTCTGGTGGTGATTTTTAAAGAGGGAGATCATTTGTGTAGTCAGTTTTTGAGAATACAAAATCGGAATGGTAGGGCAGTTTTAATCTGTGAGCTGATGATACCACACTGTTAAAACTATGCAGCATCAATTTTTGATGCCTATTTAGATGGGTAAAACACACACAAATATGTATATTTCTCTGCAGTTGATGCTCCTCCAGGGCAGTGTGAGGAATCAGGGGAGCCTGGGGAATCTCAAGGAGTGTTAGAAAGTTGGCAGTCATAAAATATCTGATACACTCTTGGGGATAGTCTTAAACTGAGCACTGGAGATGACAGTGCTGTCTCATGTCTTGAGAGACAGGCAATAGAGACACAGCTTATCTACAATATGGGGGATTGAGCTGCAAGTCAAGTATGTGACAAATGAAGGTGAGAGAATCTTATCTTTGAAATGGCTGCCATGAGCAGTTATTATGAGATAACATTCATCTTCTCTGATGATTTTCTTCATTTTGCACAGTTAGAAAAATGTTACTAATTCAGACCACAAATATTACCGTTCAGACCATAAAGAGCTCTAAAATTTAGCTGTCAGAGATCTTGAGAAAAAAAAAAAAGGGAAGTTCCCACCTCTTTGGTAACACTCATTTAAGTATTTTGTACAAAGCAGAATTACTTTCATAGAAAAATGTGCCAAATTTTAGAACACTGGAGTGGGGAAGAACTCTGAAATTAATCAGAGGAATATTTGGATATGTGCCAAATGCATCCCAGGACAACATGCTAAGCATAAAGAAATTATTAACAATTAACATTTTTCTTAAACCCTCAATGTTTGGGGGGTTTTGTAAGGTTTGCAAGGGGCAGCAAGGCTGTACAAAGTTAAATAGTTGTCTGACCAGGATAAATTTTTATTCATCTTTTTTTATGCTGCTTTGAAAGTTTTCATTTACCATCAGAGAAATAAGCACAAGAACTGGTGGAAAGGTACAAGAACATTGTTTTTTTGGTAAATGTATATGTGGAATGACCTTTTATGTATCCATTTTCTTAACTACAAACTAAAGTAAATGTAGTTTTACAGGCTTTTTATTTCTCTTTCTATCTTGACTATCCAGTTGAAAATAGATTGTTTTCAGCTTGTTTGTTTTTAATCCTTCATTTCATGTATTGCTTTCAAGGAAATGTCGTCTCTCAAGAGCAAAAGGTTAAGTCATGCAATGCTGAACTATATAATCAGTCTGCTTGACAAGCCTAGGCTGCTGAAAATATTTAAGAATGAGCATCCAGCTAGTAGACAAGCCATCTCCATTGGCATAATTTCCTTTTTCAATGTTTTAATTATTCTCATGGGTCATCCCATCTTCATACACATCAGCACCGATGCTACCTCATGACTGGTAAACACCAGCAATTTATTTTTTTCTAACCAGAATCTAGAATTAGCAGTGAAATTTCTTGAGTCTGTGCAAGTTGCATTGGTGTGATGAAACACTAAAGAGCTCTGTCACTGAGCATTTGCATTGCTTATTCTAGCCAAAACACTATTAAAAAAGCTACCAAAAATGTTTTGACACAAACAAGATCCCAAAGTATAAGTAGCCTGTTTATTTGCACAAATGTTCTGTATAACTAATGGAATATCTTACTGAATTTCAGACTGCCTTAGACTGATGAGTTTTTGTTATTCAAACAAGCAAAAAGCCATGAGGCAACTGCAGCTAATTTGCTGTTTGGAGTGCTCAGAGAAAGTGGCAATTCCTTTTGTGGCTCTCATTTAAACACTAAGAGAAGATATTGTGATCTGTGAACTAGAACAGAAATATTACTGTTATGTGACATAGTGTGGAACTTCATATCAATGCAAATGAGGGGGAGAAACTGTTAAATAAAATAATCTACTACTTCAGTACCTGTGGCTATATTCCTTTGAACTATCTTCAGGAAAGTATGCTCCTTTAAATTCCATACTGATTTTTGTGGCAGATAAGTAAATGCTTTCTACCTTTCAAAGGTGTCCTGCTATTTGCTGTCCATATTTTTTCATATTTAAAATAATGACACCAGGGATAGCAAAATTATGTACATGATCATAGAAGGCAATATTTATACTGTGTTTACACTGATGAAAATATGTTTGAAGACCTTCTTTGTATTCACTTGTTTAAACAGAATTAATTCATGCTGAAGCCTCTTCAAATGCATGGATATGACATGGTCTACTCTTGATCACAAAGAAAATAGCATGAATTCTGGTCCACTCTTCAGTGCTGGCTTCCTCACTGATATGCACTGTGTGCTTGTCATTCTTAGAATGATCTATGAATTCTGTGAACTCAAACAACTGGAAATGGAAAACAGACATTTGGCATTCTTTGCTAGAAATCAGATTTAAAAACATGGAAAACTGAAAGTCTGAATGTGATTACAGATTTAACTACAAGCATCAGGGGTAAAAAAATGCAATAAGCCTTTGCGGTATCAGCCAAATAAGGTCAGAACAGTGTAAGAGTCACAAAAATGTACATATAACTTGAGGAAACAGAACAAAATAGCATTAAGTGGCCTCAGAATAATGAAATAAAAGGGTCATGTGTGTGTGCTCCTTGACTTGGCACACAAATGCTTATTATAGTTCAGTATTTTAATGTGATAAATATCCATTTACAAGTCAAGCCCTGATTCTGCAGTATGTCCACACTTATTCACATATTGAACCGCAAAATATATACTTTTATACTATATACTAGATACTAGTATATATATATATACTACTTATATACTAAAATATATTATTTTGTTGGGTTGAAACACCATAGTCACTACTAAATCTATTATTAAATTATAAAGATTTAAATTAGTGAATCTAATAATATTTGCTATATACACATTTGAGTCATAACTTCAAAACCAATGAGTATTTCAGCTGAAAAAAATATCACAAAAGTACATAACACAAAGGAAAAACAATGTCTCTGTTTGCTACCATTGGATATGCATCAATAGCTATGATGTTGTCATCAGCTCCCATGCAGTTTATATGTGTGGTGCTCCCTGCATCACACTCTGCATCCCAGCCTTTCCTGCTGTAGCCCTGAGCATGGTTTATTACACCTCTCATATTTTTGGAACCTTTTGCTAAAAGGAGAAATACCAGATTGGACACCAGAAGATTACAACTAATGATCTGCTGGTTGGCTTGGTCAGTATTTTTATGTTTTAGTGCTCCAGAGCAAAATTCACCCTTCAGGCACTGCTTTGAGAAAAGAATGAGGAAAAGTCATTAAGGCAGAAGCAGTCCCTTCAGGATGCTCCAAAACTCTGGAACTGCACCAACAGCAAGACTCCCTCTGCTGACTCAGCTACACTGGAAGAGGCAGGTTTGGAATAAGAGTATAAGTTTTGCCAAGGGTATAAAGGAAAAAAGAAATATATAGTGTATGTTCCCATACATGTGTTCATAGTTTTTACTCCAAAGTTTTTTTACTAAAGTAAAAAATGATGGCCAGAAGTTGTAATTAACCTATCATTTTTAGACTAATGTTAATTATATTGAATATAACTAATGCAAATGAGATGGTCATTTTGCCCTGCTCTGAAGAGTTACAACAACATAGGAAATACAAAATAGAAAATAAAACCTGCAGCTCCATTCCTGGGATCTGAGGAAAAATTCTTTGTTTCCTGCTGCTTTGCCCCACACCACAATAACAAAAAAAACCCCAAAAAAAGCCAAACAACAAAAAACCTGTTGTAAAGATCAAATAAATCAATGATCAAACTTGGCTCTATCAAGTGGTGCAAAATGATCTTTACCAAAAACAACTAGAGCACAAAAATTAATCTAAATGATTCAAACTAAAGAAATAGTCTTGCACAGTATACTTTACTGTTGACATTTGTTACAGTAACAGCTAGTAATAATAACCTTTTTCTCTTTGAGTTTACACAGGACATTTTGGATTTACTATAGGGAAGTAAACAGATTAGTAGTGGGTTTTTTTCAAAGGGACATGATTAGGTAAACCAGAGGTGCATATAAAATGCAGCACACAACCTAAAACACCAGAATTTTTTGTGGTTTCTGATATATCATGTGTTTTTTCCAAACATGCAATCAGCTTATATGTTTCCATATACACCTTTATATTTAACACAGTATCCAAGACATTTTATTCAATAAACCCTAAAAGCAGTAGCGTAAATAGACAAAACAGCGGCTCCTTCATCTCCCCACATTTTTTCACTGCCCTTTAGAGAGGGCAGGTCCAGAGCTGAGTGTTCAATAATCTCAGTGGGAGGCTAAGGACAGCAGGCAGGGAGAAGCAGACCAGGGCAGGAACCCCCTTGCTTATCTGAGCTGATTCACAATCGCATGTCTTCTTCTGAGAGAAAGTTAAGAGAGTTTAAACTTAAAACATCAAAATCTAACAAGAAGGGAAAATAGTTAATCAGGAGAATTTTCAACTGAAACTTTTTATTCAGTGCTACAAAAAGCAGCAACTGGATCCGATGGCATCAAATATTCCTAGGACAAATCATGTTGGAGTCTTCACACAGCCAGCTATACTCTGATAGATACAAAGGTCATTTCTCAAACTGCTGATGTAACCAATAACAATGTTTTTTCAAAAAAGTCAAAATAATAATCAAGTTTCCAGTGAATTACCTTCACCCAGTACTAAGGCTGTTGTTTCTCCTTAAAACATACCTGAATTTTTTTCAGTCCCCCAGGACAGTGAAACTACTTTTAATGAATTATTCCTTCATGTGAAAAATTCTCTTATGCTATGTAGGCATAAATGGAGTTCAGAAGTTATGTTTGACAAAGAGGATGTCCCTCATGAGAATGCCAAAGGAATTCATATGCAGTTTATGAAATGTGGGTGATGTTATAACACTGCCATGCCACTGAACACCTTTATGTATGTGAAGTCTGCTATTTCTGATAGTGTTAGTGTCATTTAGCTCCCAGTTCAGAGACGGTGAGCACACTATTATATGGAGAAGACATACCCAATAGGTGAGACAGCTGAGAAACAATGGACAGGATAACAACTAGGCATGACTTGTTAAAGCAGTTCCCTGATTTTTAATTTAGAGAAAACTTTTGTGGCAGAGAAATTTCCTTGGATGGCTTCCAGATTTTGGTTGGTGGCCATCTAAATAAAAATAACCAGGCAGAGATGGAAGCAGGGATCAGAACTACATGACTCTGCTCCCAGAGGAGAGCCCTGAACAGACAGCAAAATCTCCTATCTTCTTCTGGAGAGTAGCTGATTTCAAAAGAAACACATTGCAGTTTTTCTTCTCTAAAATGATCCATAAAAGTTACAATATTTATTATGAGTCATGTTTATCCTTCAAGGGCTGAAAATTAGACTTCTCCAGCTGCCAAGGACAGAAGCAACTTTTAACTAAGCTGGAGCTTAGACATACCCTGTGACTTCAGCTCCCAGAGACAGTCACCTGACTTAAGATCCTTTTGGGACTGGACCCAAGAGTCTTAGCTACATTTCCCTGGCTTCACTTACCTAACATCTTTCCTAAGTCAGCTGCTCTGAAGCTGTTTTTGTTCTTGTACCACACACAAAGATCATCCCTCTTTAGGCAGTTTGTTCTTGAATTTAATGTTAGATGTTGTAGTATATGGACTCATTTGCAGATAAATTCACAACATCTTATGAAATTCTGGCAATTGAATAACATTCTGCTCTTAGTATTTTGGCCTCAAGAAGTGTTATTTTTCACTAAGTATAATCATGTTAAAATAAATATACTTGCTGTCTCATTCTGTCATTATACATTATCATTATGGCCTTGCACTAATGTGCTATTTTCCACATGTCCAGGAATTTACAGGACTCCCTCGTGCTTTCAAACAAGCCATTACATATACAACAAAAGCACTGTTCTTAGTGTAATCATGTATTGCTTTGCCTGTTTTCTTCCTGAGGCTGCTTTGTTTTCTGGAACCTTACAATGTACTTACAAAAATCTAGTGTACCTGGTGCCTATTTCTTTAAAAAATTCTGTGCAGACAGCAATAACACATGGATAACACATGGCTAAAATCAGCCATCATAGAATTATAGAATTCTGCGCTAGAAGTGACCCACCAGAGTCACTTTTAAAAATCTTTATTTATTAGTCAGATAGTTGTCTGGAAGAGGAAATGAGGAAAAATTCTTTTAAGCATCTTTAACAAATCTTTGTGGTTCAGATCCAGTCTGATCCACAGTCCTGCTGTCAGCTGCACTATTAATGTGCATTATCCAGAGAGAACTGAGCAGACAGAACTCTGCTTTTCTTTCTTTCTTCTTTTCTCTCAAAAATTCACTGAAACTATTAAAGACATTCCAATCCCATGCTCCAGATGGGAAAGCACAGAGGAACACAGGATGGCTCACTTGCTACTGATGTGTTTGTGTTTCTTTCCAACACTGATGGTCTGGCCTAAGTACTCTCTTGAAGGGACTGGGTAATGCTCCATAATTCCCCAGTTCAGATGTGCCCAAAGAAGTTCCCTTGGTTATATTTACTTTTAGCATCCTTTGCAATCCCTACTGACACACACCTCACACCAATTTCAAAGGGAAATTCTATGAATCCATACTGACACTTTCAACAGGGACACTTTCAACACTGACACTTTGAACCCATTGACCTTATGCTTTTATGTGTGTTGCATCTTTAGTCCTTCCATTCCTGCATACTGGCTGGAAATAAGTACTTTGGTTACTTCTTTTTCATAGTGGCTTCTGCATGAACTCAACAGGATAAGTTACTCAGGCAAGTCATGTGGAAGGAAAGGCTGCTGAGATAAAACACTAAGAAATGAATGGAGTGGATAGGAGGCTATTGTACAACAGCACTTGCGAATGCCATCGAGGAACCTGGAAGAGATATCTGGTCTAGGCAAGTAATGGGAATAAATTGTGCTGCAAAGTTAAAAAAAAAGCTGATACACAAGACAAAGGGAGAGAAGCCACGGGGGAGTTGTTCATAGTGCAAGTTTCTTCCTCCAAGCTAGCTCAGGTGACATCATCCTGATGGTACTTTGGAGAATAGCAGCAGCCAATCTGCCTCTTCTCCTGGTGCAGCATGGGCAGTCCTTGACTTTCACAGCAAGCAACAACTGGGCAAGGTGTGCTAGGAGGCATTGCACTCTGTCAGAGCCAGCAAGAGTGCTTCACAGCTGGGTGAAAATGCGACAGGGGTTGGCCCACAGAGAACCGTAAAACAGGCAGTGGTTGCAGGAGGATAAGCAGATTGAGCAACAAAGCAAGACTGAGGATATACCCGGTGTGTGTGGACAGGTCAGGGAAGCAATAGGTAATTCTGGAGCCTAACAAGAAATCACAGTCCCAAAAGAGTGCTGGCTTTGCTATATAACCCAAGTCCTGATACTGGGTTTTGTCTTTCCTTAGTTTGATGTCTTACAAGTAAAGAGAGAAAAGATGCTACAGGGATAGCATCTGCTGCCCTCTAAAATCCACTACCAAGAACTGAGACAGATGGAGGTGTCTCCCTGTCTATAATGCTTCAATCAGCAACTTTTGTACAATGTAGCTTCAAAGTTGCTGAAGTTACAGAGTAGCTTGTTTATGAGGGCTGCAATGAGTGCTTAACTTGCAGCGGAAATGCCTGTGTTTGTGATGATGGATGAAGAGATAACCACAATTTGCTCTAACACAAATGGCAGAGACAGTGGGATAGGCAGCTCTTCCAAAAGGTTGCTGTTGTCGAGCCTTGCAGTACTTGGCATTAATCAGAAGGTCTTGGGGGGTGAAACCTAGCTAGAATCACCTACAGGGACTATTGATGTCTGTGCTAAAGTAAAGTTAACAGCAGGGAGAGAAACGATCTGATGGAGAACAGAAGAGAGAGAACGCTCAGAAGCTGATTAATACTCCACTGGCTATCATTCAGGATAGGAACAAATCTTTAGAATTTTCAGGTTTGACCAAATAAAAGGTTGAAATTTTCATTATCTGATAATTCAATAATTCTGATGGTTTTCAAAAAATACTACTGTCATGTTTTCTTATATCTACCACAATATGGCCTGTATACTGGCATACTTCTAGATATAGGTATAGTGAGGGCTTCTCCATTACTAAGATAGACTGCCTTGAGCTTCTTTGCTGGGTGGGTCTACTATGCTGCAACAGCTTTGTAGAATCCCATGAACTCTCTCCCCTCTAAGGCAATTTCCAGGCCCCCAGCCCTGGAAACAGCTGTAACTACTCACAATAGAGTCAGACTCCTGGGGGGGATAAACAGACTCCCCCATGGATTTCTGTGTTGCAACTTCCCCAGTTTCTCCTTTCCCTGCCCCTCCCTGGAGACCCATTCCCTGGACAACAATTCCCTCAGCCCAGCCCTTAGCCCTGGCCCCTACCCCTTCCCCCTTTATGAGCAGCTTGCACCACGAGGTCGCTCTCTTTTCCTGGCTGGGTTTGCCCTTCAGTGACTGCAACACCTTGCTGGAATAAAACCTTGCAAAAGAGCCTTTCTGTGCCTCTATCACTGAGCCAGCCCTGGTAGGTGTGGAGTGGAGGTTTGGCTGAGTTGCCTGAATGTTAACTCAACTTGCTTCTCCACAGCAGAGGCTTGTTGGGAACAGATATAAGGCAAGCAGCTCCTACCATTCCAACACCCACATTTATATACCTTCAAAATATATGAGGAACTGTTCAGAATTCCCGTTTCCAAAAAAAGTAAGATTGGGCGAGGGACAGGGAAGGGGTACAGGGGAAAGCCTTAGGGGGTTGAAGCAAGAGGTCCAACTCAAAACGTAAATTCAGTTTGTTTCCAAGGTAGTTTAAAGGAAATACAGCACTTAGGTGTTTCAAAGGTAGTATTAATCATTCTCTAAAATTCTCCAGAGGTCTATTTTCTAAAGAAACTTGCACTGATAATAAGAAGAGAAAACTAATTTTGAAAGCTTGGGATTAGGGGAATTTGATAAGAAAGATATCTGTGTGAGTTAAAGGATTTAGTGCAGGGTAGTGAGGAATGAGGAAGATGAATTCTTCCATTGGATTTAAACTGTTCATCCCAGGTTTTGTGCTTTTAACCAAGCTGCACCTGGTACTGCTTACAAAGAATGTAAGATAAATCAGACAAGACATTTACCATGCTTTCATGCAACTTCCTATTAGTTTTACTTAGATTACTTGCTGTTATGGTGGCTTTGTGAAGACACTTCCTCTTAGACAAGAGACGCTTATGATTTGTAATGAGCAACAGCAAAAGGTATCAGTTTAGAACTGACAGCTGCCTCACAGTCATATTTAAAGGGTTTGCAGACTTTGCCCTTTTGTGCTCCTCTACTAATACCCAGGTAGGATACAGACAATTAGCAGCTTGGGGAAATGGTAAGGAGAACAAGCAAGATAAAAATTGGCAACTTATCTAGTAGGCTTCTGTCTGGTGCTTTCCAAACTTGAAACCTAGACACTGTCTGCCTGTGTCTTTAAACCAAGAAATCCAGAAACCCTCTGTCTGGTGCCTTCAAACCAAGGGGGCCATGAGAGACAGCCAGTTCTGGTGGCAGCAATAGTCATTTTTTCCACAAGGACCATAGGTGTGACAGACATGGCTGGGAACAAGGTGGATATCTGGTGCACAGATCCCAAAAAACCTTTGGAAGGAGACCATGGGGAGCAGACAGTGTGAGCTGCCCTAATAAGCAGATCATGGCTTGGTCGCCCCAGATCTAGGAGAATTCTTTGCCTTCATTAAAGCACAAAGATGCTTGAGTGATTTACAGCTCAAGAATGTCAGCTCGTCACTGCAGAGATAATATTTGCACATAAACACTTGCATTCATACAAAAAGCTCATGTATTTTTTGTAAGAGTGGCACAGATTTTTCTGTTGCTTGAGTTATTGTTGATATGGATTAGTTAGTCTCCTATACACACATTTGTTTTGCTTCTAGAGGCTGCAGGGACATCATTAATAAAACTGGAGCCTAACACTTATTAGTGTGGAGGTGTTAAATTGCTTGAATTTAAATAAATATGGAAAATTTATATCTCTAGTCATCTCTATTTGGTATTCCTCATTGTCCCTGTAAAAAATTTCAGTCATTCAATAAGACAACAGAAAATTACATCACTGTCAACTCTTTATTTTCCCTAATTTCTTCTTGAGAATCTAGATCATTAAATCAGGAGTCTGCAAAATAAACTTCCTTTACTAAAAAGTGTTCTTATCCAAACTTGCAAAGAAATTTAAAGTAAATGAAATTTAAAGGCTCAAAAGCAAAGTAACATCCAAACAGCAAAAGTATTTTAACAGGAAAAAAAACAACATCATTTTTAAACAATCCTATGATTTTTTGAGGCTGACTCATGCATGATTCTGTAATGTTTAAAGTTGGCAATACTGATACCCTGTGATTTAGATGACTAATCACAGACTGAAAAGCTAATAATCAAAGTAAGCAGTTTGTGAAGTACCCACAGTCTAGAAAATATGTATCTCAACTACTCAGCAAAGGCTTATGTATAAATTGACAACAAAGAGAATCAGTTTATATAACTGTTTCACAAAGACAGAAAAGAGCTAATCAGTTAATCAGTTATTTTATTTGTATCACATAATGCTACCAGCTGCAGTATTGAGTGTGAAGAGGGAAGAGCATGAAATGGAGAGAATAACAGGGTAGTGCTTCAGCACTGCATTCACAGGGAACAGGGGAGGGTGGATGGAATTCAGCAAGCAAAATGCAAGAGTAAAAACAGTCTGAAGTAAGACTGCAATTACACTGCAAACCAGATGAGAACATACCTAGGGGAAGGAGGGAGGCAAGCACAAAAGGAAGTCAGGAGAGAAGTGATCTTCTGGCAATAGTTAAATCTGGGTTCAAAAATCAGTCCATGGAAGATGACTATGGGGAAGACTAAAGAGAATAAAAGCAGAAGAAGAAACATAATTTGCAGACAGGTGGAGGCAACAGGGGTGACTCCTGGTTTCTTGGCAGGTTTTCTGATTAGATCAATTTTTTGTGCACAGTAGTTCTCAGCTGGGCTCTTTTCAATTTTTTATCTTATCTGATGGTAAGCAAACGGCAGAAGGAGGTATATGTAGCACATGCTTGGCACCAGTTATATTTCCTAACAAGAAGATGGATTTCTTTCTGTAACTCTTCTCATAGCAAAGTGATGTTGGCAGAAGCTAAAGCATCTACATGTATTGAAGCTGCTCAATCAGCCTAGTTCCCTTAGAATAAAAATGACAGGGAAGGATGCCTTCTAATTTTCAGATGTTAAAAGTGGAATATAGCTAATATGAAAGTTGAAGAAATACAGCTAATATGGTGGAACTTAATTTATTGACCTGCAAAGGCAGAAAACAAAAACATTTTGAAAAGAAACAATACAAGTTTCTCTGAATTAGTATTTTTGTTGCTACTTTATTACAAAATATAAAAAAATGTGCAGTGTTGGCCCACAAATTTGTATTCTCTTTATATAAAATTTATGTCTTCTTTATATAAAATTTATATTCTCTTTACCTAAAATTCAATAGAGCAAAATAGTAGTTTCAGAAAATTTTCCTGCAAAGGCAAATTTAATTACAAGTCTGCCAAATGGGAGTTTCGCTTTCTTTTGAAGAACCTGTTTTAGGCAGGGTATTACATTAGTAGGATCTCTAATCTGATCCTGCATGGAAGCTCATATATCCCTGGGAAAAGGAAAAGATGGCACACATGCTTTGAAAACGAAGGTTCAATGAAAGCAAGCAAACCCAAGAAACTGGAGTGAGTGGTGAAAAATGACCCATCTGTATTAGGGCTTCCTATAGCAGCTGCCACTGATCAGCCATCATTGCAATATCTAAGGTGCTGCAAAATTGGAGTGGATCCCAAAATTCAAGGGAAGATTGCAGACTAAACAGGAAAGACAGAGGGACATATTTCACAGCTGTCAACCAGATAGGAAAGATATTCCATTCCTTACTCCAGATGGAGATCAGCTCACATTTGGACGCAGGCAGTGAGGGGGTGACTGAAATGCAGGGATTCATTCATGAGCTGCACGTACAATGCAGCTCTTTTGAACACATTGCAGTAAGGTACCAGGAAAGGCAGTGGGGGACATCAGCATATTTAGTCCCCTCATGCAGGAAATGAGGGGTCACTGAAGCGAGCACTGTTGCAGGATACATGCCTCACATTCTGAGTGTGTCTGTTTTGCTTTTACGTTTATTTTTAATAAATGCCTTAACATTAGCTATGGCACTCTAACTGCAGGGGAGGCTTGTCTGGTGACAACTTTCTGCCTCTGTTGACATAATTTCTTAGTTAACTGTAAGTGTGAGATTTACTCAATAATAGAAATATTTTCATAGAAAGGCATGCAAGCACATGAAGGAAAAAATATTTACATAAATATATTGGGGAGGGTGACAGAAATGTCAGTGACAAAAAGTCCTAAAAATCCTTCATATAAAAAAAAAATTGAGAACTATACCTGGGGTGCATCAGGCAGAACCTCACCAGCCAACCAAGGGAGGAGATTGTCCCATTCTGCTCTATACTGGGGCTGTCTCATCCTGAATATAGTACGCAGTTTTGGGGGCCACAATACAAGAAAGATACTAAGCTAAAGGAAGGCCACAAGAATGGTGAAGGAACCCATATGTGGAGGGGCTGAGGTCACTTGGTGTGTTCAGCCTGGAGAAAAGGAGACTGAGGGGAAACCTCATTGCAGTTACAACTTCTTGTGAGGGGAAAAGGAGGGACAGACCCTGATCTCTTCTCTGTAGTGACGAGTGATAGGACCCACAGAAATGGCATGAAGCTGAGTCAGAGGATGCTTAGGCTGAATATCAGGGAAAAGTTTTGCACCCAGATGGTGTTTGGGCACTGGAACAGGCTCCCCGGGGCAGCAGTCACAGCACCAAGCCTAACAGAGCTCAAGAAGAATTTGGACAGGACTCAGGCACAGGGTGTGACTCTTGGGATGTCCTTTGCAGAGCTTGGATTTAGACTCAAATACCCTGAGGGGTCGCTTCCAATTCACCATATTCCATGATTGTTGATTCTATGAAATGTACATGAAATGGACAAAAGTTGCTGTAAAGGTTCATAAAGAGCAACTCCCCATGCAATATGCTGACAATAAACAGACAAAAGAACCCTGTGTATTTTCAAGGGGTTTTTTTAATATCCAGAGCATTTCGGTGCACTTATTTAACTGGAAAATAATCATAATATTCATGCAAAACATATAAAAATTAAATTGAAATAAATCTTGATTATTCTGCCCAAATACATAGACTTTCTAGAACACATCCCATGTATTCTATGTGTTCTTACTATTCATACCATTTGATACGTGTTTACAAGACATGATATTGTTCCACCCTGCTCACCTCTCCATAGATGCTTGTAAGCTAACATGCTGATCTAACAATAGACATTAAATATGACAGTTTGGGGATCTGCCTTGGGGAACTCAAACATTTCAGTTTTATTTCATGAACACTTTGTAAGCTCATACACTTGTTTATGGTTTTTATTGCAACCTTGAATTGTTTGTCTTGCTTCAAGGAAAGGAGATACTGATATATGGGAGGCGGTTCACATGTGCTTCTCTCTTCTATTTTCCCTAAGAATAAAGTCTGATTCATGTACTAAAGGCTTTGCCAGAAGCCTGCCTGTCCCTGACTGAAACTGTCACAGCACCTGCAGAACGAAATGGCAGCACGGGGGAAATGCAAAGGGATTGTGCACAAACTGTTATGAGACAGAGTCTCGACACAGCTCTGGAGGGAAAAAGGAACAGCACTCCCAAGCTCAGCCCTCCAGAGGGACCTCAACCTTGGCTACTATATCCACAGGAGTCTTCGAGTTCTGCTATAGGTGAGGCCAGAGCAACCAAGTGTTTGAACCTAAGTCAAAGAGTTCTGGAAGATGAAGATCTCCTCAGTGCTAAAGTGATGGTTATGAGAAGAGATCAGGACAGCAGGATGCCTCCACTAGAGTAACTAACAATGCCTGCTGCAGCAAGCTCTGGAGTCATCATGCAGAGAGGAGGCTCCCAGTAGTGCACTGAACCCCTACTTGAAACTCCTTTATTTCAGGAAACAGCTCTGCTCTTATGATCATTAGCTCACTGCAGCTGTGTATCACTGTCTGAACAATTTATTTCTTCCCTGAAAAACTGTAAAATCTGGATGTATAACAACAACAAAATCCAAAAATTGGCAGTGCTTCATGCATGAACACAAAGTGTTGCATTTCAGCCTGCGTGACACTACAAAAAGATGCCTCATATCCACCATCAAGTCTGCCTCATTTCACTCCATGCTCACATCTCTGCTTGCTCTGCAGCCTTTCAGATGACCACTGAAGTAGAATCCTTTGCTGAAGACCTGTCAGCCTCCAACAGATCTGTGATTTTTGGTAGAGAAAGGGAAAACAGGCAGCCGTCTCACACTACTGCTTGGGTACATTTGATCTCTGAGAACTGCCAGGATATAACCCTCAACTCCCCCGCTGATGGTGATGCTGTTAGATCCCTGATGCACAACTAACAGACAGTTTAGAAGTGAGACTGTGGCCCCAAGGAAAACCTGAAAGCAGACGGCCAGCATGGCTGTGGTGCAGCAGTTCTGGGCCCAGGACTGCGATGGCAAGCTCACCACACAGCTGTGGGCAGGAGCCTGTTGGTCAGACAGCAGGGACCCTCAGTGCCACAGAGAGCTGCCAGAGAGGCTGGGAATACCAAAAAGCCAAACCACCACAGCCATGAAGGTGCCATACATATAGTGGATGGCATTCGTGTGACTCATATTCATGCTCTCCATAGGCAACAGAGAGAAGCAGGCACCCTGAGAGAGACATCCAGATGGGTTTCTATGGCAGACAGATGAGCCATCTCTGAAAGCCTGTTCTCTCCACTGACTGCAAAGGCTGACTACACAGGATCCACAGCAGTGTACTCTATGGCTCAAAAAAATTGACAATTATTGCACCACAGTTAGCTTGACTCTATTTTCCAAATATACATCTCATCTAGGACTTCTATTTATTCTGAATTTTGAAAACAAATTGTTTATTTCTGCTGATTTAAATACTAGCTACCCACCAGTTAGTTTTGCATTTTGCTTCTTTTATATTACATGATAATAGGCATGAAAGATTTTTATTAGAATATTTATACTTACACACATTTATCTAGCCTACACATAAATGTGTGAATGCAGATATTTTTAAAATTTTGTTCTCAGCCTTCACTGTCAAGTATCATTGCTGTTTTAAAAAGCATTTATATGAATATTTACATTTGAAAGTGTGCTACTAGAGATTTACACTATGCTTTCATATGCTGCATCTCAAATGCATATAATGGTATACATCTTGTTTTAGTCAGTAGATGTGAGCATAGCCTGTTCCATATTTTGCTGGGTTCTTCTGAAACCTTTGAAATAGAAATCAATTACTAGTGATTTCAAGGGGGTTTGGACTGGACTTCCTATTATCTTATTAAAACAAGTGGCTCAGTTTGCTTCTATTTTAAATTTCTCACTAAGTTGGAAGGCACTCTGAGAAATGCCATACAGCTCACCTGAAAAGACACGTTTGGAGAGGTAAAACACACATTTGGAAAGAAAACCCTATAACTGCTGTAAAAGTCACAGGTTCTGTGAGGTTGGAAGCAAGGAGTAGCAAATGTGGTGGCTGACCTGAGGCTTATTATCTGCTTCATCCTGCTATATTATCCATTCCTACCTAATCTGATGTTCATATTTCAAGCTCTACACAGAGCTGAGGCTAAATCCCCAAGTCCCTCACCAAAACTGATGCTAATTTTTCATTTTCAGCCATAGGTTCTTGCTGTGTTTTTGCCTGCAAGGTAGTAAAGCACGCTCTTCTCAGATCCTTCTACTCTGCTCTAGATTTGTGTTCAGCAGTCTGGGGACCTCCCCACCTTCCCTTCTACAGGAACAGACATCCCTGCTGGCATGCCCTTCACAGACCTCTGCACCTCTGCTGCTGTGGATTGCACCCCAGGACCCCCCCAGCACCTCCGTGTCTCCTGGGAATGCCACCAGCACCCTGCAGCACTCAGACTGTCACCCTGCCATCAGAAACAAAAAAAGCTTCATCTCAGCCTCTGCTTCATATTCCTTGCCCATATGCCTTCAATCTTCATTCTCAATTCATTATATTGCACTTGAATTGACAAAGCAAAATAACAAACAGAAACTATTTAGAGAAGAATCTACATAATTTTGTAGCATCTATGTGCCCTCCGCATGCTTTACCAGCCATGTTTTCATTTAGACCACTGCCAAAGTACTGAGAAGCTTTCAGTCTCTGCAGATCCCCCAGGAAAAGACATAGTCAAACCTGAAAATGAGACAGTTGCTTATTCCTCCCAACACAGTTGTAGGTTTTAATCAAAATACCCTGTGATACCAAGACAAATACTTTAAAAAAATGAAATTGCTTCTGTATCCACACAGTTGTTTCCATCAACCAATCTATAGTCTGTCAAAGAAACATAACAGATTTATTTGATAAGTCTTCCTTGTTGTCAAACCATATTGACTGGCATTATTTGTGTTTGTTGATAACTGTTCCAGTATTACAATGGAATCCAGATTCATGTAAGAAGGGGGTGTGTATGTGTCCTAGGTCCCATTTTCTACCCTTGAAATTTGAACTATATGACCTTCACTTTTTGAAGTTTCTGAGGTCTTCTTAGCTCTCCAGGATTCACACTAGTGGTGCAGAAGCCACCTCAGCTATTTCCTTCATAACTTTTTTGGTGGGGGTTACTCAGAACTGACAACCTGGAAAAGCTTGGAAGGTTTCCATCATCAAAGGCAGCCTCACAGCTTTCACGGAGAGCTGTCTGCCTTCTGCCAAGACAACAAGTGCTCAGCCACTTCACAAAAAGGGAGAGCTTAGCTGGAAGAACAGGGAGTGCCCTGAAGAGTCAAGGTTGCCGTGCCCATAGTGCTGCTCTTGGGCACATCTCCTCAACAGGGAATGCACACCTTTATTACCATTTTGCCGTTTTCTTCTGAATACAATCATAATTAGTGTAATTATTATGCAAAGAGATCCAAGAAATTGCTGCAGAACATGCACACTTCCAGATGGGTTTCTCAAGGTGAAGTGCTAATGGTAATACAATTGCTACTACACCTCCTAAATAACCATAAATTCAATGGGAGAAAATGAGGCAACCTAACTTGAGCTCTGGTAGGAGAAAATAAGGAGAAAGAACTCAGATTGTATCATAAGGACAGAGAGGAAATCAAAGGATAATGATTTGTCTTTTGTGTTTTAAATGCAGTATTTTGTCTGTCAGATTCATTCATCTGATACAAAGAAGAGCAATAGCATACACTTCCAAGATAAAATCAATTATGTATTATCTTAGAGTTGTACAATCTCATTCTCCACAGAGGCCCTAATGTGACTTACATGTAGCATAATTCTTATTCCAGATGTCTGAACAAAGCTAAATTTTACTGACATTTCACTGTACAAATTCCAATTTATGTTTTTTCCTTCATTCTCAGAGAGTATAAAATTGTAAAGACCATCTCTGCTTGAAAGTAGAATTTGAATTTTGAAATATAATTAAAATAAAGGAGTAAATTAAGACTTGTTTGATTTAATTCATTACCTCAGAGCACTTCTGCTTGCAATACTCTCCTATATTTTATGTCAGTTTTTGAAATAAGTGAAAAAAGGCTTTGTTCCTCAAAAACTCCTAAACTGTGGCCAAGTTACCCATATTTTAATTAGTTTCTCAATTTATCTCCATTATGAAATAAAATAAGGAAATAACTCTTGTTTCTGTATTCCACTAAAGTGTTTCTGTAAAGTTAAAGACAATTTTGTTAACATGGCACTCCAAATTTCAAGCAGGCTATTTTTGTAAAAGCTAAAAATAATATATCACATTTCAGATTATCTTCATTTGCCAAGTTTTGGCAGAACTCACAAAAGGACAGCAGGATTTTCTGGAAAATTTGCAGAGTTTACAATGCTTAGCTCATTTTCAAAGGGAAAAGTTCACTTCCATTTCCAGAAGTATTCTTTCAGAAACTTCATGTTTTGTTCTGGGCTTTTTTTGAATGCTTGAGGCATTTCAAGCAGTTACATTTGAGCTTTTCCTTGACTATCTAATCTGCCATCACGTTGAGTTTCAAGAGTGTCCTCAGTAACAAGACAGTAGCCAGACTAGAAAACATTTCATTCATTCCCTCTGAATGGATCAATTCCCATTAAGTCATTCTCATGATGTCTCTTGGAGGAAATGGGATGGAACAATATTGGCACGGCAGTGGGACAGTGAGCCTCCATGCAGCAGGGCAGAAGGTAATGTGTGAAGCTCTAATAGGTAAGTTCCTAACTGGGCAAAACTTTGCTTTGAGAGCACGGACAATGAAAGGTATAGTTAGTGCCTTTCATTCAGGTTTTACTTTTAAAAGGATCTGTTATCAGAAAAAAAATTGGAATAACCATAAACACTTAGTCTATTGACAGAATAGCTGAGTGGTGTGTACACAAAAGAAAATGTGAAATCTTAGGCAGGAATGAAAGAGAGGTCAAATCACCTTTGTGAACTGTGCTTTCTTAAAAATAAACCTGAATTCTTAAACAATTACTATTTTCCAGAAGATCCTCAGTAATGGTATTTTATGGGGAAAATATGTACAAAGTAAAGTGTAGCACATAAGCAATGATCAGAAGGGCATTAATTGTAACAAACAGTATAGAATGACAGTACTCTCAAGTCTGCTTGATGTGGGAATATGTGATGAGAAGAGACATGTCCTCAGCAACCCCTGCGAGATTCAGAATAGATGATTAATGCAAAAGAATCTGGCAGAGACTGATACTAATAAGAACCACATAGAAAGTGGTCACATCATGAAGTCTGGACTGCAATGCCATGGTCCAAGTTGAAGAGCCAGATTATTATTGTGTATGGCTTTGATTATGGGCATTAGAAAAGCACTACCATGAGGTCAATGTGCTCAAGCCCAGCCGCTTGCTGCCAGCCCTGTGGATAACCAGAGATGTTTCCTCTTCTCTTTTCCCTGGTTTGGTTTCCAGATTCCTTGGCAGAGCCCTATCATGCTTGTGTCATGCTTACTGCCTCTCTGCTCTAGTGTCCCTCAGTGAACATGGATCAAGCATAAATTTAGAATAATTTCCCTAATAAGCAACTCTTTATTTTGCATTACTGTGATATTACATAGTCATCAATCCACTGAACACTATGTGTTTCACTGACAGACAAGGAGGCAAAATGAGACACATTTATGGGTCCAGTTGCTGCTAGATTCAACACTCCTCTCTTTATCTTCTGATAAAGAAGATCTGGTTACCCACTGGGTCTGGTTACTCACTGTAACCAGAAAAACTCCACTAGGGAACTAAGAATGCATCTCCTCATGAAAACTGTTGCATAAAATGTGAATCCTGAGATCTTTGCAAGCAAGCAAGGGCATAGCCTTGTCTATGGAAATAATTCAGTGAGCAATGTGACCTGAAGCCCAGTTCCCTTAGACACTCACTTTCAACCTCCTGGACTTCCCCAGATGGAATTTTCTTCTGTACATGTCTGCCTATGCTCTCTGGAACATTTCAGAGACTGACAGGAGGTAAGGAAATGGGTTTTAAGTTGTTTCCATAGCTGACTAGAGTCAAGCAAACAGGATCTGTCACTGAGGTGAATGCTCATTAACTTCTTGATCCTTCTTACTACAGCTCTTCTACCTTCAAAGGGCAAATGTTGGGTTTTTTTTCTTGAGTTATCTTTTGTTTGTTATTTTTTTCATCAGAGAAGGACAAATACATAGAATGGGATAGTTAAAACTTAATTCTTCTTGTAGTGTACATGAAACTATTTCAGTGAGTATGGAGCACTAAGCATTCAGAACACCAGCAGTCCGTTCATCAGAGAAATACTCCCAACAAGCAACTTTAGCTTTTTTTATCTTGCCCCATTAAGATTTAGTTATTTTTGCTAAAGGAGAAACTCCAAAGGACTTCACCAAAAAGAATGAACTAAGACACTCAGACCAGTTTCTGGTAAACTAGAAGACAGGAGACTGAGCCCCTTTTGACAGGAGAGGGAACTGAACCTCTACATTTAACTGGGAATGCTGCTGTTATTTTATTGATAGAAATTGAGGCTGCTCTCCAGCATGCTTACTTTGTGCACAGTACTAGTAGGAATGCAGTTTCACAGAATGAACCCCACAGATAAATAATTGTATATCTTGTAAATTCTAGGATTTAGGCAGGAGATCACAGCTGCTGCAAAATAACTTCCTACTTCTATCACATCTCCTTGAGGTACAGAGAAATTTGAGCTTTAATAGAAAGGTACTGTCTTTGAAGATCACAGCTGGAGCATTTTTTGTGGGGTTTGCTGCTCTCAGTATAAACAGGAGAAAGAACAGGGTAGTGCAGAAATCAAACCAAACAACCCAAGGAATCAAAATGACAAAGCAGTTTTTCTCCTTTCCCTTGAGAGACATCTTTATTAGCACAAGGATGTGTCTCTTCAGCAAATGAAAGCAGGAACCAGGGCCTTCTGATTCCCATGAGAGTTGATCAATGAGATGAGGTTTCTGTATTATTGTTGGAGGGATTTTGAAATGCCCACGAGTTTTTTCTAAGTCAGGGCTCAGAATAAGTACACTCCTTGCTTGATTTAATCTAGGCTCTGATGAAACAGAGTCTTATCATAACAGTCTTATCATCTGCTGTGCCTTGGTGTTCACATGAGCTAGCTAGCATTTCTAGAGTGGTATGACACAGCACTCTATAAAGGAAGACTAAGTGGAACCAATAGCAATCAAACTGTATTTTACAAATCTTTCAGCATATATTGCAAACGTAATTCAGAAAAAAACAGGCTATGAGGTATATTTATTCATACTCTAGGTTAAACCAACAATTGTAAAACCCACTCATAACTAATTTCCTTATTTGAAGTGTAAGAAAATAACACATAATCCACATGATATCATACATTCACTGACTGGATAAAAGGCAGGGGGAAGACAGTTAACATAGACATAGATAAGAATTAGTGGTAAATTATGCAACAGGTACCTTAGCAAAAGTATACATACATTTATAATATATACACATTTACAAAGTCTAGTAGCAGCAGCTATTTGGACTAACTAAATTACCCTAAATCCTAAAAACTTCAGACTACCTATCTTCATTCTACCTAAGCAGAATTTAATGAGGCAAAGCTAGACTCTAGGGACACAGTTTAGTGATGGACTTGGCAGTGTTAGGTTAATGGTTGAACTCAATGATCTTAAAGGTCTTTAAATGATTCTGTAATTCTATCTCTGCAAAAATGCCATCTAATTCTGATAAGTAAGCAACAGGAACCACAAAAGATTTGAGTTAGGTTATATTATTTGAGTACAGGGTACAGCCTGACTATTTATGACAAAATCAGCAAGTCACTTTTCTATTAAAACTTGATAGACATATTTTTGAAAAAGGCTATGCTTATTTTAAGTGTTTAAAAAGAAACAGACATTTGAAATTTCTTGTCTTTCAGGCATTTTGTTTTTGGTATCTGTTTAAGATCCTGTCTCTCATTTACACAAATGTAAATGGTTTGGCACAGTATATGAGAGTAGTTACTTGTAAAAAAAGTAAAAGATTGTCAGGAGACAGTTTACCAAAACTTTGGAGCATGATACAGATTGCAAATCAGGGTCATTATCAAAGTGATGTACTGCTATATAAAACATCAGTCAGAATCAACAGAAAATCACTTAAACGCCTATATCAGTGATGTTGTTCATTTCAATCTATTTCAGCTGCATTAAAACAGTACCAGTATCAGTGGGCTCCAGTTACAGCCTGTGATGGGCTTTGTTTCAGAAAGTGTTGCCACAGTCAAAATGCATGGCTCTCTAAGGCAGCTCACAGCCTGTGCAGCTCTCAGACAGCACTTCACAAAATTCACAGTAAAGACAGAGTAATAACACTAAGAGAAGATTTGAGGCTCAGAAGAAGAAAGACTGGCTGTAGCTGACTATCAAAGACCGACACATTCCTGGTTTTGCAATGGAAAGTTCTGATCTGGTTACTGTAAAGACAAAACATGCTGACTGCAACAGGTAAGTAACAGCAAGACAAGTCTGAAGCAGCATTACCTCTCTGCTCTTTTGTGCCATCCATCCATAACTTCTCTTCCAGGGCATTTCTATTCTTCCAGGGCACAGGGCAATGGCTGATGCAGGCCAATGGTATGGAATATATTCATGCTCTCCTCCACTCAACCAGCAGAAAGAGAACAGCAAATAACACAGCCAAGCCTTTGTGCAGTGCTGGGAACATTTGTGCAAGCCAAAGTGCTGCGTGTTAAGATCTGGAAAGTAAATTAAGGCCCATTTCCTAGCATATGAGCTCATGAGGAAGGGCTGATGTTTAGACAGCAGTTGGGTTTCTGTCCCTGATGGAAGGACCACCTCAGGATCAGTTCACAGGACTTGACTACATTTACCTCAGCTGCTGAACATGAAACATATGCAAGGCTTTCAGTGGGCTAGAGAGAACCAGAGCCATTGTCTCTTGCCTTACCCAGGTCGTTCTGTTTACCTTAGGACAGTTCATGTCAATCAATTACTCTCCAGCAAAAACATGATTTTCAAGCCAAAATGAATGCAGTAGTCAAGGACAAAGAGCAGATATGAAGATAGCAATCAGCCCCTCTTCGGTGTTTGCTGAGCAGTCAAGCCTGGCTGGCTGTTGGACACATGGCAATTATTGATGTGCAAACATCACTTTTCACTCAGTTCTAATTTATATATTTAAATAGAAAACACATATTCCACTAAATCTGTTACGTGCACACCCTTCCCCTGCAGCAAAAGTTTACTCTTGCAAAGTAAATTTATCTGATTGCAATACAAGGTTCCATATCGTATTTGCCAAAAGCAAATACAATGCACTGGCCCTGTCCCCAGTTTTACTTGGTGCTTTTCTTTCTAAAGAAACACAACATTACTAAATTTTCCTGGGTTTCATCTTTTTTTTTTTTTTTAAATTATTTCTGAGGCTGGAGTTATTCCTACAGCAGTTTATACCCTCCTCTTCCCCCACATCAATTTCCCTTTCTCAGCCTTAGGAGTATGCTAGCAAAGGTGATAGTATCCATGGGGAGATTCCCCAAAGCTTGCTCTGCCATGATACACAGTGACACACAGAGAAGGTTCAGAACCATTGGCCTGGGTTCTGAAATGGTATTGGGGCATGGTGAGGATGGAAGGTCTTTGAGTTGCTTCAGCTCCGCTTAAGCCCTCACAAAGCACAGACTGGACCCTGAGTCTCCAAACACACAGGCTTCTTTGCGTGGCTTCTGTAGTTAGCAGTGAGTTCTGGGCATCAGGTAACTGCATGCATTCGTATCAGGTGCTATACATTTTGTCAAGTAAGTTACTAGATCTGTATCTGACGCTGAAAATAATTATAAGCTGAAAGAAAAAAACAGTACAAAATACCATTCAAAGGCTTCTGTACACTGGAGCCACATATTCACAAACACTGAACTGATAGAATTACTTCTGAGGTCATTGTATGTTGTCTTTTGGTCTACTCCAGAGAAACCACAGCATCTAGCAGTTATATGCTTAGGCATCTAAGAAAAGAACATTGAAAATACTAATATTTTTATCCAGGTCAGCAAGAGTGGCTACAAAAGAAATATTAGAAAAAAAACCCTAGTGGAATAAGGAAGATGGCTTTCAAGATTACAGCTACCTTATATTCAAATAAATATATTGACATGGGTGGTCTTTGGAAAAGGTCATGGTCTTTATGAATCACTCATAATGTATTTCTTACTGGATTACTTTGCATGGGATAGCATGTATCTTACTCCTTATAAGGAAGGAAGATGTATTTACATCTCTGCTTCAGCCTGTGAATGTAAATAAATTTAATTTTAATCTGGCATTTTAAATCTGGTAATTTATTTCTTTAATCACTGCAAAGGGAAGTAGCCCACTCATGCTAATGGCAATAGTTTACTTTCAAAGCAGACCACAAACTGAGAGCCATTAAAACTAATACTAAAACTAATGCAGTATTTCTATGTTAGCACATCTACAATATAAAGAAAACAATAAACTTCACCCAATCTGAAGCATGTATCTGGAAAAAAAGGGCTTAGATTAATTTTCTTTGGTATATTCAAGTATCTTTCCATTAAACTCCTGTTTTGCCACGTTAATTCCTCCAGGAACACTTCCGATATAAAAATTTACTTTAGAAGTATATGTGCTAAATAATTTAAACTGTATTTTTTACTGTATGCATCACATTTTCCCTTTTACTATTAATTTTTCACCATTGTATGATTATTATGTGTAATCAGAAAACAAAGTTAACACCTAGAAAGCAGGTGGTTTAAACAGGATTTGAAAATCATGTTGTGACAAGTAATCTTCTACATTTTTAGACATATGTTCATAAACAGAGATTACATATATATTGATGAACAAAAATGACACACAAAGAAAATGCAGAAAATAGAGCTGCACAAGATCTACTGTATGACCATATATGACATTTAAATTTATTTACAGATAATGTAGTTTATAACTCACTTCATCATCAGATACCATAATCTAAAATTGTAGTTGAGGTACTACTTTCCTATTTACAGCGCTATTAATTAATTACTGAGGAAAACAAATTTAAAAAATAAAAAATAAAAAAAGCAATACACCTAGTTCAATTGAAGCATTTTATGAATTACAGTAACATATTGATTCTTTCAATGTAATAAAACTAACAGTAGATGAACACCTAAAATGGACTTAGGGCTCAAAATGGCTCCTATTATTTCTTGAGATGTGAGTTCAGGGGAAAAAAAATCTTACAGTAGAAAATCATTATCATTTTGTATAAATGTTCAATTCATTAAAAGAACCCCCGAAAAGCTCAAATAAGCGTAGATAACTAAACATATGACTCTCTTTCCCCCCTACCCCATCCCCTGGTAAAAATTTTCTTACTAGGATGTCTTGGTTTTGGCTGGGATAAAGTTAATTTTCCTCCTAGTTGCTGGTACAGTGCTGTGTTTTGAGAATAATGTTGATACAACATGATGTTTCAGTATTGCTAACAGTGCTTATGCCAAGTCAAGGACTTTTCAGTGGCCCAAGCTTTGTCAGTGAGCAGGTGCACAGGAAGCCAGGAGGAAGCATAGCCAGGCAAGCTGACCCAAACTGGCCAAGGTGATATTCCACAGCAGGGAACATTATCCTCAGGATATAAACTGGGAGGGAGTTAACTGGGAGCTGTGATGCCTGCCCAGGTATGAGGTGGGCATCGGTCAGTGGGTGATAAGGAATTGCATTGGGAGTCACTTATTTCTCTTGGGCTTTACTCTGCTCTTTCCTTTTCATTACAATCATTACCATTATTATCCTTACTACTATTTTTGTTACTATTATAATTCATATGATCCGTATAATTACTATAATTTATTTTGCTTCAAATATTAAATTGTTCTTATCTCAGACCCCAGGGTTTACCTTGTCCCTTCCCGATTCTCCTTCGTTCGGCGTGGGGCAGAGCGGGGTCCGGGATTACACTGGGACAGGGGAAAGTGGAGCGGCCGGGCCGGGGTTACACCGGGACAGAAGAAGGTGGAGCGGCCGGGCCGGGGTTACAGCGGGCCGGGGGACACCAGGACAAGTGGAGCGGCCGGGCCGGGGTTACAGCGGGCCGGGGGACACCAGGACAAGTGGAGCGGCCGGGCCGGGGTTACAGCGGGCCGGGGGACACCAGGACAAGTGGAGCGGCNGCTCGCGGCACGCGCGCGGCCCGGGCGGTTTCTGGAAGCGCGTGTGGGGATGCGGGGCTGCAGCCCTGGCACGGATCAGCCCTGGCACGGATCAGCCCTGGCACGGATCAGCCCCCGCGGGGCCGGCCCCTCTCACCTCCGCCCCGCCGCGAACGTCTCCCCCCGCACGGCCCGCGGCATCTGTGGACGCGGGTCACAGGCCTGAGCTAACCTGGCTCTCGCGGCATTGTAGAGGGCGAAGAAGGAAAATTGAGGGAGGTTTGGGCTGTGCCAGTGCCCTTGAGCAATAAGCGCGGGATGATCTCCCCGCCACAGAAGTCGTATCGCACACGGGCTACAGCGCCTGAGTCCTGGATGTTATTGTGTGCCGTCAGCCCTTTGTCTTCGCAAACACAGGCTGCTGCCCCCGAGCCGAGAGCAGGCCCGAGCTGTGCCCACATGCACAGGCTGCTGTCCCTGGGCCGAGCCCGTGTCTGAGCCTTGCGCAAGCCTGCAAAGACCCGCACAGAGCAGCAGCCATAGGTGAACTTGGGGCTCTCTTCCTTATGCATCAGAGGAGGAATAACCCCAAGGTGAGGAATGAACCCCCCTTAAAAAAAACAAAACAAAACAAAAAACATAAAAAAAAAAAAGAAGTAGGGAACAGGTTTTAAGTTCTTGCAGTGTGCACGTAAAGCAAAGATAAAACCATGGCTTCAAGAACCCTTTAATTTAATTAAGCATAGAAGTGTTGCATGTAGCAAGGAACACCAGGATGCATGCAGCATGTTAACAACCATACTATGGAAAAGGTTTTTCATATATTTGACTTTGCCATCATAGACCGAGAATATTGATTAGCAGTCCCTTTTCTCTTTACATGCAAAATACAGGGAAAAGAGACAATATAATGTAATCATCTAGTAATTCATTCACCAGGTTGGATGGACGTTATTAACTGGAAAGACATACATGGGAATAAACTAAAGAAAGATCTGAGCTTGTTTGGGAAAATCAGCATAGCAACATAGGATAACAAGCATAACAATATAGGAAGTCAAAAGTCAAGTGAGTAGAAAAAGCAACATATTATCATGCTGAATCCCCTACATAATCCAAGAAATATAAGTAAATAAATAAAGGATAAAGGTGCATCTTTTGGGAAGCGTGTTTTAACTTTTGTTTGGAAATTCTTAAACAGAAACCCACACGATGAAACTACATACATTGTAGACTCACAGTGAATCTGAGACATGTGAAATGCATCAGACCCATAGAGCTGACCCTGTATGTGTGTGTCCCACAGAGCTGGCCCATGGACACAGCAAGGCCTTACATCACACAGACAGCTGGGAAATAAGCTGCCACTATTTGTACAGCATTCAAGGAATTCACATTTTGGCTTTATTCTACAGTCTTAAGCAATGCAGTACTTCTACTCCAAGTCATGGTCCAGACAGTCCAAATCAAGAGCATCCAATATCCAGCAGTTAGGCTTCCTAAACCATGTCCAAATTTGAGATATCTAAGGATGAGTGCCACATAAGCCAGCATGTTAGAGCAAAGAGTTGAAGATTGTGGAAATGGCTGAATTTGATTGTTTTTTAGTTATTTTATTTTTCTGGAATTCAAGAACTTTCGAGAAAATAGTGTAAAGGAACTTGCTTTAATTTGGAGATTGAAGGACTAATCTGTGAACCCCAGATCTGCATTAGGAAGTACTTTTATTTCTTTCAAAAACTGCAAATGTCTCTTTCAAGAAATGCCCAAGAAATTCCACTTGGTAGTGGAAAGATGTAGGTTCCAAAGAATTAATTCTCCCTGTAAAAAGGGCCACTTCACTACAGGAACAGGTGGAGTCTTACCAAAAAAACTCTTTAAAACTTTTTGGGATTTGTACCTTTGTCTCCTGCTTACAGTTCCCAGATAATTTATCTCTTCACATATATCCTTTGTAGACAGAGCTACCTGAAGGACAGAGCTGCCTTGTAAATCTGTACTTCCATTTTCAGGGAGCACCTCAAAATGCTTCAAATGCAGTGCAGTGCTAAACACAGGGTGCACCAGTACTGAATTGTCATCAGTCTCTTGGCAAACCTGAAGCAACCTCAGTCTTCTCTGCCTTGATTTTGCTAGGATACCATTCCCTCAGCTCACAAGAGTGGAGGGAGGATCCATACCATGAAGTCTGGATGATGCTGTAGTATTAGTTGAATACCCTTTAAGAGTGTACAGAAAAACTCAGAAACTCATGTAAGAAAGTTGACAAAGTAGTTTTCTCAACCACACAGCCCCAAAGGCAAATATAACCACTGAAGTTCGGGAACCAGTCATTCTTGAGGCAAGGGCACCCTGAGAGATGGTGGGGGTTGTTATATACATATATATATTTGTATGTATATAGTCTTACAATAAATATGCATTTATATCTGTTCTTCCCAAAATACTGCACCAGAGCAGGTTTCAGGCTTCTCCAGGTAAGAACTCTGGATATGCAACAATGTTCTACTTGTTCTACTCTTACAAACAGCACACAACAGTGTAGACACAGCCAAAACCACTCATGTAGATATGTAGGCATTTAAATCCCAGCCAAGCTCCTTGTTTTGATTTACAGTAGAAGTAGGTCTCTTTTACTTTAGCAAAATGAAATGAAGTCAAATCAAAACAAGTTAATTCCTATTCAGAAACCAGTAAAGTCCTCTTTTCCATACTCTAGAAATTAAATGTTGGTTTGACTCGCCCGTCAGCACTCAACACTGAATTGCAGCCGACCTTCTCTCAGCCTAATAGATGCTGTGGATACCATCTCAGTTTGTATGATGTTGGAGAATTCAACACCCACCACTTCAATCTATCCAGGGTGGCCTATGTTCTTGTTTAATGTGTATTTCTCCACTGCTTTGCTCTGTTGGTTCACAGTGAAAAGGCACTAGTTTACCTGAGCTACCAGGATTAAAGGATAAACTGACAATTCAGCTTTCTCACAATTTTACCTCAAAGTGACAAAAATCAAACACACATATCAAAGGATGTGATGCCTAATAGCAATGTTGTACCCCAAAGGGCAGTAAATCATAAAAGCAGCATTAACCAACTGTTCTGCCCACAGACCCATGCCTACCAGCAGTGGGAAAAGAAGTCCAAGGCGAGCTCAAAGTACAGAAACTACAGCTTTGAAGCTGGAGGACAATCCAAAAGTGAGGTGAGCACAGGATATCCCACACTTGAAACACGAAGTGCAGAAACCCACAGACTTAGGAACTGGGTAGGTGTGACCCCTTTGTCAGGTGGCAGCAAGCAGCCCCTCACCTAAACCTGACCCAGGTTCTGCATGACTTCTCTGCTGGACTGAAATACCGCATTTTAAGTCAAATCACTGCAGAAAATGCACCTAAGGGTAGAGAAAGTGGGGCTGAAAGAGTGGTGGAGAACAGGTCAGAGGCTCATTTAGCACCTGGCTGCCACTGGGTTACAGCATCTCATCCCTCCTCTGATCTCACAGGCAGCATTTCACACTCTCCTCAGACTGCTTCTGTGCAAAGGAGTGAAAAAACCCAGCCCTGGGCAGCTGCAATTCCAAACTACACCCAACCCTGCTTTTTCTTCAGCCTCCCACAGAAAAGAGGGTGCAGGACAGTAACAGCTTTTCCTGCTCCCCATGTACTGGCAGGAATGTCTTCCACCTGTGAAAGCCTTTTCTTTTACCTCTGTCCCACCACTGCTGGAGACATGCTTGGAGCACAAGGAGCAATGTTAGAAAAACTAGTAATTCCCTGCTAAATTTTTTAATGCTCTTATTTATCTTATTGTTTATATCACTATTTATTGTTTTAAATGATAAATTAGATTTATTTTTATAGAATTGCATTAACTGGATTAGTTTACTTAAACTGGATTTATTTTGAGGGGCTTCCCAACTTCTCCTGACCCTCAGCACAGAAAGTAGCTGAGACCAATCACCAAATTCTGGCATCAGAGGAAAATAAAGACAAAATATACCTTTTGTGAATGCTTCAGTATTCAGAAAAGGACCAAATAACACAGCAGGATGGCAGCTTTGCTTCAAAATAAGACTTCAGAATAAAATAAAAGAGAGAAAAGGTGTAATCATACCATATCAGAAGTTAGTATTTTCAAATCCAGAGCAAAGGGAGGTCCCTGCCATATGTATCTAAATCTTGCAAAGGTCTAAAATGTAGGTCACATCTATTTAGGACACAGAGCATCCCCTTTGGCTAGTTCTACATGGCTTCACACTGAGGTACTTGAAGAGCTGTTTGGTTCACCATGCCACTTAGCATGCAGTTCTGAAATGCTCTTGTCTCACCCCAGTATATGTATGAAGTTTCTATAGGCTTCTTCTCAGGACTGGAGACTCGAATTTTGGGAGACAGGGCCAGAAAAAGAGGCACTGCAGTGCTGGGGATGGTGCGTGTACATCTTTCACAGATGTTTCCCTGAAGTCTCTCAGTGCTTTATTGGTAAAGGCACCTTAAAGTGAGTGTGCTAAATTATGTTATCTGAACAGCACACAGTTCCTTCCTGTAATGGAGAATCTGGCCAGTTTTACCTTGACTTTAACTTATAAATATTTGGGTCAAAAACTAGGCAAATTCAACATGATTATGAAGAATGATTTCTCATAGACACATGCATGGGCAGTTCTTCCTGAACTTTCTTATTGTTTCAACCTGCTAAGATTTCAGTAAATGCCTCCACAGAGTTGTTATATCAAAGCTTTTGCACAAACCTATGAATCAAAGAGAGCATTCAGTCATGTATATATATTCTTTGCTTGATTCTGTAAAATCTCCTGCTGATTCAGGAAAATATAGATGTAAATTTAGAGGGTCATTTGTTTAAAGTTTATTTTGAAGACAAATATGTAGTAACTCAAATACAACCAATGCATCTAAGAACTGAACACTAAAACATGCACCAATTTGATGTTTTTATGTTACTTTATACTAATACATTACTTACTTGCTTAGTATTCTTTGAAACACAAAGCATGAAAAATGCTGAAGTTGAAAATACAGTAGATGAAAGAGAATGCAAAGCATCTCATCTTTAAACTGGGTTTTATCACCATCAGATTTAAGTAAAGATTACTGATATTTTTAAGCTCATTTTTTTTACATGGCTCTCTGGGGCCTTGCTTTCAAACTAGGGAGTAATTTGGGCATTGTTTTGGACTTTGGCTCAAGCAGCAGTGTAACTGCAAATCAAAGGGTCTTTCTGAGTGTTTTTGGTTATGAGTGTCAGAAAGGACAGGTATAAATAGGGAACAGCGAGGTTTGCCCTTGTGAACTAAAGTTTTCTGTCCATGTGATAACTTGTGGTAACAAAGGGCTGAAAGGGGCCCTCATGCTAATAGGGAAGGCAGAAGATATTTTCCATTTCTGTTTACAAAGCACTGTGTCTGTATATGCATATGTATCTTCCAAGGGCTCAAAGAAGTATCAGGGAGCAAAGGTTATCCAAACTGGAAAGAAGTAGTATGCTGGTGTGGGAAATAAATGGGCTATAAACTGCTAATTGTTGAAAAAATAATCTTTTCTTAGGAATACAGTGAAACTGAGTCATTACCTTCTCATTTGCTCAAGTAACCATCTTACACTTCAATTGATTTATTGATGAAAAGCTTAGAAAAAGAACTAGTAAGCATCTTGGAAACTTTAAGGCTCATTTTTTATTGCTCACAATTGATATCCCATGAGCTTGCAATACTGGAGCAGCTGGAAATGCTGGATAGCCACCATTTTTTGTCTGAAAATGTTTCTTTACAATAAATTTACTGCACAGAATACTTTCATAACAATGTAAAAACAAATAATTATAAAGCAAATATAATGTATTTTTGCAATGTCAGGTCATTGCAATCTTGCCTTTCCATTAATAGAATTAGTCTTTTCAAACACAATCTTTTCTGTAGATGAGATACTTAGAGAATATAAGAATTTACAAGCTTAGGCTTTCCTTGCTTATTTGAATTTCACAAATATTCAACATATTTTTGGCAACTATTTTCTTTTATTATGAAAGATCCCTTTGCATCAGGGAAGATGATGTTGAATTTGTATTCTCAGTATCTCTCAGGTTTGGAACAAAACTTTAAAATTTCTCTTTAGTTTAGGGTTCAGTATTAATGTATTTCATAGTACTTTGTAATGCTTAGTATTGTTTTATTCATATGTAAAACATTCAATGGAAAACTTTAATTAGATATTACCGATACAGTACAATTGCTAAGTCATACCTGGGACCATTTATTCATGAAAGCAAATGAATGCAAGTCTTCTAAGAAAAATAAGAGAAAAGGAGAAAGAACAACCTTTTCTGAGTAGTAGCATAACCTTGTATTTACATTTCAGTCTGGGTTAGATGTAATGACAAGTTGTTTTACAGTAATTTTTTGACACTGTACTTATGAAAGTAGTAAAATATTTCACATCTCCATGCAGCAAGCTCATCTGTAGAATGAATTTGGTATCTAGCAGTAGCAATGCTTCATCTCATCTGTTGAAGACTGATGAAATGTAAGGGGTAACTCTGACAAAAGCCTGAATCAGTGCAGGAAGCGTAAGGATGCTCTGAAAGGTTCTTGATAAACGAAAAACACTTTCAACTCCATGGCATATGTATCAGCAGATTGCAAATTTGTGTGTTGGAGGGGCTCCCAAAACAATCTTGCAAAGGCTGCTGAACACCAATGAAAGGCCAACAGTGGCTGGTATTTGAATCCAGCCAACCCACTAAAGTGTGGGCTTTTTCTGCCTTTCTTATTTCTTCAAAGAGATATGAGAAAGAAAGGACACAAATCTCTCTGTATCAACAGAATAAGGAGCAATACTCTCAATTCCAGCCTATTAATTTCCACAAGCTACCAGGAGCTGCAAGGAAGAGAGAAAAAAACACCAAGGAATTTTATCCTTCTACCAGCATTTTTGCAATGCAATGGCACCCGTGAGACTTTCATATTGTTGCTGAAAGGGATTTTAAGCACTGCAGTGCAGTGCCAGTTTTCTGGGAAATTGCCTTATAACATCTAGATCAGTTGAAGCTTGTCCTCCTGTGCCTTAGCTTGTGACTTAAGTGGCAGATGAAAGATGGCAGTTGCACCAGTTTCTTGCTGACTTGAAGAAACAGCCTAAAACAACTTACAAAAAAATACTACCAATCCTTCCTGGAATGGAGTAAAGGGACTATGCAGTCCATAGTGAAATTGTAAAATTGATGTGTTTGAGTAAAAAAATTTGAAAATGGACTCTTTCAAAAGTACAGCAATGAGTTACCACTTTTCTTTGAATAAGATGGTTGCAATAATGAAGTCATTTTGAATTTACCCAACCAAACAATCAAATCTGTGCTGTGATAGCAGACTCATTGGTGGTAAATGCAAGTGTAGTCCAAGGGGCATGTTGACTCTTGCCCAAATTATAGCTTTGATAAGTTGGACTATCAGAGAGCAATAAACACTTCCAGTTGATTGTCCCACAGACACCAAGCAGCAGCCAAAAGCTTTCGATATCCAATGGGTGTAGTAGGCAGACTGCTTGGCCACCACCTTCTCAGTGCACTTGTGGGCCAGCTGGTTGGGAACAGAAACATTTGGTACAAAATATAAGTTTTTGAATGGACAACCACTATTGGAACTAAGTTCGGTCCCAGCTGTGCCAGGAGTAAAAGTGGGAAGTGGAGTTTCCCAGGCTGGGTCTCAGAAGGGACAGGCACTGCAGAGATGTCTGGAGAAAAGGGGCTTAGCAGGAGCAAGGCTGGACTGGCTCTAAAGGAACCCAAGGTAAGAAGCCTAGAGGTAAGAAGCAATGAAGGTACTGAGAGAGGAGGAGAAAGCAAAATCACTGAGAAACACCAACTAATGTTTTGAACTGTTTACCAAAAATAATTAATTTCTTAAAATTATTTCTCTTGATCTCTCAAAAAGTCACTGGCTTATCTGTACAGGGCAGCATAAGACAATGGGCAGGCAGAAAAACATGTAAATTGGCTGAGGTTTTAAAATACTTTCCTCTAATGACCTGTCTCACTGGATAAATGCTGCCTACATTGTAGCTAGAGAAAAGCAAAATGGAGAAGCTGGAGCCTTAACACAGACAACTTGATTAAAAGCTTAATAACTTGAGTAAGAGCTGGAGTGGCACCTAGATTCTGGTCACAATGTAGGTTAAAGGCTGAGCTTACATCCAGACACAGGATTAGGCATCAGACTCTACACCTGGAGGACTCATTCCAGGGGGACCAGAAATGGGACAGAGATACTATTAATTCCGTAACTGTGTCACCAGTCTTAAGCAAGGACTCATGGCCAGAAATTTCATAGAACTATAAAAGCCTGTTTCTTGTCACTACTCTTCTGTCTATATAATATATATGTATGACTGCCTTCATTTGTTAAAAAAAAACAAACAACACCAACCTTTTTGTGGTATGGTAATTCACTCCTTGAAACACTCTCAAGAGGAACAATAATACTAAAAATAATAATAATTGTAATATGGGTGTTAGTTATGGATTACACTGCCTTTTCAGTGAAGGTTCAAATGAAATAATTCAAAATTAACTATTACTGTTGTTGCTATTATTATTGTTCTATTGCCATGAGAGAAAGATGCTCTAAAACTTAAAATTATTCTCAAAAGAGACAAAGGTTAGTATTTTAATCTTTCTCCCCCACACTGGTTTCTAACAAAAATTGTGTAATAAAAACAAAGGAATCCCAGTTGTTTCTTAATACCTTTAGAGCAAAAATAAATCACTTGAATTCCAGAGATATTTTTGACAGTCACCTAAAGGTTATTATGAGTGAGGAGGAGGCGCGGTGGGTGAATATAATAACTGCTTATGTGTGAGGGATGTATCAGAATCTGTGAAGAGAAACATGGTTACTCTGTTTAATGGATATTAGCCAGAAGAGCAGTCATACAATTATCTTCACGAGCAATTCTAGTGAGCGTTGTAGGGATTTTTGCAGCAGAGCCGTACATCAGCATAAAGCACAATTCCTCAGTTGGCAAAATCTAGTGCAGTACCTTTGCTTCTGTTAAATGCTCTTGTTCCCATTTTTATAAGTACAGAAGAACCAAAAGAAAGTAAACATTTTCACTTTTGACATTCCACTTCAGATTTCCTATCTAGATCTTCATGTAGTTAGCTATTACTGCCTTCTTGGTATTTCTAGTAATTTCAAAAGACATCTCAATGTAAACGTGCAATCAAGCACTGACAGTTTGAAAATTATGCTTTGCCCTATTGAGAGAATTCCTTTGAAATGCATATAATCATTTATTTTAAAATATTTTGCTAAATAACCATGTAATGTTAGTATATATACTGCATTATATGCCATGCTCTCCACTGACTGTTGACAAAAGAGCTTTAGAAGGGATAGGAACTTAGATAATGTGATCTAGTTATGTAAGATGCTGTTAAATGCTGTTTGTGTGGGATCTCCTCTTCTATAGGGATGTCTTGGGATGTGGTGTTAGGATTTGGCTTTGACTAAACTGGGCAATACAAAGCCAAATCATTCACAGTTACAGCTCCTCCTTTAAAATGGGCAGTTTTATTCAGATTAGACTAATTCATGTACTAAAAATTAAACAATTTTCAATAATTCCACCTGAACATTCACAGGGCAGTGCAATCCATGACTAACATCCATATTATGATTTTCTTCTGCTAAAGTGTTCCTTACCTTTGAGACTCATCTTTGCTGAATCTTAGCATCTGATTTGCAAAGCCAGGGATGCTGTCCAAAAACATGTTCCAGTTTCCGTACTGTATGTACTCCCAACAAAGTGTTTCACTTATACAGTTTTAGTCAGAGCTCAGTATTCTACATTAAGCTTAGCTGTCAATTCCAGAATTCATAATTACATTGCTTAACCGTACAAACAAAGCTGAAGTCTGTTTGGTTTTCCCTAATTTGACCAACATAATTAGTATTTCATAAGCCCTCTTATTAGCAAAATATTGGGTCAAATAATTTCTTGATATAATTCAACTGAAAAACAACAGAATTACCCCAGAGAATAATTTGGCCTATTAGGTTTTCATTTAATCGTGAATACTTAACCTGTAATTATCTGCTTATGGAAACATAGCTACATAATAGAATCACAGAACAGTTTGGGTTGGAAGGGACCTTGAAAGATCCTCTATGCCAGCCCCCTGCAATGAGCAGGGACATCTTCAGACAGATCAGGTTGATGGGTCTGGGCCAAATCCAAAGGTCATCCTGATCATTGAAAGACTGTCCACTGGCCTCAGTGCAGCCTTATACTGCATCCAAAGTATAGTACATTTGAGACTTCAGGTTCAGCAGAAAACTCATTGTTCAGTGTCTTGGTTACCAAGCTGTGGATATTCCCTTCAACTGAGACTACCTGGTCTGACCAGACAGCCCTGTAGGAGGAGAAGTTCAGCATCTGTCCCCCTCCAAGATGGCAGCCAAAGCAGCAAGATAAAACAGGAGAGGCACAGGAGAGAAGGTAGGACTATAAATCATCACTTGAAATGGCAGCTCAGAATGAAAAGGCTGATAAATACCTGGCCGTGTTTTATGCTATCCTAATACCCTGCTTTACTGCTTCCCCACTGGAAGAAACTCTTACACAAGCACAGCCTGTCACAAGCAGATAGGCATATTTCAGAGTTTATAACAAGAGCCCTGTGCCCTAAATTCAAAACCTCAAATAAAATGAAAGGAAGCATCTCAATCTCTTCTATACCATAATGAAAATACAATAGGTTTCTAGGTGGGAGCCAAAAGCTGACTGCAGCCTCCAATGTCTTGTGTGGTTTGAGACCATATTACCTGAGAAATTGCTTCTGTCCCTGTGAAATCTTACTGCAGTCAAGACCTGCAGGGATGTTCAATTGTGTTTTCATGGTATTAGTGAACAGGGGTTTTTTTGTGATGGGGGCTGGGTTTGGGAGTCTCCTCAGGGTTTGTGAAAGCTCAGGTTTCCTAACTTTCCAAGTGTACTGTAAAACTTCTCTTAGGCTTTAGTGCAAGGACAAGCTAAAAGCAGTGGAAAATGTTATATTCATGAGCTGTCCTCTGGCACTGTTTGATGTGTGCAACATATAGAAAAGTGGAACACAGCTGTACTTGTTGCATTGCCTGCATGGCAGTTTATGCATTGAGAGGAGGATGTAGAACAGGAGATGAAAAAGTGCCAACTGGTCAGTTATTAAACCTGCCTAATCAACAAAGGCCACATGGAGCTTGGAAATTCATCTCACTATTCTGCACATAACAGTTTTGTCTTCTCTGCATGACTCCTTCATTTCTATTATCTTAATTTATTTTGTTAGAAAAAGCAAAATATCTTTTATTTCCCTTCTTTATTTACCCCGTTTATCTCTACTTGTATTCCTTTTCTGTCTGTAGAATAATAACTGCTTTTTTTTTTCAAGAAATTGTTGATTTGAGGCACGGATTCTTGAATGAAATTTCAGAGTAAGAAGCTCCTTCTTTCTTTTGACCAATAGACAACAATCATTGGTAACCAGTTCTGGAAAATACCTGATTTTGCTCTGTCAGCCACAACTGTAGACTTCTTCATTTCAAGCTTCCTTGAGCAACAATAGGCAGCTGAGAGGAGTGTAGGATGAAGAGTATTGGTTCCTCACCAGCAACATTTGGGAGTCAAGTTTAGATATTCACATTAGCACTTTTAGCCCGAAATCAGTAAAGTTTTCTATACCTCACAGTGTTTTCTTGTTCCTAGACATGTCCCATACCATAAGCACAAGAGGTCACTACACCTGCTCCTCTGCAGTACTTCAGGCCCATATCTGTGCCATCCCCACGCTTTTACAGGTGGTGAATGCAATGTGATATGCAACAGAAACACCATCCCACATGGAGTATTTATAAATAGGAGAGGATAATTCAGATAGGAGAGGATATTTCTACAAGAGGAGGAGAGGGTAAGCCAGGAATTTGGAAAGGCTGTAAGTTCCCATGACAGAACTACAAGACTACACTGAATATGTGAGGAACAAGGACTTCTTGATAGTGATACATCCTGCCCAAGGGAAATAAGAGTATGCATTAGGCCTGTCAAATTGCCAGCAAAACTGCTTGAAAAGATAAAAAGGGATGGAGGTTTCTGAGGTATCAGTCATGATGTCCAGGAGAGGAATTCTGATGCAAGAAAAGCCTGGATAGAGTTAAGAAAAAGGTGCTCTGTGAAGTTGAGGAAGCTGAAACAGAATTGAGAGTGTGTGATCCTGAACATGCTACTAACTTTAACCACGAGAGGTAACTCAATTCATTTAAGTGGGCAATTTCACAAATAGAAGTATTGACTATACAGAATGCTAGCTTTCGGTGGATTCTGAGATACGCTGGAAAGGAAAAAGCAACAAACCTTACTGTATTATGTATTCATTTCCACTATAAATGCCTGCCATTTCGTTTTCAAATGTTCTTTACAGTTTTCTGCAGAATTCAGACTTTAACAGATACATAGATCATGGAGGTACTTTCTGCCTTGCCCTGAAAAAAATCCAGGTATATTTGGAGAAGATCACTGAATGACAGCATTTCTTATCCATGTATCAGACAGCACAGGGCACTGTTGTCAGCCTGATAACATTCTTCAATATTTTTTTCTACTCTGTATATAGTGCTTTAGAATTAATATTGGCTAGGAACAACTTGATAACATAGATATTTTATGTGGAACAATTCTTAGTTCCTGAAAACACTTCTCAAGTTAAGAGTGATATTCTTGTAAGAATAGGGAAAAGAACTAATAGTCTTTTATCTTGATCAGTGATGTAGAAAAGACAAATTAAGGCGCTAAATCTGTGCACAGTAAGAATTGAGTATTTGTCTCCTAGACAAAGACCTTAAACATCTTGAGAATATTGAGCTAGGTGAGGAAGGGGAGTGCTGCCTGAAATAGTAAAAAGTAAATTTAGTTTAATTTAAACCCTTGGAGTTGCAAAGATTTAGAAAGCTTTAAAAAATACAAAATAAGGACACAAAATAAAAATAACTAAAAAGAAATAGAATTGGGACTTAAATAAGTCCAATGAGATATACAATCACATTATCTCACTGATCCATGTGATCCTTTTCAGTCTTAAATGCTTTATTCCTTAGAGTAATTTTTCATTACATTCTTGTTCATTGAGCAGGTCTGTTCCAGCATGCTACTACAGCAGTCACACAGCTGCTGCCCTGGCCATGAGGCAGCTGTGTGGCTCTGGGAAGCAGAGGAGCCCTTCCAGCTTCCACTGCAGGTGCTCTGACTCCTGCCTGCTCACCGGGCCCTGTGCCGGAGCAGAGCTGCACAGCCTTGTCTGGCATGGTGGTGTCTCATGGAGGAGACACTTGTTCTGTGACCTCAGACAAGACACTATACTTCTCTGTGAGTGATTTTCTTTTAGACAGTGTTACACAGACTGTGAGAAACAAAAGCAGTCAGGATCTTTCGCCATATGCACTTGTGCACTGCTGCAGCAGGAATAAATAAGGTAAGAGAAATACAGCAAAACTGTGTCATACAGGTACACTGTCTCTCAAAGTCACTCAAGTATCTGTGTCACTCAAGTATCTTTCAGCTACTGCTGAAAGTCCTTTCCAACATTCCCAATTATTAACCATCTTCTCCCCATGACTGGACTAGCTAGGCTGGTTGGATGAATGTCATTCTTAAGCCTGAGTGACAGAGGCATATGGTAGCTAATAAGTGTGCTACTTATGCAAAGTTTCTTAAAAAAAAAACCATTTTTAAATCTAAGAAGGTTCTAAAATGTAAATGAAAATAAAATAATTGAGGTTGACAAGACAGGCAGTTGAAAGTCAGGAAACATGAAATGTCTTTATTTGGCACTTCTGAATATGCATTAGGATACAAATTTAAATTACACAGTGACTGGCTGATGACCAGGCATTTCAGGCATTCAGTGCAAAAAAAAATCACCACCTTGTACATAAAGTCATGTTAATGAATAAGGAAACTCCAGTGTTGCTAAGAGTAATAGGAGCCATACTTCTGGCTGCACATACACAGGGGGACATTAAATGACTTCAGAGAACCAGATAAATTAAACAACATGAGCCCATCCAACATCTAGGATCCATCCAGAATTGTTCAGAAGAGATTCACCAAGTATCTAATGCAAAGTATAAGAGGGGATTGAAACTGCAAACAAAAAACTTTTCAGTGTTTCTTGGGGGGAATAAAAAGACATTATTTCAGTCTCTAGAATTTAACAGGGAAAACAAACCTATGCTCCAACAAGGCCACCTGAAAAGTTAAAAGCAGAGATAACCTTTTAATCTGTGAAGGGATAGCAATATGTAATTACATATTTAGACAGCAAAAGTCTGATAGCCAAATGCTTACAAGGGATACATTAATTAAAGTAGTTTTGATAATTTACCTGCCATGCTGATGAGCAGTTTTCAAAGCTATTGACTGGGAAGCTGATAATCTTTTACATAAATCATTCCTAAAGACTAGAATTAAATTCTGTAAGTCCCTATATATAATTGATACTTTCAAAGAAATCCAAGACAGTACTACAGAAACTCAATTTATATGAAGTGTTTTAGTTTATCTAATGCAAATATAAAGAATTTTACTAACTCAAGATTGGGTCAGATGTACACATTCTTAGGAGACTAAGCCAAGAACAGTTACACCAGCTCAGACCCATAGCCCATGTAATGTAACAGCAGTGCCCTGCTTCCACCCACAGTCAGTAGGAGACATTTGAGAACAGTCAAGAAACTGAATGCCCCTTCTTTGAGTGCACACTCCCAGCTTTTAACAGTCAGTGGTTTCAGATCCTCCAGACTAGAAGCTGCATCTGACTACTCTGTGAAATAGCCACTAAGAGCTCAGTTTTCTATGTTATATTCAAGAAAGTAATTATTTTTGATCAGCCAACACATAGAAATAAATAGAAGTGTTATATGAATGAAATTACTTGCATATTTAAAGCCTAGGCCATTAGTATGAGCCTTTCTGAAAGTAGCCATGTCCACTAGTTTCATGGCTTCTAACTCCCTTCTCAAGTCAACTTATCACTTTTTTTTTTTTTTTTTGAGATGACAACAGCTGGTCACAAACAAGTGCAATACCAGGCCTGTAGTGAGCTGTGTTTCCAGCAGTCAGGATTCTGGAACTACACATGGGCTCTTTGAGAAGCAGGGATCACAGAGAAGTTCCCAGAAGTGAAGGCACAATTTAGCCCTGAGGGCTGAGAAGCAAGGGAGTGGACATGAGAGAAGGAAATACAATCGGGTGATCAGGAACGTGACTAGAGTATGATAAAGTAAAACAAGCAAAAATTTAAAAGAGCAAAAAGAGGACTAGAGCCACAAGCCATAATAAAAGGTTTTGTAGAGAGTGGAAGATCTCATTTGATGAAGCTTAATGCTGCATTAAGCTCTTTTAATAATCTGATCATTATTTGAACTGCTTCTCTGTCTTTCGTGTAATGTAGGTTCTTTTGTCAACTCTTGATTTTTACAATAGCTATTCACATTTCTAATTATTTTTTTGCCATACTCGTATCCATTCTGGATTTAAAACTCTGCATTTTATATTCTTATTATACTAATGTAAATTTAGAGAGAAAATCTGAGTAGCAAGTAAAAAGATTTCACTGCTAGGCTACTTTTCATTCTCCATTTAGGACAGGAATGCCTTGATTCAAAAGCAGTTACATAAAAGCAACTAAAACATTTAATAAGACTGATCTAAAAATGTTATTGAAGAGAGACAGCACTGCTTGACATATTTGAAGAGATGAAATAAGAAACCACATTCATATATGGACTATAATAAGACTCACACTGAAATTAATAACAGGATTGTGGCTTCAAACACAAGTCCTCTTTTGTATTTTTGAGTACTACTGTCACAGCATTATGTTAGCACACCAGTGGCATGAGAAACTACTGAACTGCTACAGATTGCACACAACAGACAACTCAGCTTACCCTCTGTTTAGTTACTTATCTTTTCTAATACATCATATACCATCATTCCAGTGTGTTTATCCCTTTACCAAGTACAAGCTTCTTCACAAATATAATACAAAAAAATCTTCCCCTACAAATATCAAAGTGCCTGAATTAAGAGGATAGGTTAATCAAAAAATGCATTTGTAAACAAAGTTTTTATAAGCCTCAATGATGTTATGGTCACTGAAGTTTTGCAAAATATTTCAGAGTGGTGCTAAATGTAACAGAAAGGTTCCTTTCTACATGCTCAGTTTGAAACATGAGGTAATTTCCTATAGTTATCTCTTAAATGCCAGTCATGTCACTTCTGAATATGCATGATGAGTTAGCTCTTCTAAGATACACACTCGCCAAGCCCTTATGCTCATCAGCAAATGGAACAAGAAAAATAATTTTAAACTGCACGTTTGTTCACAGACATAGCAAGGACTTATTAGATTGTGCAGAGCATAACTCTCATGCAGCTTCACAGCTTTTGGATGAGAGGAGATATTCCCTTACAGTTTGCTTTCCCACCCCATTATTTAGTTATGCTATTTACACTTCCTCCTGTTGGGGATGGTGAATATGAGGCTGCTGTGCTGTAGGTACAGGTAGAGCAAATACACTCTTGTCCATTGCTCCTCTTAGACACACACAGTTTTTTAGCATGACTCACATTATTTCTGTAACTCCCACCATTTATAATTTCACTTTCCTGCAGAGTTCCTGACTGGCAAATTGCTAACACCCCTGGCCTTTTTTCTTGTGCAGCATTTTCACTAGCAAAGAGTAAGGGCTGTCAAGTTAGTACTAATTCCAGATTGAAACTAATGAATTTGCCCTTCCCAAATAACACCTTAAAACTGAACTTTCCTAAATTTAGGCATTAAAATTTTATGATTGATTTTAAAATTAAGATATTAAAAATGTGCTTTGTAGCACTTGAGCAAGTTTCAGGATATCTGAAATCTGTAGCCTGACTGGCCACACTGACTTAGAATATTTATTCCTTAGAAAAAATACCACATGAATCCCCTATTATTCTTTTGCAACCGCTATGGCTAGCCCACAGTGCCCAACTTGTAGCTTAGGAGTAAACATAAGGTTTAAATATTCATTGATTTTAATTTGAATTAGCAAAATATTGTTTCTTCTTCACAGTTAAATAATCTAGCATTGAGTACAGAATGGAATTTCAAAGAATTTCCTAGTAAATGGTGTGATCAGCATGTGAATAGCATTGTTTTAAAAAAACTGTAAGAAATAAAGCATCAAACTGCCTATTCACTTCAGTAACAATAATGCAGGTCCCATACATATTTACTAAAATAATATAGGTTGTCTTAGTGCTTTAAGTTGTTTTTTTTTTTTCTTGAGAGGGCTTGGAGTGTATTTGCCTTTATTATTTATTTGGAAGTGGGTGATTTTTGCTGCATTGCTGATTACTGAAACTTTCCTTACCAGTAAAAGCTGGCAGAGAATTACCATTGCTTACAGGATCTCATATAGAGCTGCTTTTTTCCAATATGAATCTGTTTCCAAGTCATTTCAAAGTTGTCAAAGTCAACTAAGATAATTCTTGAATTAATTTGTGAGGGTCAATACCCAGTTATTGCTGTAGAATAAATATTCTATTAGAGAAGATTAATATATTTTCACAGTATGGAAATCAGCCATGTGAAAGAAACAGGGCAGAAGAAAACTACATATAATTAGGATGAGAATGAGAACTCAAGTCAGTAACTGTGTATAGTTCCAGTGTGGATGGTCTATGCCTGCTCTGAAATTCTCAATGCAGCAAATTTCTGCAACATGATTTTCTTTCAGATGAGGGTAAGAGATCCAAGCAAAGAGATGACAAATAAATGAACCTTGATGGAAGATATCCATATATGATGTCCAGTGCCATTCTGAGACACTCAGGTGTCCAGGTACCTGAGTCACCTGCACCAATGGCAGGTCAGACACAGAGGGTACAGAAGACCTCACCTTCCTTAAGCTCCAGCTGGAGACAGGGATGGTTACACATCCAAGTATTGTACTTATTCTATTGTATATATATGGTATATTGGTTACATTACCAAGTATTGCATTAGATCTGTGGAAATCTGAACAAGGTTCCAAGAGATCACATTAAGGAAGAATGTAGAAGTCCTAGAAATTAGCAAGTCCTAGAAATAGAAGCTCAAGAAAATGTCCTCAGTCCTACACTCTGAAGCCTTATTCATTGCCTTGCTTGCTGCTCCAGATGACCCACATAGACATAATGGCTGTTTGTTTAAGATGATAAATGATTATTTGGTATTTATAATTAAATTAAAATTCACATATGAAAATCTGTTGTAAATGCTTCAAACAGACTTATTCTGAAACACTTCTACATCTGGTATGCTAACTGTGGCTCAGTAAAGTTGAATGTGTATTTTTAAAGTCAAAATCATAGCAGTTTTGCCCACGGAACAGGTAGGATGAGATTCAGTTCTCCTACATCTGAACTAGTCACCTCCATGCACTCTTTGCAGTCAGTCTGATCTATTCAGACACCTACTTTAAAATGAGATTAGTTACACATTACACTGACTAGACTTCCACTGACTGTAAAGAAATGCAAGGGCAACAAGCTCAGATGGGAGACATCTGCAACTGTATGAATTCCACACATTTTGATAAACGTCGATACGAATTGCACACTGAATCCCTATTCACATTATTTTTGGCTAAATAATGGTAAATGTTTGGGTAAAAACACCCCTGCACTTCAGATAGCAATACCCTCCACAGTTAGCATTGCTTCCCAGCTCCCCACTGAATACAGAAACACTGCTATCCACCTAAGATAGGAGTTGACAATCTGAATGATTTACCCAGGTTTCAAGAAGAGTTCACAGTTTCTTTTTAATTCCATACTTACCCTCACAGACATGGGCACAAGCTAACAATATGCACTTCATTCTTTTGTGATGTTAATACTTGCAAAACATATTTAAAGCCTCTGATGATCCAGAATTGTGAGGTCTTACTGTGATTATTACATAGTTTGACTTCAGCCCCAGCCTCTGCTCAGGCTGCATGGATGTGGTCTAGTGGGAAGATTTCTGCACATTTCAGATTCCCACACTTCAAGTATTTGAAATTCCTAACACTGCAGTGATGTTTTGATAATAGGTCAATAAAGGACTTAATAAAGTGCTTGTAGACATAACCTGCCAAACTTAGTCCTAGGTACACAGATGTTGGTTCATGAAAATTAGTGATGATTGTTCAAAGGTTTCATTAGGCACAGAAGGTGTAGCAAACAGGATACTGTTTGGATTTCAAGTCAAAGTCTTGACCAAGACTTAGAGGCCAAAGAGCAGAGAACGTTTATGGGAACAGGTCTTTATTTTATGGACTAGTAATTTATTTTACATACATGAGAATGAAGCATTGAGGTACCACATGCAAAGAGCCAAGCAACAAAATTATGCTGAATATCCAGGTCCTCAGCAAGGCAGAATTCAGCTTACAGATCCAGGAGGCACAAATACTGGTGTCTACAGTTCCCAAAGCCCCAAGTACAATCAGTGGTGCTTCAGGTAATACTCTGAGGCTCAATTCAGCTGCTCACATACCAGTGCCTGGTGTTACTGCTGGTGCTCTCACAGTGCCCGACCTCCAGGCATTCCTCTAAAGAACATACACCCTCTGTACATCCTACAACACACATTCTACCTCCCGCAGGTGTCTCAGATAACCTCAAGCATCTGAAATATCACAGTTTACCACACACTTAGAGGCTGTTTCAGCTGAATTTCCCAGTTACTGCCACTGTACTGATTAGTCTTCATGCACTATAGTGGGATCTTAGGCATGGAGGAATTGTTGTTGTTGTTGTTGTTGTTGTTGTTATGCCTTTCTCCAACTTCTAGAGCTGCCTTTTGACTCAGCTCTGTTGATGTTGGGAGATATCACATAGGACCTAAGAAGGGCTGGAGTCTTTTAGTACAGTAGCTGAGAGTGACATGGAATAACTTAAAGCTTTTGAAAAGCCATTAGATGTCTGATTGAGGCAGAAAACTACATTCATGTATATTAATCCCAAAATGAATATCATCTGTAGATTCTGACATAAACGCTACCCCAGGAATTTGTAGCTGTATTGTAGAGCTGATTAGAGCAATAAGTCATAAAGAATGTAATTTTAAAAAGTAACCCTTTAAGCTTGCAGAAAAGTGAAGAGAAGTCTGATGGAAGCAAAGAGTGGTGCTCACAACCCCAGCTGGCAGTGGTGTTTTATACTTTGGTTGAACATAGAAACACACATTGCACATGAACATTTTAATGAAAGAATACACTGCCTGAATGGTGACAGTGCACACAGGCTACCATTGCACAGAAGAAAAAAGTTTACATTTTCCCTACAAAGTATTATTTAAATATGATTTAGATATTATGATGATAGATGTGCAGCACATCTATGTTTAGGTGATTTATAAACTAATTATTTGCCTTATTTTATGGATAGAAAATTGTGAATGTATAACATGTCTATACAATATAAAAACACAACTGATAAGAGTGTTGATGAGAACTGGAGGGAGAATAGCCATATCTGTATTGAACAGTTATCTTCTTTTTCCTCGGGGTCCTGCAGAGCTAGAGTAAGATAACTATTCAATAATCAAAAGCAACAGAAAACAGTTTAGAAGTCAGTTGGATGCAAAAGGTGTAACCTACCTATGTGACTCAAACACAAAGCATACAGGCTCTTTGGAGGAATAAAAATGCTAAATTTCTAATAATAAAAGTATTTAGGGATCCATTGTAAATCTTTGGAATATAGAATCACAAAAAAACTATTTGATTTCATGCTTACAGGGCAACAGAGGGGCTGTTTCTTTAATGCATGAACATGTGCCTATTTAGGATGCTGAACTCACTAGGGTTAGGATGACTTACAGAAGTTTCACATGGAGCAGCCAGTATCTATTAAGGCATTTTAGGTATTACAAGTATTCAATTTTAGAATGTTATGCATATCTTTTTACTCTTACATAGAAATTGAAGTCTTACCCTGAATCATTACCAGCTTTCTCAGCTGAAATCTTCTAACATTGACTCAGTTTGAAAGAAACTCTGTGACTGCATCTAAAAATAGCTGTGTGTGCAGCATGGCAAAAGAGAGGTTTATAAGCTTTTAAATCCCAACAGTAACAGTTTCATTTAATTATTTTTTTATACACTTAAATTTGTCAAATATATCTGCTACTGAAAGAATGGATATGTGTATAACGATGCATCTTATGTATACTGACAATTTATCCCTTTTATGCTATCAGAGTTGTGGGAATATTACTTTTCAATGGCAATTTTCTGTTTAACATTATAATAGCAGCAGATTCAATTCATAAAAATGCCAAAAAAAGTTCAGCTGAAATAAAGTGCACAAGAATTGTTATTTAAAATAAATTTTTGTTACTTTTTATTTGATTTGTAATTTTAACTCTGGGATAAGTTAAAGGAAGCACAGTACAGAGTTGCCCCTTCAAAAACTGACAGTAGATCAGCCAAGAAAATGCATGACACATCCATTTCAAGAACACCATGAATGGAGCCAGCATTTCCATGTCACTGTAGAACTTTCCACATTTTACCATTTTGAAACCAGCACCATAATTTTCTAGACATGAAAAACCTTGTTACAAGGACCAACTTAGAGATCAAACTCCCCAGTTCAAACATAGCGGGTGGGTGCAACACAAACACATTTCTTAGGTGGCTGCTAAACTTATCTTAGCAATAATTGAAGGAAAAGCAATATCAAGTATTCCAAGCAGACACTTCTGCCTCTGCCTTATATTCCCTATCTCTCAACTCATTTGTGTTTTTTAATGCCAAAATATTTTATGCCTCTGATATTTTTATGTATATAACTACAGGCAGCAATCAAAATGCTGGCACTTCCTGGCTATTAACATTTAGAGCTTCTATCACAAGAGAGAAGGAGCATGTCATGTACTCATAAGGAACAGATTCAATACCAACAATTGCTATTATTGGCATATTTCAAATAGACTCCAAAACAGCCTTTTTCTTAACCTCCTGTTGCTGAGCAAGGAATAGAATCAGCAGCCATCTCAGGAGATCTGACCAAAATTTACTTACTGCTAAGATGAGAGAAAGAGAGAGAAGGCAGGTACCCCAGCCCTGCTCCTGTGTGGAACTACACTAAACTAGACTTCTTCTGCTATGAAGATTAAAAAAAAAAAAAAAAGTGCATGAGACAGGGCATACAACTCAAGGTTCATGCAGTATCAGGACACAGTTTTTAACTTTCTGCAAAATTCAGGGCTTGAGAACAGTTGTTTCAATTGCAACCTCATATTAATGAGAAATCAATTATTTCTGATGTATTTATGCAGATAGTTATTTTAAAAGCATCTTTAGCAACAATGAGAAACTACAATCAAGAGATTAATTTTTTCAAGACCTGTTTAATAGGATGGCAAAATTCTTCCTAAAAGTATGCATAAGAAGACTACCTGTAGATTTCCCTGACAAAACTGACCACACTTATATATACATCCTTTATGACAGAAACCCACCTCTGAGCCAGTCATCCCAAGCTCAGTTGTTGACACAAGCAGCACTTCCCAGGTATGATGCAGCTAACCTCCCTTAGGGCAGGGCTACAAGCCCTTAGGGCTGCCCATCCCACCCCACTCTCCATACCAAGGGAAGGAAGAAGTTCCAGTGACCATTAGTTACTGTCCCAATGGAGCAGCTACAAGATACACCTTTAATCAGATTAACCTAGCAAAAAAGTCTCAAGGAAAGAACTGAATCCAGAAGTCTGTTTGACCACCATTTCACTTTCCTTTAAAGTCAGCATCATGAAAGCATGTAAAACACATCAAATACTGTGAGAAATAATGGATGTAAATTATGAGAAGAAACTAACATATTTCATTTAGAGTCATAGAATTTGCTAGGCAACATTTCCCAGTACAATACATAAGGGACCAGCATTATCCACAAATAAAGCAATGTTCTTATTTATTTCAGAAAACATTCAACATAACAAATGAAAGCACCAGCATCACAATTATAGTGGTAGGCAAGGAGAGAGTAAAAAGAGAGCATTAGGGGGAAAAAGCTAGCATGGGAGAGCTACATTAATTTTTATAAAGAACTTAAAAATGCTTCCCTGTTCAGGAAACCAAATCCACTGAGACCTTTGACTGTGAGAGCAGGGGCAGAGGAATGGTGATCTCCATAAGCAAGGCAGGAGCATCGCTCTTCACAGCCCAACAAGTGCAGAGCTTAACCATGTAGTGCTAGGACAGGGGAGTTCGTAACAGTGCAGGCAAGAAGATGCAAACTGGGATTTTACCAGCACCCAACTTAGGGATGGGCTACACAGACCAGGACTTGGAAGACTTCCTGATGCACACAAGGAAGTGAGGGAGAACAAGGTCCAGGACTTTGAGGAACAGGTATCCTAGGAAAAAGAGAAGCCTGAAATAAAGGAGCAAACACCACACCTGCACCTGTTACACTACTCATGCCTTTGAAAGGCTTCAGAGTGAAGTTTTGAAAGATTTCAGAGTGAGGTTTTGGTGGTTTCAGTAAGCTGCTCTACTGAATGCAGCTATTAATTAGCTAAAAATGGTTGTCATAGCAGGTCTAAGACATGCAATAAATACTGAGGGTCACTGGGTATTTTTTGCTTATTTAAACCATATCTTATATTTAAAACTCCTTATTGATTTCACTTAAACCAAAAATAATTTCATCTTCTGAAGCACAATTTAAAATAGATTGCGCACTGTCAGCTCTTTCAAAGGAAATTTCTAAAAATTATGGAAAAGCACATGCAGCCCTGTACAGGATAAACACTAAATCTGTCCCCCTTCTCAGTCTTTACTGGAGATCAGCAGAGAGAATTGCTGACTGCACTCTTCCCAAATGCTGCACCCAGAAGAGAGGTCATTGTTCCAGTGGTAGGGCAAGCTTTGGAGCTGGTAATTGTGGTTTGGCAGTGAAATGCAATATGCTGCCCAGCTTCAGTATGGCCAGAAGGCATCATCTTGATGGAGAAGGCAGAGATCTTCAGGTGCTACTTCTCTCCCAGGCCCCTCCTTCAGGTTTCTCTGATGCAAGCAGAGGAATGGCCCAAAGTACTCCAGTAGTTCTCATCTTGCCAGTGACTGGGGCAGCTTGCAGAAAGCTCAGAGGTGGACAACTGACACCATAGAAAAGGGGGCTTCCCCACTTGCAGGAAATTTACAGTTGGCCACAAGCCCCAAAGATGGCACATTCATCAACAGTGCAGTGGCAGGGCAAGAGCCACTGTGGCATTCCATGCAGTGTTGTTCTGGTCTCAGGCACCTAGCACATTGTCAGCAGTCATCAATGGTAGGGCAGGCTACCAAACAAAGGGCACTGCACAGTTTGGGGAGAATAACTTGGTGATGCTCTCTCTTCAGCCATCAGCACATAACACAACTTAGTGTTCTGGGGTATTTGGCCACTTTTCTGACAAAAGCAACAACAGCAAGAAAATGCTTTTTCCCAGTTTCGCATTAGAAGAAAAAAATAGGAACATGGATTATTTGTTTATAAACAACAGAGAAGCCAAAAATACAGCTTTTCTTGTAGGCAGTTTTTGATCTTTATGACTTGAAAATGCCCATGCTCATGAAAATTTTGCTCAGAGAGTTAATATATACAAATCACCTTTCCTGTGGAAGGCTACAGTAAAAACAACTGAAAACACAGCCCAAATACAGTGCTAAAACCCAAAACCCTGCTCACAGCAAGATATGTGCTTAGGGATACCTTTACCAGCTGACACCTAAAAACTCGGTCTGAGTTCAGAGGCAAAACCTTCCTTGTTCACCTGTAACTCAAATGGCTGAATTAAAACATTTCAGATATTTCAGATGGCTGTTTTTTCCTGTGAAGTCAGCTAATTTGTGAAAGCTAAATACAAATAAACTGAAGTCTGAAGAACTGATAGCTCAAATTTTCACATGGCCAGCACAGTGCTCTCTAAGTATATCTGAACAGCACTTTATATGTGCTCATTTATTATATAAAATAAGAAACACAAATGCATTTAAATCTCTAGGATCCATTAGTTTTAAATTTGCCTTATCACTGAAGTTTTTTCATCAAAATCAATGGTTACAGCCAGGTCCTGCCTCTTAAAGATCTCCCCTTGTGCAATGGCAGGTCTTGGGCAGGATTTAGTTATTTGCAAACAGCTATCTGGTATTAATATGGAAAGTCTGAGATACCTGAGGTGGGCAGATTTGTACCTGTTGGCAGACAGAGCACATGGATGACATGGGACCCTTCTGGAGCAATGACTAAAGGGCAGAAGTGTGACTATCTATAGTGCCTAACATGGCCCTGAGCTCTTCACCAGTGGCAGGGAAAGGCCACCTGGGGAGCTGGTGCTCCCTGGGCAGTGCTGGGTGCCCCTGACCGGGATGCAGCCAGGTCTGCACAGGCATCTTAGAGATGCTATGGCACCTCTAGTGATGCTGGGCACTAAGGGAGCCCAGCTGCATTTAGTCCCAAGTGTAAGCCAGAGCTATCAAAATGCTGCCTCCTGTCAAAAATGAGGATGCTGTGTTCTCCTCACCCCCCAACACACTCAAACACCATGGAATCAAGCACAGGTAAAGCAAATAAACTGCCATTGTGTAAGAGAAAGTCTGCAATATCCACAATGACCAAACCACAATTTGGAACAGGAGGTTTCAGCCAGCCTTATTTACTGCATCAAGAAACTAAATGAACGCCCAGGTTCAGCCACAAACACACACAGAAGATATTTTTACATAAATTCACAAATATATATCACTTTAACACCAGCTGAAATTTCCAAGTTGCCTGCTGTGAAAAAAAAAAGAAAAACAACAAAAAATGTTAATATCAAGGAAATTCTGAAAGATGTTGTTTCCTGCTGACAACAGGCAACATTCCAGGAAATTATTTTCGTTGGTCTCTAAATAAAAATTTCAAGTCACAAGTGAGGGAAAAAAAATTATACATAACCACTAAATGACCTTATATCCTATTTAATTTTTTACAGGAATCAGTTCAACTTTGTTTTCATCTTTCAGTTCATGAGTTTTTTCATATATTTATGAACAATTAATTGCCTCTATATGGAGAAAAAAGTGAAATTCTTACTAGTTTCATTTTCATAATTACTACTTTGCTATTGCTCAGTATCATTAATTCTATATTATCTTCTGATTTTTTACTTTTATTTGTTATACTTTAATCGCTTTTCTTTTTCCAGAGGGAATATTTAAGTTATATTTGAAATTTCTAATCTAAGGACACTAAAGATATAGAAAACTTACTGTTTGGTCTGCGATCTTCCCTCTTTCTCCACTCTCATTCGTGGAACATATATAAATGCTTGGGTATAATCACAATTTGTTGCTCATATATACAGTGAATTTTTCTAAAAGGTTTATGGCATATAGATTGAAAACAGATTTGTCTTAAAACAATACATGAAAAACACTATCAAAAAGAGTATCAGAAAATCCTCCAGGTCAAACTACACAGGATTAATAGCTACAGCCAAAGAAACAGTAGTACTGGACAGTTAATTTTCATGGATACATTTTTTAAGAAAATGCATCAGTACATTTTTATGGAACAGTATTTCAGTGTATCTATCATTCCTTCATTTAGAGGACATCTTGCATACACATACATTGCTCTTTATTTTGGTACTTCTTTTAGATGAGATTTCACCAGTGGTAGTGATTACAAGTGTTGGTCATATTTATGAAGGGAGGGCAAGGCTGGAGAACTTTATGTTATGCTCTAAAAAAAAAAAAAAAGAAAACTAATGATCACACTGATGTCTTTCAGAAGAGAATTCACACGGGAACAGCCTGGCTGCCAGGAATACTTTGCTCCTTGTGCTCTAAAATCAGAAACACAGGAAAAGTTTATTCCATTGGTCAAGAGAAGCACAGCTTTCATGGCAAATTTCAGTGATAATAGTGAGACATTTCCTAAGGTAACTTGGATCAGCCCCATGAAAGATGTTGAAAAAGAGAGACAAATTTTATTCATCATTACGTAGAATTATGCAACTCAAGCTAATAACGGAATAATGTTTTCTTTCAGTAAATGTCTTCTTGGGTTTTGTTGGTTTTGGGTCTTTTTATATGTTACCCTGTTTTACAGGAAATCTGTTTTCCAAGTAAAGAACAATCCAAATGCATCCTGGAAGCTACCTCATATCAGCTAAGCCTTTTCTATAAACTTTTATATATCAAGATACATTATGCAATACTGATGTCTGTTTACCTATAGTCCATGCAATTTTATCTTTACTCATGAAAACATTTTAGTCTGCCAATCTTGCATGATCCAGTTCCTAAAATGTGTGTGATACCTCAGGAATGGGATGTTATGGAGTTTGTTCCTGCCCCCCACATACACGCAACCAGAACAAGGCAACCAAAAGAGTAATCCCCTGTATTATCCTAGTAGGATCTCTCCAGTGTTACATTCTGACACTTTAATTTATATTCTTGATCATTTGTCTTTTTTTCTTCTGGTGCCAAGCAGTACCACACACTTCCCTAAACCCCTCCATGATACTCTCCCTTTTTTCCAACCTGGGCTTGCTCCTGTGTGTCTGTTCACCCTCCAGCTCATAGACTGAAACACGAAGTGCAGGAAAACACCAATGTTAACAAGCTGCAGCTAGAGCAGTGATTGTTCTAGCAGTGAAGCAAAATGTTAGATTTCATTTCTGAGCTGTAATCAGAACGTAAAGCTTCACACATTCTTGTGATTCTCAGCACACTACTTGGCTAAGCTTCAGTGTCCATGTTGGAGTAACAAATGGATATTTGTCAGTACATTTTAAACAAAATTCCATCCAATTAGGAAGCATACCACAAAGTTTTAAAAATAATGGAGTACAACTTAAAGAAATTAGAAATGCAGAGAAAATATTCTATTAAATGAAGTTTGAAAAAGGCATTTGTATCTGTCTAACAAAATGAAAAGAAAAATGTATTACACTACTCAGGAGTGCAACTAAATAGAAGATTACTCACAAACATGCCAGAAAAGCTCTTGAAGGAGAATGCCATCTGAATGTGATATGCTTACATAGGAGAAACTTTTCCATTTTATTGATCAAAGCATTATTCTACAGCCTAGCATACGCTGAGCTTCTCAGCTTTGTATTTTGGTTTTTTCTGCATCATTTTTAGAACAGCAATTCATGACAATTTTGGAAAGTAAGAAGAAAAAGAAAAATCCCTGGCAATTGATCAGAGACCTGGCACTGGTTAGCAAAGTAAGTGTGCTGCATAACTTTTCCACAACTAAGAATATTGGAGAGACTTCCACACTGCTCTAAATCATAAGCACAGTACTTGTTAAAAATAATCATATATCAGATGAGACGTTTTCTTGGGTATGCACAATACCAAAAAGTCCCATAAAATGAAAAAGGTATTTTGAAATACAATAATTAAGGGGGTGGGGGGGATACGTGTAAAAAAAGATAATTCAAAATGAAACAATATAAAAGAACATTAACTGCACTATAAATTACCTCAAGACTGAACACACATTACTATATGAGGTATTTTACTGGTTGACATAAAAATATTTCTACTGATTTCTGTCACCTTTAACAAGTTATTTTAGCTGTAGAGAAACATTAATAGAGGGGAAAAGAGGAAAAACTCTGGAAAGCATCCAAAATTAATCTATCAGTTTTTAATTTTAAAAGAAAAATAACAACTTCAAAATATTTAATTTGCTATTAAGATCTGTTTTAATATTTTGGTACTCTATTTCCTTACTTTCAAAGGTCACTATGTGCCTTTGAATTCATAAAGTAATCTATAACTTTCTAAATCTTGTTGCAGCTGAAACCTCACAGTGTAGATAGCTCAAATTTTCATGAGAAAGGTCAGTGCAATATAAGAATGCATCATTTTCCTAAAGGAGACAAGACTGAAAAGTATCACAGAAACAATTTCTCCCGTAGAAGTATCATGTTAAGATTTTTAAGGAGCACTTAAAACTGTTATTAAATTAGTTACCATCTATATTATTATAGAAGTACATGCTATAACTAATTTCATCCCTTTTCAACTTCATAAAAAGAAATTTCTTCTGAAACACCTCTCTATACTCACCTCTTGCATAATGAATAAGAGCTGACATATATGGAGATGGGACACACAAAGAATCCAATGCATTTCAGGATTAGCAACAAAAGTAATGCTGCATTCTCATATGTACTGCAGCCTTATAATGCTATAACTGAAGGATCTTGTGACAGAATTACTCTGATCTACAAACTGTAGTTAATTGGAGTTTCAATAAACTCATGAAGGAGCCATGGCTAAGCTACATGCAACATTTTGATTTATCAGTCTACAAAAACTGAGGGGAAGAAAAGAGCATTCCATTTTATTGATTTGAATTCCATAGAAAAGAGTAAGTTTAAATTTCTATCAAGTTACTAAGAAAAAAACCCCAAACATTTACACTAGTTATTTTAAAATGGATCTACTATATATTGAAGCTATTCTCTTAAATCAAGTAATTTATATAGCTCTGAAAACAAATTTTTGACTTTTGTGATATGAATATAAGCTATAGCAGCTATTCCTAAGTGACAGTATTTGTAAACAGACCTTCAAATGAGTGAGGTCAAAATCTCAGACTCAAACAAAAATAAATTTATCATATATACAATGTATAACAGGAATATTTAACAATCATATTTTTTCAATTTCTTACCTTTAAGTAAAACATTATGGCAAAGATAATCCCAAAATAGCCAAAAAACCAGGCCAGATGCTAGATAACAAAGCCACAAGTTGCCATCAAAGAAAAGATCAGTTTCATGTCTGCTGCCAGAAAGGGCTGGAAACATCAGAGGGCCTTGAGCTCTCCTCCAGAGGGAAGATGAAGCTCGTGTCACTCTTACCAATGGGAGCTCGTCATCTTCCCAGCTGGAGGATATTAATACTTCTCACTGATATGCAGCATCTTCTTGCTGTGATGGTCTTCATAGCCCAGTTTAAAAAAAACTACACACATTCTTAAGTCTACGTGTTATTTCTTCTACATTATGTTATCATGAGGAAGTTTGGTTAAGAATTGAGACAGATACACAGTTTTTTCAAGACATTTGGTTGTACTTTTCCATTTCCTTTTCTAGCATTTAAAAAAGGCCCAGATTCTTCTTGGAGCTTCAACTAGGCAGGATTTGAAATTCTGCAAGATCAAGGGAAGTGAATGAAAGGAATAAAAGCAAGCATTGTCCTCTTTTCTGCTCATCAGGGAAGATAATTGTTATCAAACTCTAAAACTAAGGAATATACTTGTTCATTTAAGTCACATCTGCTGTTGCACAGAGGATAAAATGGCCTTATACTGATACTCTTTGGAAAGAATTTCACTCTGCATGAATGAAGCAAAACTGTTGTCTTTTATCTTACTTGGACTCTGGTTAGACAAATTCAAGAGAATAAGAGTGTTTATGCTCTGCAGCTTTATTTCCCAATGACTTATTAAGCCATAAATCAATAAGAACGTGGAAGTGGAAGATCCTTTGGGGTTTTTTCCTTACTCCCCTATTTTCAGAGTGCAAGAAATAAAAGGTATAACTACTTGAGATTCTTTCACTACTGTCTGCTATTCAGGGGAGAAAAAGAGGTTAAAAAGTAACCTCCCACTTGAGGCGATTAAAGCTATTTGTTCAGTGTTATAGGCTGCTTGTGAAACTAGAAGGCAGGTGTGAAATCTGAGAAGTTCATTCTACTCCTCATTGCCAGAAAAGCACAGAATAATACAATAGCATACTTCTGTATTACTGCAGCTGCACAAGCTGTAAAACCCACTACATGAGAGTGAAATGGTTTGAACAGTTTCCTTTAAGGGTAACTTGGTTATCTGCATCATTAATAAGATTGTGTCTGTTTTCACCAGCTTATCCAGTTGCAAAACTAGGAGAACTGCTGGAAACTTTAGTGATTTTTATGATATGTAATCTACATAATATTATTAAAGCATTTAAAAGTTTCACAATACAAGACATACAATCAAGAAGCAAAGAATCACAGGAAATTTATTCAGTTGACTTCCAATGCACAAAAATAAATTTCATTAAGAAAATCAACATTTAAAAAAAAAATTCATGCTAAGGGAAATTAGATTCCAGGCAAGCCGATAAAATTAATTTGCATTCTTGCCTCACCTTAGAGATTACTGAACATACAGTATCACCTAAATGAAAGGAGAAAGATAATAAAAATAATTTTGAATTATTTTTCTCAGTACTCTGAGTACTGAGTACTCAGTACTGCTGCCTCTCCAGGACAATACGGAGGAGTTGTTTCCTCTGAAACACAGCACACCAGAGGCTGAACACTGTTCAAGCAGCCTCTCAGCTTCCAGGATGAAATACTTATCAGAGACAACTTAATTGACCACTACACTAGAGTGATGTTCAACTTCTCCCTAAGTCTGTGTCTTAGTTTTATGCTTTCCTAATTGCTTTCAATGTCATTATCAAGATTTAACCTTTACATTTTCTAGAATAAACTTTGAAATGCAACAACTTTTGTGTTCAGAATGAGATCAGGTCAATCTGACAACACTAAGATGTTCTTCTTTCTTTTGATGTAACAAATTTACTTTTTAAATAGAGTATTTAAGATAGAAGATGCAAAATTCAGAGTGGTGGAAAAATTTTGCATGGAGAAGAAGATATGAAGGACCCAAGATATGAAGGGGAGCTACAGATAGACAGAAAGCTCTGGTGTATACTTTAGCTTTTTCTACTATTTGTGCAATGTCTGAATCTCTAAATTACTGATTTTTGTCTAGCTGGATTTATGCATTTGGTTATATTTTTGACATGTTCCACTACTGTCAATTTATCTATACACAGTCATTGCAGCATCTCCTGAAGACAATAGACACTGTGAGATAAAAGCCTTCATCTATGGTATACCTCATGTATTTCTGCTAGCTGCTGGTGTACACTGCCTTTACTATTAAAAGGAGAAAGTCTTTTTACATCATAGCTTATAAAACCATTTATAAGCATTTTACATATGCTTATAAAACCACAAAAAATTTAGGGGGCTTAAGGCCAATGCCATTTTGGAAGTTATTTGCTGTTCATTTTCAAAAGTGGCAAGGACAGAGAAATGTGACAAATACGGAATGAAAATGCATGAAAGATAAGTAAATTTTATGCACAAAAGAAGTATTTAAGAGAGTACAGTGAGAAAGAGATAAAAGCAAAGTGAGACCTAATATATATGCATACGTGGAAACACTGATTGAGAAATCTAACTGCAGCGATTTCCATTCTCTCATCACAACTGAGCGTGTACTAAATGAATAAACTGCTACTTGACATTTTCTAAATAAATATCATGGAAAGAGTACTTATTTTACTTTAATGAATCATTTTGGCCTCTCCAGCAGAAAGTAGTTGTGATGAACTATAATCTGTTCCGGGAAATATAGTTCTATAATGGAGATATATATGGACTGAAATATGACAAGTTGTGTTCTCCAACGAGTCTACTTTAAAAGAGATTCTGATTCATCCATGCCCACTTCTACTTATATTTGATCATAGCTGTTGACATACTGTATCTGCCATGCTGAGAGCTATTTCTCTACTAGAGGTAAGAAAGCCATATGGTTTGTGGATGACTATGAATTTTTGCAAGGCAAACTGAATATGTGTATAATTTTTTTTCCTGTAACTATTCAAACAAAACTACCCATTTAGCAAACAGAACATTTTCAATTCAATGGGATATTTTGGCCCATATAATACATTTCTAAGAATTGATTTCTTAAATGCAATCACAATAAATGGGCTAACACTAACTTTCTGCATTTGGGGTCCTCTCATTCACCATGCATGGTTAGATATAAAAAAATTCACTTTACTGATTAAGTGAAGGAGCAAATAATACTTGTCTTGTTCATGGAGTAGAACCAAAACAGCTGTTTTTGTTTGATGCAGATTCAAAGGCTCCCCAATGGTATATCTCATAAAAAATCAGCAGGTTATTTGAGGGGTTATGTTCTTTTTATTACTAAAACTTCACATAGGATTATCATAGTTATACAAGGAAATTGCTTTGACTATGTGTAATTACAAACAGGGAAAAAAAGTTATTGCCAAAGGCAGGTATAAAATAACATTTTACCATTCTTGTTAAGGCACAAGAAGCCCTTGCCAATAATTACTCCAAAGGCCACAATTTAGCCACAAAAAGCTCACAATAAAGCTGAAATTTGCAGACTTCATCTACAAATATTTTCTATTAGAACATCTGCTATTAAAAAACCCTTTCATAACTGTGACATGGTAAGTGGACCAGGACAGGCAATGTTCAGGGGAGCTTGAAGAGGGTACCCTCTGGGCAGAATGCTGCTTGATGTTCAGGCATAGTGGAAACTGGACATGCAAGTTTTCCTCGGGATCAGGTATGAATCCCTCTATTCAGGGATATGTTTCTTCTATCACATGTACCAGTTACTATTGAAATAACTTGTTTCATGTATTGGAATTCATTTAGAACATAACTTTTAGTTTGTGACAATGGACCTTGAAATTTTTGTCTTTCTTTAGTAACTTTGTTTCAACACCTTGGCATTTCCAACAGTATAACTATTAATATTTGTGGGATTTTGCCATACACAAGTGTGAAATCCCAATCCCATTAAGCCATTATGGTTATTGTCATTGATTCAGCAAGTCTTGGATTTGACTGTGATTTTATGTGTTACATAGACAAAACACATTCTCCTCAACACCTCTGTCAAGAGCTGGCTGTGTTTGCTGATTGTGAAATGCTTGTTTAAAGCATTTATGACTTCACTCTAAGTGTAATTTCAATTTGCAACAGGAATTTAAACTTTTTTCAGAGACTGGAAATTGTAAAAAGTTATTAGAGGTGTGTCCTATACTGTTCTAGCGCCAACTAGATATATGACTAACTAAATGCAAATAGCCCTTTATAGTAATAAAATGAAAACAAAAAAATTGAAAATGAAATCAACAAATTTATTTGATAATTCTAGATTTTAGTTCATGTGTCACTGAACAATGGCATAATAAATGCATTCTTTAACTTAGGAATGTTATGTCAGATCACACAGGGTCTGCCTTGAGCACTCAGAATTAAATCTCCAATGTATAACCCTGTAATTCATGAAACTATTAAATATTGAGTCCATTTTAACCACATAACACACATTTTGAAAAGTATGCAAAATGGTGGGGGGAAGAACCTTTGAAACAAATTATATGATCTGCTTAGTAAAAATAGCTACACAGTAAAATTAAAACTTGCAGTTCTGGAAGGAAGTGTTTTGTGCAAACCATCTGGAAATGACTTGAAAGTATTGCTATATTGCTGAAAGCATAGAAATATAAAACTTCTACTATTGCTATTTTACCTGTTTTCCAGATAAAACACAAAGACAGAAATGCAAGGAATCAGAGATGTGAACAGCTGATACCTCAAATACAGATGCATTATAAAATATTACCATTCTTCCTATGCTCTACCCCCAAGCTGCTTTTTAAAACGTCCAGTACAATCAGTATACTCCCTTGACACATCTCACAATAGAAAACATTCATTTACTAAGACCCTACATGAGATTTCGTCATCATCTGCACTTGGAGCTGCACTCAGTCACATTGAGGCGACCATTGCTCCTCGCAGGATGTCTGCTGGCAGTCATCTACTGCCTAAATAGCTAGAGGTATCCAGAGTTTCAAATTTTGTTAGCGCTCCGCTTGTGTTGCTTTTGTGAAGCACAGAGAAATAGAAGCAAAAATTCTAGCGCTAAGAAGGTCACTTGGCTTTCACAGCAGTGATCTTGGGCTAACATCACCTAAGGTGACGGGAGCACTTGGTCGTCTTCTCAGGGCTTTAATTTGGAAAAGATTCAAGTATCACCTGCTTCCAAGGCACATTAAGCCTGTGTAAGAATGTGCCGTAACGAAGCAAAATTGGAAACAAACAACAGTAAGTTGTCGCCGTAAATTAGAACCCTCTGAGGGAAGTTGAGGCCGAAGCACTAATATATGGATTTATGGCTAAACGCCAAGCTGTACGGCACCGGCACCGCTCTTAGAACTGGGACACCAGCAGCGGAGGCAATTAGGTTACGAAGACTACAGAAAGCGGGGCCGTAAAAGAAAGCCCCTTTCCTCCACTTCCCGCCAGCTGGAAGGTTCTCCCCGCTCCCGTGCCCCGGACCGATCCGCACCGGCCCCAGAGCAGCAAATGGGGCCGCCCGCCCCGACGGTGACGGTCGCCGAGCGATTTGCCGGCTCCGCTCCGGGAGGCGAGGCGGGCTGGGGCGAGTTGCGCTCTCGTTATGACGCTGGTAATTATTTTATTTCTCCGGCAGACGGTGTTTCAAACGACCGCGGAGGCGCTCAGCCAACCTGCCCGCGAACGCCGCCCTCTGCGCGGCGGGAGCCACCCGCGATCGCCCCGGTGACCGAGGGCAGCGCAGCAGATGCGCCCGTCACCCACCCCCGCGCTCCGGGTGCGCGCCCGCGGACTCTCCGGCCGCGTCGAGCCCTGCGCACCCGCGGCGTGGGGAGCGTGCGGGTCTCACCTGCCGCCCGCCCCTCCTCGGCTGTCGGGCTGCCGCCGCACCGTCCCTGGGGGCCAGGCCGTCCCTCTGGCCCCCAGACTGGGAGAAGCCTGGCGAAGCAGCGCGGCCCCTCCGACGTACCCGCACCCTCCTCGGCGCGGCACAGCACGGCACGCCATGGCACGGCATGGCACGGCGGCCGGCAAGGGAAAGGGGGGAGCGGTGCAGCCCTAGAATCACGCGCTGCCAAAATTTAAATCGCCTCGGCGCTGCGGTTCCGCTCGCAGCATCTCCGTCCCCGCCGCTCCTTTCGGCCAGACCGGCCACACAGGAGGGTGCCAGACCGCGGCTGCCCCACTCAGGCACCAGGCGCTTCGCCGCGCCGCCGTCCCGCCCGAGCTGTACCGAGGCAAAACCCCCGCCACGGCGACACCGCGCCGGGGCCAGCGCGACGCCGGGGCGCACTGGCCGTGGGGGATGACACCACAACCGACGGCGCAGATGGCGCGCCCTCGCCCCGGTGCCCAGGCGCCCGTCCCCGACGGTGCGGTCCCCGCGACACCGGCACCCGCCT
>VWYI01008130.1:177560-221091 GCA_013399455.1 Anthoscopus minutus | reverse complement strand
CGCCGCTCCCCCCGCCCCTCGCGCTCCGCGCGCACCCCCGCACTCGCTCCCGCGCGCGCGGCAGCGGCGACCCCGCCGGCTCTGCGCAGCCGCGCGCCCCCTGCCGGAACCCTTGGGCATCGCGCTTGCTGAGGCGGGACGGGAGGAGGCGGAGCCAGCCCGTGGCGCGGGTACGCCTTGCTGCAACCTTCGCCAATGGCGGCGCTCAGCGCCGTGACCGACGGGTGCAGCGGCCAATCGGGAGGAGAGCGGGCGCGGGGCCGTGCCGGGTCTCGGAGGGGCCGAGGGGCCATGGCCGGCAGCCGGAGGAGCGGTAAGGCTGTGCCGTGAGGGGCGGAGGGTGGTTGGTCCTGCCGTGCTGCTCCCGGGGCTGGTGACAGAAGGAGCTGGGGGGCGGCAGTGACGGCTCCGGGCGCGGCTGCTCTCAGCCGAGGTGTGTTCCGGCCCGGGCGCACCGCGCTGCCGCGGGACTCGCTTGTTCCGCGGTTCGTCGCCCTCCCTGCGGGGGAAGGCGGTGAGAAGCTGGGCGAGCCCGGCAGCGGGGGAAGCGGGCGGACAAAAGTGACCTCGGCGAAGCCTGCCCGCTGTAGGGCTCTGGGTGCACGGGGCCACGGAGCCTCTGGGGCTGAGCCCTCCCGACCTCCCCTCCGGCTCGGAGGGGCTGGGGCGGGTTCTTTTGCCGCGTATTCCTGCCTGGGGGTGGAGAGAGAGTAAATAAAATTTACTTCTCTAATCACAAAGTATTTTATGATGGCACCTGTTTTCCTCGGTATGCGCATAACTTGTTGTTAGTGACCATCTATTTTCGCTTATTTAAAGTGAGTTAGCTACTTCTGAAATAATTGTGAGAGTTCTTTTCTGTGCTTGCACAGAGTAAAATAAAAGCCTTCTGCTATCCAAGCACAATTTCAGTCAGTTCCATATATGTAAATGTTTTATACGACACTGCACGGGAAGAACGCAATAATCAAAATATAGGTGTTTCGTAAGTAATATCTGGTTCTTAAGGGATGTTGAGTAGAGCTGAGCGGTGGGAGCCGAATGCTTGCATCCTATGCCCGGCTTCTGCCTTTTCAGACAGTTCCAGCATCCTGAAACTGGAATACTTCATGGGAGAATAACAATTTGAGGGTGAAACTGGTCAGCAAGAGTTAATGTTTAAGCTGTTTGTTGACGGAATGCAACTAAAGATCATTTGAAGGAGGTATAAATTCACAGTAGTATTCTCTGTGGTTAAGATGCAGATTCGTTCTGAGAAAGGGAGGAGGAGTAACTGTTTTACTTCTGCGCTTTGGGAATGTGAATTACAAATTGATTTTTTTCTGGAAGAAAGTGAATTAGGAAGAGTGAGTTCCTGCACTTGTGAATGAATGCATGGCTCTAGAACTGAGAATGGTGGAACTGAATTGTTAAGCTCTCAAATAGTTTAAAACTGAAGGTCAGGTAAAGAGCTACTTGTTCTGGCAGTGTGTCAGGGAAAGCTAAAATGATCGTGCTCAATGTCTGACTTCACTGTGTAAAGTTGGAAATCATTTATGGTTTTTTCAGCCACTATAAGGAGCGATGACTTAAGATTGGGAAGAAAATAGTGAGAAATACAAGGATGCCACATGCTCCCCTGTGAGGAAATAACAAAACTGAAAGAGTTTAGAATCTCATCTGATCAGCCTCTGCAGTCCATAGCATATATGAAAACTGTTGACTTTCTATTGTGAAACTATATATATTTTTGAAAATACTGGTGTCCTATGAAAGAGCTGAGAAAGAAGGCGTAGCTGTTTCTCTTTAAGGTTAGTTTTGCTTTTTTTTTTTTTTTTTGGTAAGAGTATGTTGAAGATGCTGAAGACAGATTTTTGTCTGCATTGCAAGTGAACAGTGAAGCTTTTTCTTTTGTCTGGAGCTGAGCCATAATACAGAATATATGGAATGGTCAACAGCTTGTAGGTCATGGATCTAATTGTCAGTGCAGAGAATCTAAATAGTGAAAAGCCAGTAGAGCAGGTGAGTGAAATATACTTTACTCTGCCAGGAAAGGGTCCAACAGAGTAGTTGAGAAAGTGCATTTTTCTTTTTGAGTTTTGTGGGGCTTTTTGTTTTTTACTTGCTCATGTACCAGTGGTTTGTGACAGGGCTAGAAGTACTACCACTGTCATTCTGTGTGTTATCAACAAGGTAATGATCCTGTCTGGGACAGCTGAACTCCTAATTTGTTGCTGTTAAACACTGACAATGGTATCTTGAAAGCTTTAGTCATTGTTCTTGAAAGCTTGTGCCATCCCAAAATAACACTGTCATAAAGGGTTATACAGAGAGTGATGTTCCAGCTGCTGAGTTAAGGTATTGATGCAGGTGTATTGTACATTATTGATTATAATTGCAAGTAAAAAGTGATAGAAAAATTGTGCTGTACAAGGTATGACCTAGTGGGACAATAGGAGACTTCCTGTTGGAGAAATTAAACTGGAAAGCAAATGTGGACACTTGATAGACATCAGTGACTAATAGTTTTTAGAGTTTTTATCACCTAGAGAATATTGCTTCAAGGAGTGCTGTTTTTGTTTCTCAGGTGACTTGGGGCAGGATTATAATGAAATGAGATTGCAGTTCTAGTTTTGGGGTTTTTTTGTTTTGCTGGGTTTTTAAATGGTCATATCACATACTAAACATCTTAATTCTCACAGAAAAGCACACCATTTCTTTCCTTTTTCTAGTTTCAGGGACGCATTGACTGTTAGAGATCTTGAGGTTATTTATATCCTTTTCTTGTTTTTGTTTTTCAAACTCAACATAATTTTTTGGCAAATCCTTTGATGTTTTACTGGGAAAAAAGATGCTTTTTTCTTTTTTTACGTGGGTGTGTTTTCATTCATCATATATGTTTGTCAGTAAGGGAAATGCTAATTGCAAATGGAGTTTGATGCCTGACATTTTTTTCCTTCTGTGAGAAGTATCTTGCTCCCCTCAAAATGTAACCAAAGATTTATTGCAACTTACCACGATGTAAATTCTATTTGGATTGTAGTTGGGTAAGTTAAAAACTTGTGGGAGTTTTGTGATTAAATGTAGAAGTTACACTAGAGTAAGTGTACTTGACTGTGCTGTTGAAACATTTTCTGAAAGTGGGGAAAAAGAGCTTTTGTTGCTAACACTGGTGTTGTGTCTGGATAAGAAATGTAATCAAGGAGAGAGGTCAGCGAGGTAGTGAAAGAAGCAGGAGTGATACGCTCAATGGCTTTCTATTTAGAAAGTCTGCAAGGGGAGCACATGCTCACAGAGAGCAGATCCTTACATGATGTGGTCTTTAGGGTTGTGTGTTTTGTATGGGTGGCTGTTTGGGGTTTTGGAATTTTTTTGGGAAATGGAGTCTGTTGGTGTAGGGTTGATTTGTTCTTGGGGAGCTGGAGCAATTCTTACATACTTTGCATTGAGATAGGACGAGTGGTAGGTGGGACTGTTTAAACAGGCTAGGATATATTTAGGAGCAGGTGTATGAACCTTTGTTATTTAGTAAAAGTGCTGGAGATGGTGGTGTGTGCTATTAAAGTGTGTCTGTAGTTATTTTGCCTTTTTAAAAATTCATTGGGTAACGCCTTTCACTCAACACTAGGTTTGCTCTTGCTGTATTATAGGTTTCTGGAATCTGCTACCTCAGAGCAAAGCCACTCACATATTCACCTGCTGCTGGGAAGAGGGAAAGAATTGGAGAAGTAAAAGTGAGAAGACTCACTTGGTTGAGACAAAGACAGTTTAACAGGCAAACCAAAATCCACACAAACAGAGCAAAAGAAGGAATTCATTTACCACTTCCCATAGGCTGGCAGGTGTTTAGCCTTCCCCAGAAAAGCAGCTGTTACTTGTAATGGAGACTTGGGAAGACAGACACCATCACTCCAAGCATTCCCCCTGTTCCTTCTTTTTCCCAGCTTTATATGCTGAGTGTGTCATGTCAGCTATTCCAGATGTGTCCCCTCCCAATTCCTTGTGTACTTCCAGCCTTCTTTATTGGTGGGATAGGTAACAGAAAGGGCCTTAAGACTGCTCAGCCATGACGGAAACATCCCTGAATTAGCAATCCTGTTTTCAGCAGAAATCCAAAGCACAGCCCCATGTCGGCTATTATGAAGAAAATTAACTCCATCCCAGCCAAAACCAGCACAGATTGTTATGGCAGTATGTAGTCTTATGTTTTCAGCTGTGTTTAGTTCAAAATGTTGAAAACTGTTCTCAAGAAATTTGGATTTCTATGGGTTGCCTAATGGCTTAAATTAAAACTCCATATATGCCTAGAGAGAAAAATTTAGCTGCATTGGAACTTCCAGAACTTTTGTGATGGGATGTTTGGTGTAATATTGGTTTATGGTATATATATATGTAGGGATGCTTGCAGAAGTTGCTTGATACTGTATCAAGCACATTGAAATCACTGCAACGGGTGATATATTTACTTTTTGAAGAGAGCTATGTAGAAATTCAGTTACATTTATATTTTATATAATAGGACCTTATGAAGATTGCTTTTGAATAACTCCTAATGCACAATCTTGTTGAACTTTTGTTTGTGCTCAGTGATAATACACCTGCCAATTGCTTAGTTTGGCTTTTAAGGAATTGGTATGTTGACCTTCATTTTAGCTTGTTTCTTCTTCTCATGTGAAACTGTTTAAAATCTGCACATTTTTTCTCTTTGGTAATCTGAACTCAGAATGAGTTGCAGGCTTTTTGTGTTTCACTTCTTGATTTTTACTCTTTTCAGCTATTTTGATGTCTGCTGTCCACATTACTGCTATCATTCACCACAACATTTAACTTTAGCCCATGTGTGGCGTAGTTTGATCTTCACTTTTAGCCATGTACTCTTTGCATCCAGATTTAGGTTGAAGTAAGATTTAAATTTTTTGAAACTTTACACCTGTGTCGGCAGCAAATTGGTCTCAGTGAGCAGTGATAAGTGCACAGCTTTCTCCCTTCCCTCACCCAAATCTGTCCTGAAGAGAGAGAGGAAAAAAGTCTCATAGAATTACAGAATACAGTGAGTTGGAAGGGAGCCCAAGAGTCGTTGGAGTCCAGCTCCTGTCCCTGCACAGCACCATCTCTGAGAGTCACACCATGTGCCCAAGAGCACTGTCCAAATGCATCTTGAGCTCTGTCAGGCTGGTGCTGTGACCACTGCCCTGGGGAGCCTGTTCAGTGCCCAAACACCCTCTGGGTGAAGAAACTTTTTCTAAAATCCATCCTAAACCTCCCCTGGCAGAGCTCCAGGCCATTCTCTCAGGTCCTGTCACTGGGCACCACAGAGAAGAGATCAGGGTCTGCTCCTCCTCTTCCCCTCACAAGAAGCTGTAACTGCAGTGAGGTCTCCCCTCAGTCTCCTCCAGGCTGAACAGCCCAAGTGACCTCAGCTGCTCCTCATACAGCTTCCCCTCAAGGCCTTCACCATCTTTGTAGGTCTCTTTTGGAGTCTCTCCAGTAGCTTAATATCTTATATTGTAGCACTTAAACTGCACACAGGATTTGAGATGGGGCTGCAGCAGTGCAGAGCAGGACAATCCCTTCCCTTGCCCAGCTGTGCATGGTGCCCTCCAAAACACAATGGGCCCTCCTTACTGCCAGGGCACTGCTGACAGTCTTGTGCAACTGTAGTTTATAGTTGGCTCCATTCAGTGGCCAGAATTATGACTGTTAATAATAATAATTCACTGAAGCTGAGCTTTAGTAAGGGTGTAGTCATGAGATATGTTTAGTTGTTTTCAGTGAGGTCTGTTTAATTGTGCCAGGTAAGAAAAATATAATGGTGCGGTGTGAGAGACATATTTTTAAGTTTTGTAGAAGATGAATAGTATGCCCAGATTGAAACTGAAGTGAAGATGCTCTAATTTGCCAGGACTGCAGTAGCAATACACATTTTGCAGGGTTTCTCTACAAGGCAGATGAGATTCTTGTAAACAGTGGAACAAAATTCTGGTGTTTTCATTGTGGTTATGTAGCTTCTTATCATCTTTATCATGTCAAGTTTATTAGATGTCTAGGAGCTTATGGCTGCAATTAAGGTGGTCTACTGACAGATCTCTAAAACCTTTGTTGAGACAGGATGGCACAACCTATTAGTCAGATTCTTGTTGAACTACACAGTCTTGTGGAATTTGCTAACACCAGTCTTACTGATTGGAAACTGCAGTGTGACAGAGATAGTGCTTGGTCTAGCTGAATAAGTTTCATTTAAGCTAAGAGAAAATAAATGTTGGCTTTTTCTAGCAATAAGTTACTGTTTTGCATTTACAATTGCTATGAACTGCATTGGTCTGGAGGCTCATAGGTCAATCTCTCTTTGTAATAACTGCTTAATTTAGGTGAATACATATATATCGAGTGTTAAATCACGATATTCTTTTCCTTTCCTAACTTTCAATCCTGCTGATATGTGCCATATACATAAACAAGCTGCAGCTCTTCAAAAGTTGTCTCACAGACAGGAGAATTCTATGTTACTGAGTTTTAGATAACAAAGTGGGTTTCCATGTGCTATAAGAAGTAATGCTAAGTAGAAAGATAAGTGGAGACTTATTTTATGAACTACTACCTTAGAGCACAAAACTGGATTTTGTTTCCACTCTGGTTCTCGGATCTGTAATAAAGAATAAGACAGGTGTAAAATGAGGGCAATTAGCATCTGATATTTTTTGTCTAATGGGAAGTTGAAGACTAATAGATGCTGTTTCAGTGAGAATAATGTCAGTGGTCTTGAGACAAACCTTGATATGGTGAAGTTACTATTACACACTAGATATAAAACAATAGCATCTGCGTTTCTTGTGCAGTTCCCTGAGACATTTTGGTTAACAACCATATTGAAATGCAGCTGATAACCACTACTTCAAATACAGAATTCATGTGGCCTTGGATACTAACTTGGATACTAACTAAATCCTTGTTATTTCATTCTCAAATAGTACATGTGGGTTCTTTACACCATTAAATATGTAATAATGGCTCTGGCAGTTAAAACCATCTGTTATGTGTAATGTCAGTGAGACCAATTGTAGACTCATCAAGAGGACCATTCCCACCTTGTGTAGACATCCTGTGAAGAGCTGTACAAACTTTTCCCTCAAAGATATCACTTAACTTTTCTGAATCATGTAGAACTAAAAGATTATGTAAAGAGCTAGTCAAGTTTAAAATAATCAGTTTGTGATATCAGCATTTCACCATGGTTTTTCTTCTCAGTCTCAGTTTTAGAGTTTTGTAATTCAAAAAAACAAAGCCAGAAAAACCTCACAACAACCAAGCAACTTACTGTAGCTTGTGGGAGAAATAGGATGAATAGCCTTTGTTCAGACAAACTGCTGTATTGATGAAGGCAGATAGAAGGCAGAAGAACAGTAAGGAGTATGAGGCTGAGAGACTGCTTTCCAGGCTGAAAGAGACTTAAAAATCAAGGTTTCTAACCTGAAGGGAGATCTCCATGGGAAACATATTCCTAAATAATGTAGAATTCCTTAACATAGTAAGGACAGGAAGAAAAAGGTCCAATGCCGAAAACAGTCAAGTTTTTCAAATTCAAATAGCAGACATGGTCTGGGTGTATCTTATGCAAAAGGCATCTAGGCACTGGAAAAAACCTTAATATGAGCTATGGAGTTCCTCTAGAGTCTTTTGAAGTATATTAAAAGTATTGAGGCACAAGTTTTTGGGTCTCAGTGTAGGTAGATGTGTAAAAGTACTTCTCCCAGTCATTCATGCAAGATGGAGTAGTGCGTTTTCTGGCCTTAAGATGCAAGTGAATTCTATCCTGAAATTACTTGATGTCTTTCTCAAGAAAGCATGTCATAAAATAGCAGTGCTCTTTGGAAGGAAGGACTATAAATTCATAGATAGATGTGATATAGTCTGTAGTATGAAGACTAAAAATGTAGTCAGTGATCTGCAGAATGGCCTCCTCTTTGCCTAAACACAAGATCTTGTAAGCTGTTAGCTTCTGTTTGTCTACAAGTGCCTCTTGAAAGAGACAGTCAGCTTCAGCCTGAATTTTCTGCTGCAGATCTTGCAGTCCTTGCTTTTTTATCCTTTTTATATCCTCTAGCTACTGTTGTAAGAGCCTGTTACCATAGCTTCGCCTGCAGTATGAGGACTGCTTGCAGACTAGGAGCACAAAGCCAAGTACTGTACCCATTCCTGTGTACATAAAACTGTACATTGATCACAACTAGGATTCCACATATTTCACTATTTTTTTCCCCAGATGGAAAAATCATTTTCGTTATTCCCATGACACTGCTACAGTGCTTTACTTTGGTTTGCATGCGCTATCCATGGTGAAATGGAAATACATCACTCTTGGCAAAACTGACCTTGCTGATAGCAAGAAAATCACCTTTTCTGTTTCTTTCTCCTGACTTGAACAAGAGCATCCCATCTTAGATGTTAGATATACCTTTTAGATCATCTGAACTGTCAAGCTACACAGAGTGTAATTACATGTTACTGCATCATTCTTTTTCTCATATCCTGCATAGCTTGAATGTTTTTGGTAAAAATGAAGGGGAGTGGGAAAGTGATACCCTGTTCAGGGTCCATGGAATGTTTTGTAGCGGTTAGTTACGCTCTTTCTTCCTTAATATTTTGGTAGTTGCTGAACTGGTATCCCAAATTTGGGAATCTTCTCTGCAGCTAAGTGATCCCTATTCTGAGGATTTTGAAGTTAATGACAAAATAGTTATTCATTTCCCTCAGAACTAGAATATGTTGTGCACACACAAAAGCTCTCTTGACTTAATCAAAGCCTTTGGTCTCTGCCATTTCTAGCAATGGTTTGAGGTCTTTATGCTTTCAGCTGATACCTTTTTATTTGACTTGTGCCATTTTGGCTATGGGGCTTGATGATATGGTTTTTTCTGAGGTCAGTGTATGTATGTGTGTGGCTTTTGCTTGTATTGGGAAGTTTAGGTCAAGGTTCATAAATTTAATTATCCTTGGAGGTTCTGTATATTGATTTCCATTTACTCTAACAGGGGCATGTACTCAGTGCACCATCATATCTACTGAATTCATCTTGGACACCCAGAGGCTCACTGGCAGAATTAGTGTCTTGTGTACATGAGATCTCTGGAGTGGTGTCTAATCTGCAGTAAAACAGAATACCTTGCATGCCATCAGGCATCATAACTTCAGACTGAACTTTGCTCTGGTGGCTGAAATACAAACTGAATGCCTTTGTGAGGCTTGCAAAGCCATAACCCAAGAATCCTTGTGGTAGGCCAAATAAACACAGTGAAAACATTTGTTTATCAGTTTGATAATCTGAGCAACGCCTTCAGAAAGAATCCAGAGGACTCTGACTATGAAACTATCTCATATGCTTAAAGGAAAAGTAAGCTTTGTGGGTAATGGTTTAAAGGAATGAACAGCTCCTAGCCTGAAGTTATAATCAGTCTTCCACCTGCTAGCTAGTAAGATCAGCAGTCTAGCTAACATTTTCTGTCTGTAGCAGTCTTTTAAAATGCTTTTACACTCAGTTGCTTTGGATCCTGATAAACACAGTCATCTCTTTTTCAAGAGTCATTCTTTTTCAGGTGGTTCCCTTGAGGATCTCTGGTCAAGAGTGTCCAGCCATGATTAGGGAAGAGGATTGGTACACCCAACTAGGCAAGGCCCTCTGCAGTTTGCTCTAGTTGATCCTGCTCCAAGCTTTGGGATTAGACTGAGTGGTATCTGGAGGTCCCTTCCAACCTTAACAGTTCTGGGATTTTTATGTTCATGTTGTAAAGTAATTGTCTTGTCGTGATCTTCATAGGTGGTGTGGTACTTGTGTGATAAAAGAGACATCAGGGATTTAAATCCATTTGAATATTGGAGAGTAATTCTTCACTAACAGAGATGAACTGAACATTTTCATGAGACCTTGTCCATATGTTCTGCATGAGGATTATCAGTCTGTCTGCTCTTTCTGTCCTTTTCCATTCTGCTGTACTATCTTTCCTTCTGCTGTAGCAGAAATAGCATATTAGCACATCTTGCACATGGGATGGTTTCAGAAGAAGTTCCTGATTCTTCCTTTTCTGGAAAGCTTCTGTTTCTAGGAGAGACAAAGAGACCAAGTAGGACAACTTGCAAGCTTCACAGAGTTCAATGCTTCCAATGCCACTTCACTTTGTTCTTGCTGCCCAACTTCGACTTAAGTAGGCAGAAGGCAACCAAATGAGAAATGTGATGGGGGTAGTTATAGTATGGATGACAAGCAGCCAAAAGTATGTGGCAAGCATTCTTCACATAAATGTTTTTGAGGAAGCTGTTGCTGCACAGGAGCATTTCTGATGTTGTTCAGAACTTAATTTGTTTAGCTCTTCAGCATGCTTTTGTTACAGTCTATAGTCCTAACTGAGTTTTAAGTCATGCTAAATCATGTTGCCAACCCCAGAATTGTCATAAATCTGCAGTACTATTTTAGTGTGTTTGTGGATAGTCTGCTTATGTATGTAATATGAATTCAGTCAAGGTGTCAATTTAATACATAAGTGCCAAAAATGCATTTATCTGGAGGAGGCTCCTTATTCTTCTTGCAAAATTAGTAGTAGAAAGATAATGGATGTTCATGGCTTGTATCAGTAGCCAGCATGTGTTCAGTGTTGTATTTCTTGGAGTTACACTTTGTTTTCTTTATGTGAAGTCAAACTGTAGAGGCTTTTTCAGTTTTCTGATGTATCTGTACTTCACTGTTTCCAGACATGAGTTGTCAAGAATTAGCCATGGAACTAGTTTGGTACCTATTGCAGCTTGTTCTTATGTCTAAAAATACTGGCTCCTTTTTGTCACTGAGGAATTTCTGGAAAGTCAAGTGTTACAATGTTTCTTCAGCTCATCACACAGTAGGAATATTTTAATAGCGCTGTATGTTTTCAGCTGGAAAGTGATTTTTTTTATTTTAAAATTAAATTAATAGCTTAATTAGAATCCAAAAACCACATAAACCTTTACAGTTCTTCCATCAGTTATGTTGACAGGAAAACATTGTCAAGAGATAACCATATGCTTATTAACTTGACTATGATATGGCTATGGTGAGAGTAAGTCTTACTCCATTTTGAAACTCTGATAGGTAAGATACATTTCTGGTAGCAGATATTTTTGCTTGAATTTTCTTTATTGCTAATTTTCTGTGAAGAGGTAGTTATTTTTAAGGGTCTGAGCAGTTCTTACAAAATGGACTGATCTCTGATGCTGAATAGTACCATCATGTTAAGGAGAGGTTTTCAGTAGGCAAGAACTGCTCTATAGCATCAGGCGAGACCATTCTCCCATGGTTGAGCCAATGGATATCACAATATCATATTGATACAAAAGTATCACAATACCTTTTTTTCAAGTTATTGCAGTGCTAAAACCCTCTGGAAAGAGCTTCCTTTTGTCATCTGAAAAATGTTTTGCTAGCTCAGTTCTGAGACTGTTAACTGCAAAGCGGAGTGCTGCTTTGTAGCATGTAAAGCTGCTGAGAATGGCAGAATGGGTATTCCTCAGAGCCTAATTTCTTTGTTCACTTATACTGAGGACCTCAGAAGGTTTTCGGCTGCAGGCAGATTTATATTTTATTTTTTACTCAGACTAGAATATACTTAGGATTCCAAATAGTTCAAAATAAGTCAGTTTTTTCAGCACTCTTTGGTGATTCTAGGGATACTAACCAAATCTGCAGATGATACAAAACTGGGAGGAGCTATTAACTCCTCTAGGGCAGGGAGGTCCCACAGAGAGACCTCAACAGATGAGAGGGCTGGACAATTACCGACCATTGGAAGTTCCACAAGTTCTGGATTCTGCACCTGGCATGGAGCAGGCCTGGCTGTACAGACAGACTGGGGAATGAGATGCTGGAAATCAGCGCCGGAAAGGGACCTGGCAGTCCTGGTCAGTGACAAGCTGAACATGAGCCAACAGTGCCTTGGCAGCCAGGAGGGCCAACCCTGTCCTGGGGACATCAGGCACAGCAGCACAGCCAGGCAAGGGAGGGGATTGTCCTGCTCTGCTCTGCTCTGCTCTGCTCTGCTCTGCTCCGGGGTGGCCTCACCTCCAGTGCTGGGGGCAGTTTTGGGCACTACAGTGTAAGAAAGATACTAAACTATTAGAGAGTATCCAAAAGAGACCTACAAACATGGTGAAGGCCTTGAGGGGAAGCCGCATGAGGAGCAGCTGAGGTCACTTGGGCTGTTCAGCCTGGAGGAGACTGAGGGGAGACCTCACTGCAGTTACAGCTTCTTGTGAGGGGAAGAGGAGGGGCAGACCCTGATCTCTTCTCTGTAGTGCCCAGTGACAGGACTTGAGGGAATAGCTGAAGCTGTGTCAGGGGAAGTATAGGTTAGATATCAGGAAAAGGTTTGTGATATATGGATGTGATTCGTGCTGATTAAATTGTATCAATATTTTGGGAAAAATAATTGAAAAAGTATATATGATTAGTGTTATGAAGCAGATGGATTTCTTTGTAAATGATGTATATGAGAAACAGGATACTGGAACTGGACTTGGCCTGGGGATGGACGAAGTCAGGAAACTTCCCAAACCAAAGCTGGCATCAAGATGGAATTGGGACATCTCCCAGAGCAGGACAGACCTTGAGAAGGAGGAAGTTGGGACCACTCCAGATGGAGAGCCTAGAATAGTAGTCTTATCTGTGTAATAGATAAGATTTAATTGGAATATAGTACTTATTTAATAGCACCAAGCTTACTGCACATGTGCCACCTGCCAGGCGGTCCAGAGGACAGCTGAAAAAACCTCAAAAGACCCCAAAAAGTACAGAAGACCCCTTAGCAATAGCGAGAGCATGCGCTGTATAATACAGTGACATAGGTATTAGGAATTGAAACTAGGAGGAGGTGTATAAAACAATATTGATGAATATGTATTAGCATACAGTATATAAGTGTCTGGAATCCTGCTGTCTTCAGAAGGCTTGAAATACATTAGATTTCAATCTAGTACCTTTTAACGTCTAAGTGTCAACTCTGCTCACTTCTATTTTGTCATGATTATTGAAGATTACTAGTTAAGAGATAACTGATGGTGAGATGCTCTGACACAGATGTGAAAACTTTGTAGGCAGTAAAGAACTCCCTCACTCCACACCTTGCTACTTCTTCCAGTGTCTGCTGAAAACTCCAGCCAAGTGGATGTTGCTTTGGTGAATCTATCACTGTTCCTGATCTAGATACTTCTTTCTGAGGAAGAGATTTTTATCAAAGAACAACCTCCTCAGTATCCATACCATCCAAGGCAGGCATTCTATCAGCTTGCTTTCCCAAGCAAAGGTAATAAAGATGGGGAGAGCTACCCATGGGAATTAGAAGGAATGAATGTATCACAGCAGGTCTGTTCTGAAGTAATGCTATTGTGTGTATGAGTATAGTCCCTCCATTTTAAAAATTGAAGGGAAAAGGTGATGTAATTTGTGGGGAGATGACTAAGGAAGTCAGATTTCATGATGGGGAGCATAAAATCCGCTGTAGTTATGAGGAGGTTGCTCCTCTCTGTGAGGTGCCTCACCCAGGGGAAACAAAGATTTAGTTAAGAGGCTTGGCTTTGAGTCCCGGGAAGAGTGGACTTTCCCCCCTCTGCCTTGGGGGAGGTATCTTCTAAGCCCAGGAGTGGTGAAACTCCACCCTTCCCCTACAAATCCCACAGTCCTGCCCCTGTTTGGAGTTCTCTGCCTCTGGGTTAAGCTGAGTCTGTTCCTGTATTGGTGTCACCCCAAATAAATGGATCTTTGAAATTAAACAAGGCGAGAGTGTTTCATGCTGGTCACCAGACCTCCCTGGACTTGATCGATCCTGCAGCCACAGAATGCAACACTTCTCAGCAGATTTTGAGATGTATTTGCACATCTAGATTCATCAGTATGTCACTGTTCATTTGCTTTGGAAGAATAGTTCCCTCAGTACAAATGCTTGAATGCTAATCTTTGTGCTGGTTGTGGATGTGCTAAAGTTAATTTTATTCATAAGAGCTCCTGTGGTAGTTAGTGTCTTTTCTGTATTTGTGGTGAAATAGTGTTGATGACTCAGGTATCTTTTTGTTACTGTTGAGCAGTGCTTACATGGAGTGAAGGTCTTTTCTGCTCCTCACCCCACCCCACCAGTGAGGAGGCTGGGAGTGCACAAGGAACTGGAAGGGGACACACCTGAGACAACTCACCCCAGCTGACCCAAGGGGTATATCCCACACCATATGGTGTTGTACTCAGCATACAGAGACAGGAGAAGAAGGCAAAGTGGGGCATGTTTGTCTTCCCAAGTCAACATTGTATGTGATAGAGCCCTGCTTTCCTGGGGCTGGCTGAACACTGCCTGCTCATAGCAAGTGCTGAATGAATTCTGTGCTTTGCTTGTGTGCATGACTTTTGCTTTACCTATTCAACTGTCTTTGCCTCAACTCATGAATGGTCTCAATCCAATCTCATTCCATATGGGGGAAAGTGAGCAAGCAGTTGAGTGGGGCTTGGTTGGCTGTTGGCATTAAACCATGACATTTAGTAATGGCTAAACTGTAGTTTGTTAAAATGCTGTAGTGTTAGTAGCAGCACTTGCAGAAGGTATAAACCTCTTGGATAACTTGCTTTAGTGTCAGAGATCTCATTACATTGGTTATTTCTGTCTACTTTCTTTAGCTGAGAAGAGCAATTGTGGATTTTTGTCTTTCTAGCTGTAGACTAACCCGGCAAGGGAACCTTACAAAAACCGCACAGTCACTTGTTTATGTCTATCTGGAAATTGTAGTCATAGCCAATAACAAAGACATAGTTAGTCATTTACATGAGAGAGATTAGTTGCCAAGGTACACCAGAGGTACAGTTTGTCTATCAAGGACTGGTGGTTCTAGGGTGAAGGGTTTTTTTTTCAGTTGTCAAGTAATTTATTGACACGTTATGTGATGATAAAATGTTTTTATGCTAAGCTGCAGTTGGATGCATTCTTCTTACAACAATTTAAGTTTTCTTCTCTTGCAGAATTATTTCATTATGAATCTGCAGCAGGTTGCTTTTGTAGTGTCCACAGAATGTATATTAAATTTGAAGTTGCAGTTTAGATAACCTTTTTCTACAAATGTGTTTTTTCGCACCCCCACATCCCGCAATATCTCTTTGACTGCATGGAATTCATGAAACTAGAGATGTCGCTTTGCAATAGATAAAAACTGTTAGTAATACGTTAGTATAGTCTTTTTAAGTAATTGAAGTACATATATATACATATATGTAAGATAATGGTTTTGTTAATGAGTAGATTATTTGCATATATTTCTTTAATCAAATGATGCTTGCATTTGACTAACTTGTAGCAGATTGTCAGTGTCGTCAGAAATGAGCCATAAGAAGAAGAGGCGTATAAGAATACTGATAATTCTGTAGAAATAACTGGTTACCATGTGTTTGTGCTGCTGTCTACTTCTAGTTTTTCTGTGTGATTAAATTGTTGTAGCTTACTGATTTTAATGAGTAATTCAATTGCGGTGCCTCTGTGGCAGAAGAGGCCTGCATTCTGAGCTGCCTTTTGACACTTGAATAGGAAGATTCTTGTTTTAAAAATTACTGTGTGTTTAGTCTGTAAATGTACTGTATTAATTAATTGCCAACATGTAGTCAAATAGAAGACTTTAAATGTAACCTTGCTAGTGAACTCTGGTGTTTTAAAGCTGTTTTTCTGATTCTAGTTTTGAATTTAAATGTACTTATTTTCAGTTTCACCTGTGAGAGGTAGGGACTACTCAAAACAGACTTCCTTTGGAATATGAGGAAAACTGTCTCATATCAATTAGTTGTTGGGGTTTCTGAAGTTTCAAAGCATTTTTAAAACACTGCATTTCTTCCTGTTAAAAAAAGTTTTCTTACCCTGCAGTGTTCTTGGCAAAATTGCTGAAACGACTCTATGGTGAAACTTCATCATCTTCTCTTGTTCATACTTCAAGTAGAGAAGAGGAGGTGGTTCTTGAAAATCTTGGCTCAAAGTCTAAAGAAAAGATTTTGGATAATGTTCAGATTTCATCAGCAGATGATAGCACGTCAACTAATACACCCTGCGAATCATTTCAAGGTGAGACTGCATTGTCATTTTTCTGATAATATGCTTTTAAATATAGCTGCTTTACTTCAGAATAGTATAGTATGTCATTCTTTTCATCTGTTGATAACAACAGATGAATTCAAGTGCTAGTGCTAGTGGTACTTAATACCTGGAACACTTGAGGTCCTATGAAAGTCAAGAAATAGTCTTGGTATATATGCTTGGATGTAGCATTTAGCAGTGGCAAATATAAAAGTTCAATGTAAGCTGTAGCTCTCTTTGATACACTGTCTCTTAAATAATGATGAAATGGCTTCTGCTGGTACAGCTCTTCTCAGCTGTTAGAGGTACAGATGAAGATTGGTGGGAATACGTGATCCTGCCCTCCTCCTGCAACAGAAACCCCACGGGGAATGCAAATCCAACAGAAGGCAAATACTAATTGAGAGACTACATTAGTGCCTTGAAAAAAAGCATCATGTTGTGTGTGTATGCAATGAACAAGGCATATGAATATTTGAACAGTTAAATAAAAGTCCTTTTTTTTTTTTCAAATAAGTTGTAGAATGTGAATGGCATACCAAAAGATAGAGCTGGAAAATGAGGTAGCTGTGGTATTGTGGATAAAAGTCTCTCTGCACAAGTATAGAATGAATGTGAATTGCTTTGTATTCATCTAAAGCCAGATTTTGCTGTAACTAGAAGACTGTTAAACTGGCTTGAAATAGAACAGTATGTTTCCCAAGGGTATAAAAAGCTTTCTCCAGGGGAGATGGTCAGCTGTCCTTCTTACTTGCTTACAGGGAAGAACTGGTTGTGTATGTGGTTTGGGACAGGAGAGTAATGTCTGGAAAGAAGTGAACAGAATGGTTAGTAGGGTTAGAACTGTATGCTGCCAAATAACAGATGTTTCTCTTGTTCAGGGATCTGCTTGGTGGGATTATTGAGAGGGTTGGTCTGATTGCAAAGGAGCTCTCAAGAGCTGGTTCAAGAATAACCTCTCAAAGTGCAAGAATGGCTTATTTTGATATGTAGAAAACTAAGCAAATGTGGCAGGATGCTTGACTGAGCTCAGATGTGTCTGGGAGAGCAGCAAAGGGAAGGTGAAGGAAGGCGAGCTGGGACAAGATAGGCACTGGAGCTGTGTCATTACTGTGGAAGCAGTCCCACAGTGCCTGGCAAAGAACAGAACATCTGTTAACAGTAACCAGGTTCAACCAACAGCCCACTGACACTGGGCAAGTTAATAGTTAGACAAGGCAGGTCTGGGGTCAAGCCAGTAGGTCAAGTCTGTGTCAATGTGTGCATCAGTTGGTCTGAAATATCCCTCTGGTGAGTTTGGGTCACCTGTCCCAGCCTTGTCTCCTTCCACCTGTGTCTCCTTCCACTCAACCCCAGTTTCCTCACCAGTGTGGCAGTACAAGAAGCAGGAAAGGCCTTGGCTCTATGCAAGCCCTGCTCAGCAATAACAGAAACATCTCTGCATTATCAACCCTGTGTTCAGCACAAATCCAGAACACAGCCTCATGCCAGCCACTGGGAAGAAAATTAACTCTACCCCAGCCAAAACCAGCATGACATTACTGTAATAGAGGGCTGCATGGAAATTTCTGCTTCTGTAGTTCTATATGTTTTATACTCAATTTGGTTTTCAAGATTAGTACTTCTGGTACTTCTTTTGTTTAGTCAATAATGAAAAACATATTTTCAAAAGGTTGATAAAGCATTAAACTTATTTTATATAACGGTATGTGATAGCATTGGGAACTAATAGTCCTTTCAAAATAGGTAACAGGCTATTTATTTGCTCTGTGATAAAGGTGTGCTAATTATACACAACTATGGAGTAATTTCTTAAGCTAAAACTACCTTCATTTGTAGTGAATCTATATTATTCCTTATAAATTATGGCCTGGCAAAACTCCCACTGAAATGGGAGGTAGGGGGTAGAATTTATTTGACCTTGTGATTTATAACTCCTTTGATTTGTTTATCCCTGATTCCTAATGCAATATTCTTCAAGATAATGAAAAAAAAGCTTTTTATTCAGAATCCTAATACAGGGAAAATATAGCTTATCGGATAGGAAACATGGAGTAAAAAGAACAGGTTTATATTTAGGATTTTCACAGCAGAGCAACCAGGCTGTTTTTGAAATTAACAGCAAACTAGCAAACTATAACTGAGTTTGTTTTCTGTTGGTGGCATGCAAATGCCACAGTAGTACAAAAAGGGTTCTGCTTCGATTCAAGTTCAATATATAAATACTTTAGAAAAAAAAGTCTTGAAGTGATAAACTCGTAAGAGAAAAAGATAAATCAATTACCCATCTGGAAAACCAACCTGCCATCATTCTTTTCTGGTTGTGGTTTTATTTAAATGTAATGAGCTCTTGCATTTCCATGTGATGATTTTATAGCACTGGACACTGAAAGTGCATGTTTAGAGACAGATAGAAGGTTTGAGCTATAAATAAGAACTCTGTGACCATGATGAAGGAAAGACATAAAAGCATTGATTGAATTTTTTGATCATAAACTGTTTTGAGTTACCTCTTACGTACAGACCAAAGATTATGGGCATAAATGCAAGACAGCTGATGATTTAAGTAGCAGTAATCAAAGATAGCTAATTGAAAGCAACAATGGAAAATGAGGAATTTTTCTTTTGTAGATACTAACTCTTTCCTGGTTTGAAAGTGATTATTTCAGTCCTAGAGAATACTACTAGAGACAATGTAGCATCAATAAAAAGTTGAGGATTTCTTTAAAAATAAACTGATTTAGTATTAAATATTTTCTAACATTAAATAACAGATTTGACTATAAAACTCATCACGATGTCCTATTTGCGTTTAACAGTTATTCTCAGGTTGTGAAAATACCATTACCAATTTTCTGAGCTAAGCCACCACCACCTTCCCCCTGCAATATTCTGATCTTTATTGGAATGCAGTTCGAAGTATTGCCTTTAAATTTTATGGGTATGTCTCTATTGTCCTTCCAGATGCAGTCTTTTAAGATCATACTTTTATATCCTGTAAATATTTGCATTTACGTGCCTTTTTTGAGACCAGGTTGAAGTTCAGATGCTTAAGAAGATGGAACATCAGGAGCCATGTTAATGATTGGTTCTCATTTAATTTTGGGTAATTAACAATTTAGTATCAGAAAGGCTTAGCTGAAAAAGGTCCTCACATAGTTCTGGAACTAAAGCTTACAATAACACCTGGAATAACAAGGTGGAAGGCAAATTCTGAGGGACACTGTCCTTTGTAACTATAGAGAGCCCCTCTGAATGGTATTTGAATTTTCTTCAGGAAGGTGGTGGTTCTGTTAGGCATGGAGAAAACCTGGAGGCGTCATTCTTCTTCTGGACCCCAAAGAAGAATAGGAGCCGTATCTTCCTACTGGAAAAGAGAAATTTTGGAAACAAAAAACCCCCTCACATATTAAAAAAAAAAATCCTTCCAAAACACCCCCCCAAGAGAACAGCCAACCAAAAAAACAACCAAACAAATGACAAACCCAAACCAAAAGAAAGCACTTGCCTATGTGCAGAATTTTAGTTCTGGGGCATAGATACTAAGATATACCTTCCCTTTGGATTATCATTATCCTAAATCAGACTTTTTTCCCCTTTCTCTACCAATATCCTTAGTGAGAAAATCAATGTAACCAAAGCAGGGATTCTTATCCCTCAGGATAATTAGAAAAGATTTTCTAAATATTTCCCCTCTTGAGGAACTTGATTCATCCATTCCTTCATCCTTCATTCATTGCAAGAGCTATAGTTCTTCATTTCAAAAGATGTAATAAAAGATTTTTTTCTTCTTCAGCATAAAATTAAAGAGGGTCTAGATTCCATCTTTATTACCTTAAACCATTTAATAGTTATACACAGATAATGAACCTAATTCTGATGGCAGGCAAAGCATTAAAAGAGAGAAAATGGAGAGTTGAAATCTCCTAAAATAAGAGAAAAATTTTCAAAAATAAAGGATATTTTTTAATATGCTTAGAAATGCTGTATTAAAAATTATTTAAAACTTGCCATATCACACACAAAAACAAAGTATCTGGCAAAAGGCTGAGCGTTTCACAATATAAATTACATGAGTTATGAGCTTTGCCTAAATGCTGTCTCAAGAATTGGTTTTGTTAGTTTTTTTCCTTTGTTAGGGCCAGGTCTACTTGCAACAAGGGTTAATATAATGAAAAATGTTTCTCATGAGGTCTACAGTTCTGTGATTATTTTTTGTTGATATTTTAAAACCTCAGTAATTTTTCTGATAGCTTTGTTGTATATATTCAAAATGACATGCATGTTTCTTACTAGATATTTGCTGATTGTAGAATTGGCTTTTTCACAGAATCACATAATGGGTCACGTTGGAAGGGATAACAGTGGGTCATCTGGTCCAACCTCCCTGCTCAAGCAGGGTCATCCTAGAGCACATTGCACAGGATTTTACAGCCTCTGAGCAATCTGTTCCAGTGCCCAGTCACTCACACAGAAAAGAAGTTCTTCCTCGTCTTCAGATAGAAGTTCCTGTGGATCAGTTTCTGCCCATTGCTTTTTGTCCTATTGCTTGGCACCACCAAGAAGAGCCTGGAAATGTTTTCTTGACACCCCATGCTTCAGATACTTACACACATTGATGCCCTCTCAGTCATCTCTCCTTGAGGCTGAACATGCCCATCTCCTTCAGCCTTTCCTAGTATGAGGAAATGGCCTCCTCCGTCTCTGACCTTTTTCTCAGTCAGAATTATAACTGCTTTTTATAAGACTTGGGATTTACTGATCAGTATTTAGTATCTTCCTTATAAAAATGAAAATTTCAGAGTTGCTGAAGAAAGATAATTGTATTCAAGTGAAATATATAGTATTCAGTTTGTCAGTAATGAAGTGTGCTGTGCTACTTTTGATTTTTGCTTTTTCCCTAATTCTGAAAAAGGAGCATGAAATGCAGAGAGCCTACCCAGAGTTTTAGATCTTGTGGAGACAACTTTACTTAAACTTTTCTTCTCCTTTATTTTTTAAAATAAGAAATAGTGAGGAATGTTACTAAGGTGTTGCTAGTAATAGGTTTTAGTTTTCTAAAAAAGCTGGAATACATGTTATGCTATATAAATGGACAAAACACAATTTGCTCCTTATTCATTAAATAAAAATGTGAATGTCTTATCAAATGTGACATATGCAAGCATTGTTATCCTATATGAGGGATTCATGTCAAAATTCAGTACACCTGTGTGATTATTTTATTTTTTCATTATTTGTTCCACTGAAGTTATTGATGCTGACAGTGTATTGCATTTAAATCATCACTAGGACACCAGGACTGTGTCCTTCCTCATGCAAATCCTGTCTTCCTGTTACTGCAGAAAACTTAAGCTAGTGACAGAAATACTTAGAAGACAAAACTTGTCTCAAAAATGTGCATGAACTGCCCTGCCATTTAGTTGATCAAATTGATTAAGTGCTTATCGTTGAGATATTAAATTCTAGCAGTACTCAATGCAATAAACAACTTTAGAGACTTGTTAAACAATTCATTTTTGCTTCAGTTAATTACTTTGAAGAACTGTCTATTGTGTGTAAGCTAAAGAGCAATGGAGATGATAATTATATAATAAAGTGTTATCACTCTTATTGTCTTTTCTCAAGAGTTTAAAAATTCTTGCGTCGTATGGTATATTACAGTGCTGTTATGCTGTGCAAATGGGACAGATGTATCCAGGAGTGGAATATGGCTGAAGATAGCAGCCCCTGGTGGCTGTGGTAAATAGGAATGATGCCCAGCCAGTTTTATAGGCCAGTATAGCTTCATGCTTTAGGGATGTAGAAATCTGGGGTTTAGTGGAGAAGGGAGAAAAATTCCCAAACCAAACCAACCAAACAAAAAACCCTTCTCTCTCTTCTCAGACTGAGTGGGCTGCAAGTATAATATCTATATGTGACAGAAACAATTCTGTTGTCTCCAGTTCCTCTAGCAATGTTTTTGTGGGTTTTGGAGGGGTTGTTTGATGCTGGTTGACAGATTTTTAACTTTTCAGGTGTTCTTATGTATATATGGTAACTCATTCTTCTCTTCTACGTGCTCATTTCAAACAGCTTAGCTGTCATTTGGCCTCTCTAAGACCCCAAAGCAATTCAACAGGTAGCTCATCTGGCTGTGTGTAGTGGTTGCCTACATAGAGCAGAAAATGCCAACTTTAGCTCTAAGTGTTAACAGGCTCTAAACCTAAACTAGTCAACTGCAGGAACACTAATTATCATGGTAAACAGATAAATGGCTCATTTAAGGAGTTGATAAAATAGCCTTGTTTCACCTAGAGAATGGGTGATGGTACTAAATTGAATCAAACTGCAGCATAATTGTGTGTTAGCATTCCACTGTCCTCCTTGAGTCCTTGTCTGAAATAATTTTCAATGCGTTTTTGACAAAATGGGTTGTGTGAGACACCACTCCTATTCCATTTTACACTGAGTTTATCTCTTAAGCTGCTATTGTCAAAATCACGGTTATTCAGAGTCAAATTCCATATTTTCTGGTGTTGCACAAGCTCACTTTCTACTTGGGTTTCCTATCAACTCTACCCTCTAACTATTATTGGAAAAGTGGAAATGTTTATAATGGGAACTTGGTACTGAAATATGTTCTGAGCAAACACTTGCCCGTAATCTTTTTTGCTTTGCATTGTTTTTTGCACAAATGAGAATGGACTGTTAGCAATAACTTCTAGTTTTGGAATAGAAAATGTGAGTTTAGAGAGGCAATAGTTTAAAACCTTAAATTTTGTTTGCTTTTACTCTTACAAACACATCTGTTTATTTTCAGGTCTTGTTTCAGGTGCATTCCAGTAATGACATAATCACTTCATCAGTGAGGATCATTAAATAATTGCAATCTAGCCGTGGCCTTTTAGATTCAATGTTGGTTTTTTGGTTTGTTTTTTTTAAAGGATTGATTAACAGGGATATATTTGGATTTTGAGGAGTGTATTGAACAAATAAGATCTGCAGTAGGAGAAGTAATTGAGCTGGGTACTAGCTAGAAATCTTAGACATCTAATCAAAATATTGCATATAGTCAAAAACCAGGGCATATATGGGACACACACGCCATTTAGCTGTATAGTTTGTTTCATCATTACCTCCTATATTCAACTTTAAGAAAACAGCAAAATTTTAACTCCGCCATCTGCCTGTAGTCAGATTTGCCTCTGAAAAGTGTTCAGTTTCTTGCTTTCCAAAATCTGTGGTTTTTCTATGCTTCTGTCTTGGTTGGTTTATGCTAGTTTTCATTACTTTTTCCAAGGAAATTTTAACAGTTCATAGGTAAAAAGCAAAAATGTTTTCCCCAGATCATGAGTCAGAACAAGAGTAAGAAGAATTTGTACTTAATCAGTTTTATCTCTATGACAAAGAATGTCTGCCCATCCTAATGTAGTGAAACTGAAGCTGAGTTATAATGGTGAGTGGTGTCTCCAATAAAATGAGCTGTAATACAGCCTTTCTACATTTCTAAAAAATAAACTAAATCTTAAGAGTTAGTGTACATGTGGGAGGTACAGAGGGAAATAAATGTGAGCTCTCTTGTTCCTTGTTTTTTAGGAATTTCCCTTCCCAAATCTGAGCCTTGTAAAATGTCTTTATTGACTCAGTTTGCTTTTGAAGTTTTTGGTTTTCAACAAGCTGAAGGAAAACCCCATGATGAGGAAGTACTTCTGAGGATTATCTCATTTTGTTTTTTTTCTTTCTGTACCCTAGTCTAGTGCCCTTTGTAATCTACACTTTCTCTTTTCAAGGAACTGAAGAACTTCTGGGAATGTGAAGTGTCAGAAGGGAAGTTGTAATGAACTGGCTTGAGTTCAAACATGCTTCCAAGCACAAGTGGTATACACCCTAAGAACTGGGAGCAGTCTTCTGTAATATGGCTAGGATTCTAAAAAAAAATGCCCTGAGGATGAAGTGAAAACATGCTTTACTTGAATATCAAAGGATGGTGGACTTGTTTTTGTGTAAACATAACTGAATAAAGTATTAGAACATAAGATCAATCAAAAAATTCAGTATTGCTGTCTGCACTAATATGTTGTAAACATTAGTATTATAAAAAAGAGAGTTGGAATGTAAAAAGTCTATTGGACTACTTCCGCACAATGTTCTCCAACAGTTGCTACTTAAGGATTTTCTGAGCCAGATGACAACATGTATCTCTTTAATTACAAGATTTTTTCTTTTATCACTTTATTGTCTAAATGTATGTAATTGTGCAATTTAGAATAGAACTTTAAACTTTGACATTTTACTTGGCAAAGAGGAGAATTTGTCCTTCCATAAAGAATAGTAGACATCTTCAGTATTGTAAAAGTTAAAAACTCTGAACTTTGCAGAATAAAAAAATTTTCAGCATTCTCTTACATGTATTTGGGCTATTAAAATATATGACAGTAATAACAGTGTATTTGCGATAACTGGATATCCAAAAGTCATTCAGAAAACCTTTTTTGTTGTATTTAGAAAAAGATTGAGAATCTTTGGAAGGAATATATCTTCTGCCAAGAAGTGGCTTGAGTGACTGCCCTTGTTTATTCTAATAAAGGGTAATGAGGTAGAGTCTATAGTGAGTGGTAGAGTCTGTTCTTAGTTTTTGTTTCCCACCTAGTGTGAATTCTCTGGTGATTCCTGTTGAAGACTGCAGTCAAGCAGAAGGAATTCCACCCTTCAAGGAAAAAGACTGCACTTCCCAATTGTACAGAAGACTAAAAGCTTCTGTCTTTGTAGGAAGTACTCTGGTGCATGTGAGACTGGAAGACAAGCCTGCGCTAAGTCTGCCTGGGAACCAAGGTTGTTTGTACATAGTGTAACACCTCATGTCCCTGAGGTTACCTTCATATGCCTTACCATGGCAGACTGAAGTAGCTTGATGTCCAAGAACTGGGATATTACGTGAAAAAAAATGAGTATGTATTGAGGAATGGGTGGTATTTAGGTTCACTGGATTTGTCCGTGCTGTTGAAGTACATTTTGATGTCTTTACATTGTTCAACAGGAAAAGTATTTTTCAGTTCAGGAGGACACTCAAGATGTGTACAGTTAGTCACTGATATCACCTTTGGTACACTTCAGTTTATGAAGGTTTCTTTGAAGGAGACAACTATTGCCCAGGATTTGTGTCCTGTCTTTACAGATACTTGTCTTGCTAGTCAATGAAGGGGAAAGTTATTCTGTACAGATAAGGAGGTGTATATGTTCCTTGGGAATTACCAGAGTTTTGGGTCATAGCCCCACTTGTATGCAATAAAAATGAGGAATAGCTATAAGAGGGTCATATTCTAGAAAACTTAATAAGTAAAATCATACTTCAATACAAAATTTTTAAGGGAAATAACAGACTTCATTCAAGCCTTATTTTTAGTCCTGGTCATATGTACTGTAACATTGCACAGAAAATGCCTTCTACCAGTAATGACTTTTGTAGAGTACCACACTGAACTACTCAGACCTTGTATTTGATTCAGCATCAATTCCTCATTTCCTGTGTATGATGGTTTAGGAATGGTACTCTCATATTTAGTACTCCCACTAAAAAGAAAACCACCAGCTGCTCCCGTTCTCCACTGGGAAACAAAAGGCAGAGATCATAGGTCAAGATAGGAACAGTTTACTGGAAACAGCAATGAGATACGAAAACAAACAGTAACAGCAACAATGCTAATAACAATAATGTACAAAGAGAGAGTGATTTATATGCAAAATGTTCACCAAGCTGGGGACACTGAAAAACAGTGACAGACTGCTCCTCTGCCTGACACACATCCCCTGTGACTGGAAAGGAGCACCTTTCTTCTTGGAAACGAGAGTCCCTTTCCCCCAGCCCCTGGAAGTGACATAAGGTGGTACTGAGTAACTTTGGTGTCTTGGCCGTGTCCTCTGGGCACAGGAAAGGGCAGCCCAGAACCCCTGGATCAAGTACTCTGGTGGGCTCAGCCTCCCCAGTGGCTGTGACTACAGCCTTGCACCTGGCTGCTGTAAAAAATAATTAATTGTCCCAGCCAGAACTAGGACACTGTGCTTTTCTATAAAGACCTATTTTTGTGGACAAACTCTTTCCATCTGTTTAGAAAAGTGATAGCTGGGTGTTTGCAAGGGGTAATTCTGTGGAAAAGATCACAGTCCTGGTAAGATTGGGCTAACTTACAGTTGTTTGGCAGGAGGAGCTGCAGGATTTTCTAGCCTGACTTGGTTCTCTGTTTTCTCTTATGTGTTTAGTCCTGTGGGAACTTAACTTGGGTGAGTTATCAAAGCTTTCTGAGTTGCGGAGAAGCACTTCACTGGTAAGACAAAAGTTTTTCTCTGATTGGAAATCTGTACGAGGTCCTGGTGTCCAGTCACTGGCAGTGGGACTTCTTATGAGGGCAGGCCAAGGAACACAGCCAGTTCCAGCCCACACACAGCAGGGCACAGCTGAGCCCACAGCTGAGGCAGAGGCATCCTAGGAGAAAGTTTTTTAAGAAACAAGGTAACAGTCCCAAGACAGGAGGGAACTGAAAGCAGTGGCAACAGTGGAAACTAGGGTCAGAGGAGGGGAAGATACTATCTCTTGAGTAAACAGTCCTGAAGGATGGCAGCCCGTGGAAAACCCCTGTAGGGGAAAAGGAAAGAGCAGCAGAGGCTTTAAACATTGCCCCTACCACCTCCTTGTACTGCTCTGTCTCGCTGAAGGAGCTGGGTAGAACCTGCAGTGAGAGGAAATAGGAGTAAAGTTGTGAACAGAGCCAGCAAGGAAGGATTCTTGTAGATGTGATCTCTTTGCTGTTGACCCATGAGCTCTCTTAGTCCTGTTTGCCCCATTTTAAGCCACCCCACCCTCAGCCTGCTGAGGGGAGAGTGAGTGAGAGTGGCTGCTAGCCAGGGCCAAGCCAGCACAGAACCTGGAAGTGATTCAGTCACTGACCGGGGTTTAGTCTTAGAGCAAGCAAAGGACCGAGACTACATGAACGTGTGCTTCGGCTATATTTGTGTCTGAGGTGTGCCCAAGCATACTTTGTGTTCAGGCAGTCTGGAAACCATGCTAGTGTTATGCACCACCATTGTGAGCTATGGGTAGGGGATGGTTTAAAGATACTGAAAAATAAACTTAACATGATACAGTGGCTACCTGAGATGATGACTGATTGTCTGGGCAGTTGACAATTCTGTATGGCTGGAAGCTTTACCTTCAGCTCCTTCTAAAAAGATCTGATACTTACTTGTAGTATGATAGCAAGAGATAACATAGCTGGCCAGGCTGACATGCTTGGAGATGTAGTGTTGATAATGGCACAGTGCAGATTCTTTTCCCTGCTCAGCTAGAGTGTGTGTTCCCTCAACACTCCCTTCCTCACTTAGCTCAGTGCACAAAGCTTAGTTACGCACCATGGATCTCTGTGTGGGGCACATGAATAGAAGACAGTTTCAAAACATTTATTCTGTGTTTTTGATTTGCCTTAAATAAAAACATTTACTCTGAGGCACTGTAAATGACCTTTAGCTGTTGGGGATTTTTTTTCCATAAAAATAAAACTTCAGAAATGGGATTAATGACTTTTAACTAGTAAACGGGGGTCATTCTCTAATATCTCTAGTATCTGATTACTTTTGTTAATCAAAAAACACTCTTTGTGTCGCAGTTTTACCAGCTCAGCCATTTTCTTTGCAGCAATGTTAATGCTTGACTTTATTACCAACCCATCTCTTCTTGTCCCAAGGAGACTCTAGCCCCAGGCTGCAAAAATCCAGATGGAGATATGGTAACAGTTTGGTTTGACACACTTTCACAGGATTAGCAAAGACTAATTCTTGATTTATGAGCTTGCAAACTTCTTAAAGATGCATCTGGTGGGAATAAATACATAATTTGGAGACTCCCATTTAAAGAGGTAAAATTAAGAAATGTAGTCTTGAGTCATTGCTCATTTTCATAGAAGGCGTTGTAACTGTTCATCCATGTAGGACTGTGTTTTACAGATGGTCCCTTAAATTCTCTTATCTATAACTATTTTGTTTGGAAGGTTATCATCACAATATAGATACTTCTTACATGATTAAAACACTGGAGTTTTTCAAGACTGTTATAAATTAAGTTTAATGTTTTCCTAATCATCTTCGTTTTGTAAAACCTAAATAAGAATGGAAAAAAGGGGAAACTTGAAATCGTTCAGAAGGGAATAACTTTAGCATTTATACATCCTTATAATTTTAAACTGTCACTAATTAGCACTTTATCATTAATCAACCTTGATGAAGGGGGAAGAAAGGCAATGCAAGTACCACCAGTTCAATTATTTGGCATCATCTACATGGAAAGGATCTGCTGAAGAATTATCCCATGTTAATTTTTAATGGATTTTTTCCAAATCGGATAGTTGCTCTTAATCTTTCTGTATTATTTATTTCTATCCCTTTCTTTCTATTATTTATTTCATTCCCTTTTACATTTCCCCTCAAAGTAAGTGTCATCAATACCGGAAACTTCCATGCTTGTTCAAGAAAAAGACAATTTTCTTCTAATGTGTTTTCAGAACAAATTTATTCCTTCATATGAAAATAATGGTGGTGTTTTCAGAAGTACTTTGAATGTTCAGAAATGTACTTTATTGTTTTTGAAGTTGGCTGGCTGAGAAATGTCAGTGCACAGTTAAATTCCATATTGGAAATATATAAGTAATTCTATGTAATTCTATCAGATGCAACCCCATTTTAAATATTTAGGGGTTAGTCCAACCATAGTTGCACATAGCTGCACCTCAATGATCAATTTGGGTCATCTGGGATCTTCTAACAAGTTTGTGGTGTAAGGAGGATGATTGTCTGCCTGCCAGAAATGTTTTTATTGTATATCATTTTAACAGCTTGCTCTGTGATTTAAAGGGACACATTGCCCCTAAGAAGGGAAGGCAAGTGCTGTGTTTGTGCTGGCTTGTGGAGCTGACTGAGTGTTAAACCCAACAAAATGACAACAAACATAACCAAAAAAGCCCAGCAATTCAAAATTAAAAAAACTTCACATTGAGCCATCTAAAACTACATTGCAACATCTAGAAACACCCTGAAATCCTGGCCTTCTGGGAAGGCTTTTTACTCACTGTAGTTGATCTCTGTTGTTGTCACTACTCTGCACAGAAATATGGTCTGATTTTGTGTGAATGGAGCAGAGATGTGTCTCTGTCGCATTTTGTCTGGTGAAAAAATGAGGTTTCTAGTGCTGCTCTTGCAGGTACTTTTAAATACCTTTCAAAGGGGAAAGAAATCATACAAAAACAGACTATTGCCATCACTACAAATGGTTTCTTATGCAATAAAGTAGTTGGAAAGCTGGCCCCTGGCACTTCCCCTCCTGCCCCAGAAAGAAGTAGAGCAGGATGAGGAGATGAGTCCTCTGGGGCAGGCACTGCCAAGGCTTAGTCAAGTGTGACTTTCAAACTTCCTTTATCTTTGCGCCCTTCAGAGAAGCATAGGCTGTGATTAAACAGTTTGCAAATGGGCAAACCAATGCTTTTGTGGTTCTTGTTCTGTTGCTTCTGTCACTTGCTAATAAGCAAGTTTGTATCCATCCTTCCATGCATCCATATTTTGTGAAGCAGTTCTTAAAGAAATAGTGTGTGCTTATGCTCAATGGGGAAAAAATATATAGAGTCTCTCTTATAATGTCACTGTAAGTGGAAGCTTCTTCTGAAGATAGGGGAGAAGATTTGCCTCATACAATAGAAAAGAAAATGCTTCTCATGTAAAGAGCTAACCCATGGAGTATTTGTTTACTTGTAGATGCTGCAAATTTTGGTGCAGTTCTGCTGGTCATAGGATAATTTCAGTGTTCCATACCTGACTCTCTGTAAGGATTTTCAAGATTACTTACTGCTATAGTCAGGAAGACATTTGAGAAAATCTGTAGTGAGACCAATATTGAGCCAGATACTTCGGATTTTCTGTTTTGTAGGTAATGATGATACAATTATGTCTCCAAGAAGAATTTACACAGTAGATCTTCCTCCAGAGGATTACGTTGCAGTTGCTCCAGATGCTCCTCCTAATGCTGTTTCTGAAAACTCTGGCAGTAGTGCTGACTCAACAGGTAAGTTTGTGTGGTTGTTACTGTGATGAATTTTTTAGAAGAGAAACTTCTTAAAACAGCTCTTATCAAGTAGACTCAGACTGCAACAATAAAGTATTTAAACAGTTGCTGCCAGTGGGTGTCACTGTTTTGCAACATAAGCAAAATAAAGATGTACTTCCCAATGGGTTCATTTCCATCGTTTGGGGTTTCTAGACTAGATTCAGCATTTGGTGATAGCCATGCAGTACCACAGATCTTACTGAAGTTACATAGAACCTAACTGAGGACACAGTCTTTAGCTCCTCCCACTAAAGTGGCATATGTTCATATTATGCCTACTAACAGTTGTATTATTTTTAAGGATAAATGTTAGATAAAACTGTTTTACTAAATCTACCCTTGATGTTCTGAGGAATTAGGTAAAGGCTTAACAACCTTTCAAATTTGCCTCTCTCAGAACAGGTACTAATCATTGGAATTGGTAGGGGGAGTATCTATCCAATGTTGAAAGGCTTTCTAATGAGAAACTGTGACCATATAATTCAGAAACAATATTTGATGTTGTCAAAGGATACAAGAGAAGAAGCACGGAATCTGCAAAGTGGGTTCTAAGTTGACGTCACTTAAATACATGGTTTTCTGAATGACATTGCCAGAATTCAGTTGATTCTGTCTGTCTTTAGAAAGAAGTCCTAAGCTTAGACAAGACAAATGACTTTAGTTTTTTCAATTACTGTGTTCCTGTGGATGTCCAAAATTGTGTCACTGTCATTGGGACTAAGGACATTTTGTAGCAAAGAGGATACCAAGGTAAGGCAGCTGAAGTAAAACAACTTTTAAGTGGCAGTTATTAAACTACAGTATCAGTTTCAGCCTGGAGATTGCCTCAATGCAAGTAAAACCTGAGATATAACTTGCAGATATAGAAAGGCAAATTCTGCTTGTCTTTGCAAACAATACCCACAGGGATAAATTTTCAGCTTGGAAATTTGGTCTATAGTCTGTTCAGAGCTCCAGTCAGAATCTGAATACAACTACCAAAATAGCTCAAGGGACTGCCACGAAACACAGCGTGATAGAAGGCACATCAAGGATATCCTTCCTTGCTGTGCAGTGTTTTAAAGACCATTTTTGAGTGACAAAGAAGTAACTTTATCAGAGTAACATAAGAGTAGATCTTGGGAGTGTTTGGATTATGAATGGACAGATGTTCTAATAGAGAGCTTCTAAACTGTACTCTTCTCAGTTAGATAGGATTCATGTTTGGAATCCAGAAGCTGTTTCTAGGTTACCTGTAACTTTGTTTAGCTGCAGAACTGTCTTTGGACAGTTCGCTGGGTTTCTCTTTCCCAGCATGTCAGATTCAAGCTACTTTTTCTGATCTTGAAGCATCTTTTCTCTCTTTCCATGCCATATAATTTCATTATTTCATGTACTTTTCTTTCTGATATTAGAGGAATGCTTCTTCCTCTTCTGTGTTTTGCTGATAAGAGTCAATGAAGTCTCATAACATTTTGTCAGTAAATTCATTTTTATAGAGGGATTTAAGTTACTTTTAAATAAAACGCTAACATACATACTGAACACTGCTGCAACAGAGATATATTCTTATTAAGGCATTAGCATGGAACTTCTGTGGCAAATTTACTTAGCTGCTGTTTAAATCTATGAATAAATCAGGATATGTGTGGTGCATATTAGATGTTGCAATGATGCGTTATTAAAGATAATTAGATGTGAGATACATTGCAAAACAGTTAAGCAGAACAGAATTTAGCATTCAGTTACATTGTCTCTTTTTAGAGTCATAAATATATGCCTGGTTTTGCAGTGGATAAAGTATTGAACAATGGCTTTATTTGCACATTTTTTAGATTTAATATTTCCTTTTTCAAAACAAATGTACTCAACTATGGTAGCAGTAAGTACAGTTCTGATGTTGATTAGTGACAGTATTTACTGTTAGATGGAGAATGGTGTTAGCTGATCCCAGTTTCACTGTTCAGGAAGAGTAAGTTTTGGGTTTTAGCCACTTTTAAAAACAGTTAACAAAGGATCTGGAATTCTGGGAGACTCACTTTTGGATTGCTTTGTTATTTGGCTTTGCACTTTGTCATAGAACCAAAAAAAAAGTTTGAAGTGAAGGTTTTTAATCTGTGGCTCCACTTGCAAGGTAAGTTTGACTATAGATGTTATTCTTACCAAGTATTTGCCTAATTATTTTTTTTAAAACCTCCTTATAGGGAGATTTTTCTTACATTCCCTTTTTTACTTGTTCGAGTGTTTTAGTCCCCTTTAATGCTAGCTGTTTCTTGCTGCAGTTTAGACTCTTGTTTGTTTTGCCTAAATAAGGATTGCAGAATTGGAAATCTGTGCTAATCTTGCAAAGGTGAGGGGATGTGGTTGACTTGTGTATATCATTTAAGCATACACATAAAATCTATTGCAGGATAGAGTCTGTAATTTCAGGCAGTGTTCATAAAATAGAAAAGGAACATCTTAAGCAATCATACCATGGATTACTTAGTCTGCTCACCTAGATTTAGTTGAAAATCACTTATTTAGGTCTTTTTTTAAGGAATAAAAGAAAGCTCTAGTGAGAACCTTTGACACTGAAGGAAAAAGAGGGTGCATGCATGACTGTATGTATAAGTATTTTATATATATAAAATAAATCTCTTAAGAATTGTCCCTGATAAAGGTCCAGCTCCATAAGGTGAAGTTGGTGTATGGTGTATGACACTGTTTTAGTCCTGATATTATCCATATGATTTATTTTGTGTGGCAACAGGTAATCTACTATGTTTCCTAAGAATTTGAACATGTTGTTTATGTACTGAGTAAGAAAAGGTTCCTGTGCTATCCTTTTCTGGCCCAGAACTAAGGGGAATTACTGATAGGGAAATTCAACAAAAAAAAAATCTGACTTAAAAATTAATTTCATTGTTTATCAAACTTGTCTAATGAAAATAGTATGACTCTATTTTAGGATTTAAATTTTTCAGTTATACATCACTGTGGTTTGCTGCATCTTCTCAGTAAATTAAAAAGACCAAATATGAGTTTGTATGGATTAATATACAAACAAGATCATCAAGAGGAATAGATGTTCCATGGCTGACATTTCATTGTGGTAATTTAGTCTCTGGAAGAATAAGACATTCAGTCACTAAAATAAGTATTTCAACAGCAGCTGTTTTTGAGAAATGGTTTAAAAGTTGAAGTTAATTAAAATTATAAAATAAAATAATTTCTTGTCGACTCTAAAATATGTTCAGGTTTTTCCATTATTATTATTGTTTAAACTGCTAGTTCCATTATGATTGATGTTCTCAGGATGAAATTAATGATGTCTAGAATGGCTTCTGAACAAAAGGGGAGAAGTCAGGTAGTCTCTTACGTGTCTGTAGCATCTTGATTCACTTAAAGGCATCCATTTCAGGAAGACTTAATGGTGCTTCAGCTTATGTTTGTTTTTAAGGAGATGCTGTTATGAATCATATGGTGACTACTTAAATTCTTGGCAAGTGGTTGGGAGGGTGATACATCACAGAACTGATATACTCAGCACACCAAGGGAGCAGTATCTTTTAAGCAGCTAAGGTCAGCAGCAAACTTTTTTGCTGATAGGTAGCACCAGTTGTGAAACTCCCAACATTATGAATTTTTTTGTAGCCTTCAAACCAGACTTATCATTAGACCATTTAACTTAATCTTCTGTACTTGTTAGAGAGGTCTTACTCCACGTTGAGCTCAGCAGTTTGTGTTTAGAAGAAACCAAACCAAACCAAAAAAAGCTATTCACATTTCAAAGATGTCACAGAGGCTCCACGACTTTCTAGGGCTAACAGTTAATTGATTTCACCCTATTTAATTTAAAAAAATAAAAAATACTTTTTCTGCCTTTCTCCATTGAAATGAAGGGCCTCCATTAAGTGCTGTTTTGTTCCCACAAAGAAACACAGTAATCGAGTCACCATCAATCTTTTTGATTAAATAGGTTCACTTGTGCATTGCTCTAAGATACTTCTATCCTCAAGTCACTTTTTTAGCTCTTTTAAGTATCACCCTTTTCACAGTATCGTTTTAAGAACATAAACTCCACTACTGCATGCAGTATTTGTGTTTCTTCACCCTTGAAGAAACTAATACTGTGTCAATGTTTTAAATATGTTTTCAAATTAATCAGAGGGTTGACAGTAGACAAAAGAAACAGTTCATTAAAAAATTCTTCTGCTTTAATTCCGCGTCAGATCATTCATGTATACAGTTATCTCAGTAACATTACAATAAATATTGTTTGTGTAGGGCTTCTTAACTGTAAATCAAAATGTTTAACAGTACTCAGTGTTACTTATTTTAAATAAAATAATTCAGGAAAGAACTCAACATGAAATAAACTCAACTACTCTTGAGAACAAAGGAGTTTAAGAACACTTAAAATTGCTTTTTGAATCTTATATCTGAGAGAAAAAGCTATTCATATATCTGAGAAAAAAACTCCTTCGTATCAGGTTGTCTTCTAATGCCTTCTGTCAGCTGCTCCATCACTGACTCTTCGGAGTCTTGTGGCAACTTATGTGAGAATATCCAAAGCTTATAACAAGACTAACTGAGGGAATTGTGGCAGTTTCATAATAAGGATTCTGCTTTTTCAAACTAAAAATAGTAAAATTCTTTCCAGTTTTGTTCATTTTTTTAATAGAATAGCAAGCCCATTAAAGGATTCTTATGAGAAAAAATCCTATCTAATTCATTACTTCATTAAGTATGCCTAAATAATGAAAGGTGCTACACTACAGCTCTTAGTATAATAGCCAGTGTTTTGCTACACAGATGCACCAAATCATATTTCAAATCATAGCATAAGTAAGTGAATGGGATTGATATACAGATGTGTAGATTTTTTTTTTTACAACTTGCTGAAAAAAAAGTTTTACTGATCTCCTTTCAGCTACTTTTATAACTCTTACTTTGAGGTTTGCTTCTCTTTCCTTCTTTTGTTAGATTTGTTAGCATGGTTCTTTCCTTTTCTAGTAAGGGTGGCATGGACTTGCAGATTGAAAACTTATTTGTGTAAGAGTTATTACTTTAAAAAGTTGATTTAAATAATTCAGCAAGGAAGGAGCAGTGATTATATGGTAGTCTGGGTTCTTTTGTATTTCTAATAGGCGAAGTATCTTTTTTTTTTTTAATTTTTATTGATGAATTCCCCTAGTTAATTTTAGGTGTTCTGGTTTTAATTCTCTGCCAGTTTGGATGTCGCTGTTTAGTATTAAAACAGTATATCTTTGTGTGATACAATTATAGATGATAACATTCTCTAGTTTAGATTTGTCCTTGCAGAAATCAATATATCGCTCCCAGTTTGTGAATGGCAAATTTTTCTGTGCCATCGGCAACTTCAGGAATTCTCATGTGTATGTCATCAACAAAAAGCAAGCTGTAGCAACAATGTCACCTCTGTTGAGGCTGTTACTATCAGCTTTTTCAAAATGTTGTAGTGTTTAGAGATTAATCAATAACTTGGAAGGAGAGATGTCTGTGAGGTTAAAGAACTTTCTTCTCCACAGCCTGTTTCTTCTTCAGCTTAAGTGCACTTGGCATTTTGGAATCAGTTACAATGAAAGATGCCACAAGCAAATAGAGATGTAGGACAGCTATAACTGAAGAATTCAGTACTTCAGATGTCTTTTCCTTCAATATCCTCTTGGCAGACCTTGTATTTGTTGATAAATGCAATGACATTCCTTAATAGATAAATCATCAGTTTTCTTTCTGAAATTGAATAAGATTAAACAACCATTTTTATTTTCGGAGTTCAAATAAAGTATTTAGTCATTTGTTAAATCTGGCTTAACTTGTAGAAAAAACTGGAATCTAGATCAAATAATGTTTGTATGTACACTGACATTGTTATGGGATGATTGCATCACTAGAATTATATTAAAAGGTAAGAAAGGCATAAATCAGCTTCTCTAATACTGCTTGGAAAATTCTTGATTCCTTTTCTATCTGAACAGGAGAAGATTTCCTTCTTGAAGTGACACCTGATTTAAGAGCTGTCAAGAACTCTAGTTATGTGTTCAACTTTTATCATACTTAATTTTAAGGAATTAAGTGTATACATGAAAGAAGAAGCTTGCTAATGTACTTGCGTTGCAAAAGATGACAAATGCGATGCCATCTTCTTGGAAATATTTCTTGTGTACTGAATGTGATACAAATCATAAACACTTAAGGTGTAGCTTGGGCAGTCACTTAGGAAAACATCTTCAGATTACCAGTGTCCAGGAGCAGAGTTACAGGGAAATTCTGTGCTCTGTCAAGCAGCCGGTTAGTATGGAGTAATCACTTACCTTGATTTCATAGCAGACAAGTCTGAACCTCCTGAAGGTGAGTTCAGAATTTACCAATGAATTCACTGCTGTCCACTGAGAGTTTTAAACACAGGACTGGGCTATCAGTGGAAGCTGTAAGATGACTCACTAATTTAGGTTTATATACAACATACAAACCAGTCATTTCTAACTACCACTATCTGTAACTATTTACATCTTCTAAATGCCAGTATGTTCACAAGCATATGGGACTACTGTAGAATGCATGGTACAAATTATGAGTTTTTAATGTCACTGAAGTCTTCAGTATTTCTTGTGATAGTTTCTGATATTAAGTTGTTGGTAGACTTTATGAAAACAAACAGTGCAACAAAACAAATTCCCCCTCACCCTGTCCCACTCTAAACTCCCAAAAAACCCTCTGGAAGATGGCTTTGAGAGCCAGGTGGAAAAGAATTCTGCCCCAGATATTAGCTCAAATTTATGTGTGGTGCTAGGAAAGCATGTAAATGCTGAAAATGTATTAAGGAGAAACATGGTAATGTGATACACTGGTAATGCTTTACTTTTGCCATGGCTGCATGTTGATGGTTTATTAAAGATCCTAGATTTATATTTTTGTAACTGTAAATAAAGTATATTTTTAGATGTTGTATTAGTTTCTGCATACTTCTAAAAAAGCCTCAAGTATTTCGGTAACAAAAATTTACCTTTGAAATAAACTTTCATTACTGTATGTTGCTGTAGTGCAAAAAACAATATACCCCTAATCCTAGTGTAATGGGTTGTGCTGACTGGATGCCAGACACCCACCAAAGCCACTTATTCCCTTTTGCAGCTGGACAGGGGAGAGAAAATTTAACAAAGGTTTCATGGGTTGAGATAAGGACTGGGAGAGATCACTCACCACATACTGTCACAGGCAAAACAGGGTTGAATTAGAAACATGGAGTTCACAAACTTCTCCAGTGTGAGTCCATTTCACAAGCAAAAGCTCTCTGAACTTCTGTAACATGAGTCTATCCCATGGGCAGCAGCTTCCCTCTGCTGCAGCATGGGTCACTCTTCCACAGCATGCAGTCCTTCAAGGACAGGCTGCTCCAGCATGGGAGCAGGACCCCTCTCTCCACAGGCCTCCCACAGGCTCGCAACCTCCTCTCAGGGATCCAGGTGCTCTGGTGTGGGGCTCCTCCACAGGCTGGAGGTGGATCCCCATGGGCTGCAAGGGAAGAGCTGCCTCACCATGGTCCTTGCTATGGACTGCAGGGGAATCCCAGCTTTGGTGCCTGAAGCACCTCCTCCCTCTCCTTCTGCCCTGACCTTGGTGTCTGCAGAGTTCTCACATGTTCTCATCCTGCACTTTGGCCCCAGTTACACCTGTGCAACAACATTTTTTTTTTTAACTTTCTTCTTAACTAGGTTATCACAGAGGCATTACCACCATTTCTGATTGACCATCACAATGGCTCCATGTCCATCTTTGGAACCACCAGGTATTGGCTCTGCTGGACACTGAGGAAGCCTCTGGCAGCTTCTCATGAAAGCCACCCTTGTAGCCCATCCCCACCACCAAAATCGTAGCTATGCGGGCCCAATACACCCAGTTTATGCCTTTTCATTTTAACAAAATAAAGAGAATGCTGGGCTGGATCCCAGAGGAAAGATGTGTGCTTAAACAGAGTAAGAATTTACCCACAAGTTCATGTTTATCATGCTGTCTCTGGTCATTTCCTTCACCTTCTGTGGTAGTTCTTTGACCTTCAGCTTTTCTTATTCCTTTATGCTTCAGTTGGTGTCTCAAAGGAATCTCTTCTTGTTACATGTCCGTAAGTCTGAAAGCAATTTGATTAAAGTAGGTTCTGTCAGGTGACAGTATGTATAGTAAAAGGAGAGGGAATTAGGGCCATTATCTCTGACTTCTGTTTGCTTTCTTCTTGTTTTATTTCAAATTACAGTGATGACAAATATTTTTGTTGAGCATCCTGTCCTATAATAGAGGAGTTGCAGAGAAAGAATTGGCACTGTGGCTTTCTATATTCTCCTCTTTCCCTACTAAGCATCATTTTTCCCTTCTTGCTCCCTCCTGGCTGAGTCACTTCACCCCTTTCAGCTGGAGCATGCTCTCCCTTTCTCTTCCCTTGCATCTGTGTTACAAACTTCTGTTGTCATAGTGACAGTAAAGAACTGATAGGCAAGGAAAAGAAATAGAGAACAGCACCAACAAGCTCTTTAGATCCCAGCAAAAATGCCAATACTGATATGGTTGCTGCCTCACTTGAGCAGACACCCAACACTTTGGAAACCTGACACTGCTTGACTACTTTCACCTCCCTGTTTAGTAATAAAAACATAATCAAGACCTAAGCTTTTGTAGTTAAATCTCCATGGAGCAGCAGGGTAAAGTTGGTATGGGGCTAGATGAAGGAGAAAGGCAGAAGACGGCTGGGTCTCTGTCTGCAAGTGCTTCATGGTTCTGCATCTTAGTTCCTCAAATGTTAAAACAGAAAATTTAATTGATCTGTAGATCTTGGGATATTTCTGGTATTTTTATTTTGGTTATCAGTTGTATACTTGGTTGCATGCAAAATTCTATCATCCACTGCTCTGCTATTGCTACTATTGCTTGTGGACCTGTTGATATTGAACCACAGCAAAACACTGCCGTCCTTCATGTTAAGACCCAAATATCCACTGACATACAACACATTTTGTTGATTATTAGGTGTAAGAAGGTGACCCTTCACCAACAAGTGGTGACTCATCCTCTTGCTGTGAGGACCCATGTTACTCTAACAAGACTTGTTTCAATGCAGTATTTTCAATTTTCAAATTGAAAATAAAATAGGGAGCAGGGGAAGAGGAAAGCATTTTGTAAGAATAGGAATTCTGCATTCATATTACCCTGATGTTTAAATACTCTGGGCACTGTAAAAGTAGAAAATTTGTTTCTAGCATGAAGGGACTTAGTGTAGCTGAATGAACAAGGAAAATTAAGACAGTAAAAGTGTGTGTAGTGTTAACCATGTATTTTTTTCTTAAAAAGCTTTCTGCAAGTATTTTTTAAGACATACAGAAAATGCTGCAGTCTCACCTTCAAAGTCAGAATCAGGCCAACCTCATAATTTCATTTTATTGTTATTCTTTTTTTATAGCAGTAGTTGTAGTTTATGGCAGCTTGTAGGTATAACAGCCACACATTGATATAGCTTTCAGGAAGCTGTCTCCATTCAGTCTCCACTGGGGAAATTTCTTGGTCTTACATCCTTTGCCTTTGATTACTGCCCTCTGCTAAATTAACAGGTAGCAGTTTGAAAGTACTGAACTGCCCTCAGTACAGCTGTAACCTGTGCCAAGGAAGCTTTGAAAATTGTCTTCCATCAGTCTCCCATTCACAGTAGCTTTGCTGAATAATTGTGTTAGTTTCATTCTATTTTCATTCCATTTTATCCCTGCAAGTGGGAATTGGCTCATAACTACAGTTCAAATCACTAACAGGGCATACTCCACCGGACCCTCTATAGTGTAAACTGTTGGAAAGAAAGGAAGCTCCTGCCCTCACTGTGGGCTGAGGATTGTTCAGTATTACAGGCTGTGTGCTGCCCATGCCATGCATCATCCTCATTCACCCTCTTTCCAGCAACCTGTGTAAAGCTGAAGAAAATGGATATTGCTATAGCAAAAGCAGAAATGCCAGTGTACACAAATCTATTGCTATAATCTAGCCAAAATGCAATGCAGGCAATCTGAAGTGAATGCCAGGGATCCCCAATTGCTTTGAATAGCTTATGACTGAACAAAGCCATTGCATCTCTGTACCAATGGTTCCATTTCCCAGCTGCATCGGCCATGCACAGGTGTGGAGGAGGCATTAGGGCAAATAGGCAGTCTCTCCTGACAGAAAGCAAATCCCTTCCAACAGCTGCACCTCTGGTTCTATACAGCTGATAGTGCTGCATCTCAGACTCCTCTCCTGAAATCTGAATGTGCTCATCCCCTGGGCTGGTATAACCAACACAGCTGTACTGACATGACTGGATCTGCTAGTTTGCAGTTAGGTGAGCACTCAGCTCTGTAGGGCTGTAGTGGGAATCATGGAGAACAGGCCTTCACTGACCTGTGGGACACTGCCAGCATCTGACACTTCTTTTCTTGATGCAAATACTTCAAACAATAGCCTTGAACCTCTGGTCTGGTTGGTGTAGACGGGCGAAGTTTTGTGTGAAGTCATGCCTGTTATGCCTGTTTCTTGCTATTCCATAAGAACTGGGAATTACTTTCTCAAATCTCTTTGTTTCTGGGTGCATAAATGATATTTGGAAAGGACTTATATCTCACCCAATTCTCTCTGCATCTTGCTGTGGAGAAAGGCAAGAATGCAGAAACAGTCTTATGCAACTATTTTTGTTTTGTTGGGATGATGATAACAGTTTTTCACCAATCTAACTAAATGAACATGAAAGGTTTCTTAAGTTGCTTTTTTTTAAAAAATAATATTTAAAAGCTGAATTCATAAATGTTAGGAACATTGAGAGAATACAGCATATAAGTCCAACTTTAAGGTGTGTAGAACAGGATGAAAAATGCCACATGGCTTAAAGTCATGACTGCTAGAAACAAATTCCACAATTCAAATCTTTTTAGTACATTTCTCTCACCGCATGTTGTGGTCGTGGTGGTTTTGGCATAGGTCCACCATGCAAGTATAACACTGAACTGGGTATCAGCATCCTTGCATAGGTAACCAAAAAACTGAATTTATTTTGTTAATTTTCTTTTTCCTGGCAAATAGCCATTGCACTATCATGATACCAGATATAATGTTAAATAAAACATTTGTTTTGATAGCTTGAATAGTAGGTTACCTAGATGCAAAAATCTTAAATATAATGGTACTGTAATGGCTGCTACACCTTAAGGAGAGCCTAACATACATTTAATAAAAAAGATGCATCTTTAGTGCACAATGAGCTTTAATTCCTTTCGTGCTTCTGTCTTAAATTCAACTTACACACTTATCTGGATGGCTTAAGTTTGCAGTGTGTTCACAAACCATTCCAATTTTTTAACATTTAGGTATGCAGTCTATTTGAGTAGTATATCAGCATTTCTTGAGTACTTAGAAATGGACACATCTTTTGTCAGTCTGGACAGATAAATAGCTCTATTCTGTTTTTTGGTCACTGAAGATGAGTAGTTAAAAGCTAATACTGTCTTCTCACATATGGAATGCTTTATTATTCCCATTATGAAACAGCATGTAAGATAAATTTCGAAAAATTACAAAAGCATGTACATTCAATTGATAAAAATCCAATTTGCTGTAAAGCTTTATGGAAAGTGGCTATTAATAAATACAGGAACTCTATATTTAGTTACTCAGCTAGCTTTCCAGAGGAAGCAGCAAATACAATGAAGACATCTTACGGATTTCTTAGTGTTCAAGTACAACACATATTCTTTTCCGGCCTTCATTCACTATACTAAAAACCTTAGTTTGTAACTGACAAATTTAGATCAGTTCTCCATTAACTTTTAGACAAGGTAGCAGAATTAAATGTGCACCTTTATTAAGAGTCATTCCTCAGAGAATCTGACTTTATTGAATGCTCAGACCTAGGCACTTGTCATATCATAAGGTCTATAAAATAGTAAAGATTCAGCTGTGGAAGCCCAAACATACAGAGACATGAAAAAAACCTGCATATAATAATGTAGTTGATCTTGAGCCAATGCTGGTAGATCAGCACTGAGAGACAGCAACTGCTGCAGGCTCTAGAGCTGCTCTGCAGGTCTGTAACACTTCATACCCTGCTGCAGTACAGGGTATAATGCACATTTGTGCATGGATCTGATTTTTTTCCACCACTTCACTGAAGCATATTAGAATACTAAACTGCTTGAATAATTAGAAGAGTGAGGCACCTAGTGATATTACAGTAAGTGGTGATAATAAAGTCTGTCTAGGATCAAACTTTCTGTCTGGAGGAGCCTATCTCTTTTTATGTGAGCTTGGAAAGGGGAGTGAATATTGTGGTACCTTTTACACCGCAGTTAAATACCTTTGCTGAACTGTGGCATTTTTACTGAAAAGAATATAATGTCTATCCTTCTTGTTCTTCTTCCAGAGAAAAGAAGTGATTGATTCTTTGTTCAGTACTTTATTTAGTATATAGGTGAAGACTGTAGAGGAGAGAAATACTAATTTGTTACAGTCTTTAAGAAATAAAAATACATAGCTGTAGGATAAGTGGGAAGACTTAAAGTAATAAACCAGTGATAGAGCTCTTCCACTTTCATCTCAGGATATATATTTAATTTTGTCTTTTTTTGCCAGCTTTTCTCTTCCTGAGAAAAAATGCCAGACTTTCTTAGTATCCTTCTTTGTAGCATTTGCTAATGAAAATTGTACATTTACCTCCAAGCAGTGGGTTGACCCTGACTGAACTGCAGACACCTGCCAAAGTCTTTCTCTCACTCCCCTCTACATGTGGACAGGGGAGAGATAATACAAAAAATAGTTCATAGTTTGAGGCAAGTAACAGGAGAGATCACTGTTGGGAGTTACATGGTTTTTTTTCGTTTCTTAGCTATTAGAATTTCTCCCATTTAGCTGAGAGAAAAGCCTTGATGGCTAGTACATCTTCGGTACTTTAAAAAACAAAAGTTTCGGCTGAGCCCCGGGGGCAGTGGAGAGGAGAGCAAGTTTGTTTTTTTTTTTTCCCTGAATCCTTCTGAGAGGGCAACACAGACACTCTCGAAGCTGTTTCTGCTGGGAGAGGGGGTTTTTGCCATCATCCAGACGGAGCGGCTGTTCCTTCTGCTTCTGCTTCTTCTTCTTCTTCTCCGTTTGTGGCCTCCGCTCCCCTGTCCTGCCGGACGTGCTGCAGCCCCAGCTGCCACCGCGGAGCTGCTGATCCATCTCCTCCACCGGCCCGGGACTCTCTGCTCATCCCTGCCATTCCAGCGAGGTGTCTTTCCTCAGAGCCTGCAGGAGCTCCGGGACTGAGTGCCAGCTGAGGGGTTTGTGAGGCACTGCCTCT
>VWYI01008130.1:105165-177474 GCA_013399455.1 Anthoscopus minutus | reverse complement strand
TTTTTTTCTGCCTTCCCTGACAAATACCTGTCTCTAAAACCGAGACAATCACTCATCAAATACTGTCACAGGCAAAACATCCTCAAAATCTGAGGATACTTGAGTTTATTGTTAAAAAATGTCAGAGCAGGATAACGGGATGCAAAACCAGACCTTAAAACACCTTCCCCCCACCTCTCCCTCTTTCTCAACTCTAACTCCCCTCCTCCCCAGAGGGGAAAAGGAACACAGGTAATGGGGCTTACAGTCAGTTCATCATATGTTTCTTCTGCTGCTCAGGGAGAGGAGTCCTTCCCCTGCTCTAGCATGGGGTTCCCCCCACAGAAGATAGTTCACCATTAACTTCTCCAATATGAGTCCATCCCATGGGTAACAGTTCTCTAATACAGGGTGCAATCCCTCAAGGATAGGCTGCTCCAGTCTGGGTGTCCCATGGGGTCACAAGTCCCACCAGCAAACCTGCTCCAGTGTGGGCTCCTCTCTCCACAGGTCTGCAGGGCCCTGCCAGGACCCTGCTCCAGCACAGATCTCCCACAGGGTCACAGCCTCCTTTCAGGCATCCATCTGCTCCAGTGTGGGATCCTCCATGGGCTGCAGGTGCATCTCTGCATCCCTGTGCTTCTCCATGGGCTGCAGGGGCACAGCTGCCTCACCATGGGCTGCCCCACAGGCTGCAGGGGAATCTCAGCTCCAGAGCCTGGAGCACCTCCTGCCCCTCCTTCTGCACTGACCTTGGTGTCTGCAGAGCTGTTCCTCTCACATGTTCTCATCCAGATCATCTCTGGCTGCAATTAACTGTGACTGTGACTTTCTTAAAATTCTCCTTAACTATGTTATCAGCAGGGTGTAACCACATTTCTAATTGGCCTAGCCTTGGCCAGGGGCATGTCCTTCCTGGAGCTGTCTGGCATTGGCTTTGCTGGATGTGGAAGAAGCTTCTGGCAGCTACTCCCAGAAGCCACCCCTGTAGCCCCTCCTCTACCAAACTTGGCTGTGCAAACCCAGTACACTCCATTACTAACTGTCTCTTGGGTTTTGTGGGTTTTATTTTGGGTGCTTTTCCCCCTCCATATTTTTCCTCTCTTTCCCCCTCCATATACTCCCCTCTATTTGATTTTTCTCTGCTCTTCAGTGATTCTTTTACTACCATTGCCCATGATTGTTTTAGGGCATACAAGTGCATGGTAAAGTAAGTACTCATAGGCAGTTCTGAAATGCTGCTCAACTAAATGTTGAATATGCTATTGATGGGTGGCACATTTAGTGCTAAATATCATACAGCTCTGGATGAAGATTCTTTTTTTCCTCTGAAAGGGAAGAAGTACATATCAAGGAAAAATTAAAGATTATCAAATATAGTATGAAGTGGTTCCTTATCTCATATATTACATATTTGTGTGTGTTTCTAATTTCAAGTTGTAAATTGGTTTACTGATTGCATGAAATATAGATGTATGATTCAGTAATCCCAAGGAAAAAATCTGTAGCAGTATTTTGTTTGACATATATCTATAAATCATAATGGTATTCAACAGTCACTAATAATGAGAAACGCTAGCATTTGAAAATAATCTTCACACTTTGTTTAGTGTAAAGCCATATGTGCTTTCATAGAGAACTTCGGCAAAAGCTTTAGAGATAGTGTTACATGTTCTTCTGGCAGAAGAACTTGTACATATGCAGAAAAACATCTAAGTAAAAGTAGAATGATTAAATTATTTGAATGTGTTCTCTAGTGACCTACAGTGCTTTTCCTTTTCACTCTGACTCTGGCATTTTTCTTCTATTAAATGCATTCTTACAGTAATATATAAAGTCTGTTAAATTGAAGTGCCTCTAGCAGTTATGTTACAAGCAGTAAGAACTTCCATTGTGATTATATATCTGTTAGTTCAAATGTATTTACAAGGTTTTTATACTTCTCCTTTTTTTTGTACCCTTTCCTTTAATGGCAGTAATTTTGTACACTTAAACTTGCTTGCAGTGAAATGCTTATGTTAAAAGCCAAGTAAATGGAAAGCCCTGAATTATTTTGAGCTGTTTGCAGCCTATTCTCTGGTGATCTTCTGCCAGCTTTTTCTGTCACCATACTTTTTGGTACCGTGGAAGTTCTCTCTACTGGCTACAGTGTAATTTAATGACAGAAGTTAATCTTGTGTGAAGTCCTGATTAAGCATGTATCTCCTTGTGGAGAGTAAGTGAGTAATAAAATACCAGCTGTAGTCTCCGTTAATGCTACCCAGCCAGAGAAGTAGCCAGCACCACCACAGAGCCAGGCATCTGCTATTTCCATCCTAAGGACCCCCATTCCCAGTCCTGCTTTCACAGAGGTCAGTGCTCTGGCCCTTGTTTTCAGAGAACCTAAAGCCATTCCTGAGATTTATTGATCATTTCATCTGCTGCAAGATTTTTGTGAACTCTTTAGTATTTGAGAATGAAAAAAGTCCTGTGAACACAAGAACTGGCTACCAGAGTCAAATTCCCAGTTTTTTTCAGAAGACAGAAACCTGTACTGTTTGGCCTCTTGTCCCACTTGGTGAAAGATTACTTTTTTGAAGGAATCAGGACTGGGACTGAACAATCATTCATTCCTTGTGATTCCAAACCCAGCATTCCAAGAAACCTTAAGAATCTTGAATTTGCTAATAAGATGTGCAGGTAGCTTGTAACCTTGCTACAGACTTCTTGGACTTTCTTTTTGGTTTAAATAAGTGGATTTGGATTAGATCTGTCCTGCTTTCTTTTTAGTATATAAGAAAATGTCCCACTTTTTCATGATTTATTTTGCATATCCTTTGAAAAAAATCAAAACAGAGCTGAGCTGGGCATAAACTCCTTGATTTTTAGGACTTCTATAGAACATAGTGCATTGGTTTTGGTAGTGTTGTTGGGTTTTGATTTTAGAAAAGCATTTTTTCGTATAGTAAACAGCCATCCAGGAATCTTTATAAAACATAAACATTACTTTTCAAGGAGGCAGTTTTGGTGATGTATACTCCACAGAAGATACTCAGGTTGATACATATGCAATAACTTGTGCTTCATGTATAGCATGTGAGACAGCCATAAGAATAATAGTAGTATAGTGTAAAAGCAGTTACAGTCTGATAGTTCATACAGATAAGAATAGTAGCAATCATGTAATGCATATTTTTCTTACAGAAGCACACAGGTCTTTTCAAATGTATGTTACCTGCTTAACTAGCCTGCATTGTCTAGTCAGCTGTAGAAATTTGTGTGTTCTCAAGGTGAAAAAGGCCAAATGAAACTATAGTCCATGACTCCAACACAACATTTGCATTTACAATGAGATTTTTTTTTTCACCTTGTGTTCAGTAATTAATTAAAATTAAGGAAACTGTTACTGCTTAAAGAAATAATTTTTCAAGGAAATTTAAAAATTATTCTTGGGTCTGTGTTCCTTGCATCTAAATCCAGAATCTTTACGTATCTGACTTAGAATATTGGGGGGTGCGCTTGTGCCTGGATCCTACAGGAAGGCTATTATTTGTCTGTACAAGTAAAATGAAGAAACTTATAGTTTACATTTGTGTTACATGCGGTCGTAAGTTTGAGACAGAAACCACAACAAGAGTCCTCATGTTCATCAGACAAACAGCCTGTTTGAGTGTCTTGAACCTACTTTTATAGTTGGTTCAAAACTCCCATGTCTAGAGAATTGATTGGTTGAGGTTTCAGCACTGCCCAGCTCCATGACCTGTGATATGTCTTCTTTCCGGGTTAAACATGACCAGCTGAGGTCCCTGCTTGGCTCTGAATCCAACTGATCCCTGCCCTCTCCGGGGATTGTTTTTACTTCTAGGCTGGTTGAATTTGGGGGTCTGATGTGGCCAGATTTATTTGGCAGCTATAAGCTAGCTGCCATGGTGACACATTTTCTTGTTTGAATAAAATTATGCATGATGCATATCATCAGGCACTGAATATGAAAAGGTAATATCCCCCTAGTTTCAGAAAATTTTGCCTGATGTAGTAGCTTTTTTTGGGGAAAAATGAAATATGACAGTCACTTAAGAGTTGGACTTGATGATCCTTGTGGATCCCTTCCAAGTCAGGGGATTCTGTGATTTTTGTGATATCATTTAGCCTAGAGAGGGACTTCCTAGATCTATTCCTCTTCTCACATATTTCTTAACTGCTGCTTCATTCAGGAAGAACATCCTGCCTAAAAGTCAACATATATGGTTAAAGTTAGATGATAGTGGCAGAAATAAGCTCTCTTTGGGAAAACCTTTTTATACCTACTCCAAAGGAATGGCATTTTACACCAATAAGGAAATTTACTTGCATCCCAGCTGAATTAATAGTAGTACAGATCAGCCAGCTCATGAAGGCAAGTGGGGGATTCATTTAGTAATGAACATATAGGTGCATCAAAGACGAAAACATTATGCATATCCATAGCATATTATGGGTAGTCTGTGATTGACAGCTATTGATGCCTAAGGTCCTGTGATTTTGAAAAGAAAAATTAAACCAGCTTCATAGAGGTGATAGCTCACCAAGCAAAGATGAAAAGCATTTGTGTCACACTAATCTTGGGGGTACAATGTATGATGGAAAAACTGCGTTCTGCAAGCAGATGACAGATTTTAAGTTGTATGAAATACAAAGTCAAGTGTAGACAGATGAACGAACACATGTCCCTTTATCATAGCAGGATTATTTCACAGGTCTTGTCATATAGCTGAAGAAGACTAACAATGTCTGTCTTATTTTCAAGGGATGATACTATTCTTCAGTGAGATGCAGAACAACTCTTAATTTTTCAACAACATGGATGGGGACTAAAAACAACTTGGCACTTTACTTAGCTGAATAGACAAGTTGTTATGCCATTTTCTTGTTGCCATTTTAAGTTCATTACTTTTGAGGAGCAGCACAAGAAATCCTGGAAATAATAGAGTCGGATCCATATTATCCTGGTAACATTCTACTGTGCTCAGAAATAGGTGGTCTAGTACTGTAAAGATGATGTATGATGGGTTCAACACCTGGGAAAGTAGCATATGCATACTACATGATCTCTTGTTGAGAAAATTATTTCAGTCACTTTCCAAACATTTGTTTTTGTAATCTATGCTTTCAGCTGGGTTTTGTGGGGTTTTTTAAATTTTTTATTATTAATAATCAGATGTTTATTTCATATTCATATTCCTATACATACACATATTCATATTTCAGTCTTTGAAAATCTGTAGATGCTTAGTACAGAAACCTGGATGGAGCCCTAAGGAGCTGAGGAGACACACATTTATAGAATGTGAGGGACACACAGGTGTAGAGGAATGATGGCCAAGGAATAAACACTCTGTACAGCAGAGACCAGAAGTCTTCTGAGAACAATGGGAACCCAGGCTTCAGAGGGACATTCCCTAGAGACCCACTGTGCAGACTGTTCTGCAGCTCTGGAAGTATCTGGTGTGCTGAAATGAGAACAAGCCTAAGAAAATAGGATTGATTTACAAGGATACAATGGGCAAGGTGGAGATAAGGTTATGTATGTATAGTTTTGTTTCGATTTTCCTCATTTTGAGTTTTCTCACCCCCAGAAAATAAATCAGCTGTTCTAATGTCTGGTCTAATAAAACCTAGCTTTCCTATTCAAAACCTGGTTTAGAATGTTTACTGTGTTAAAAAAAATTTGAGCAGTGTGACCACATAGCTCTGGGCAGGGCAGGGCCTGCTGCAGAAGAACATGAGGTCAAGAACAAACCTACATACTGGGCAAGATTGTGGCCAGTCTCTTACGAACTGACAGATTACCAAATTACAGCTGTTCTGGATTTTTCCCTGTGGAAAAAGCTCATTTTTCCAGCATACCTGCCTTCATGTTTATATGTACTATTAGTTCAACATAGAGCACTTGGTCATTAAGAAATTGCTTACTGCTTCAATACACAATTAATTTAGAATATGATTGATGGAATCAAGCTTAATCCATGTCCTAAAACATCCCTGTTTTTACAAAGCTGCTTGGAAACTGTAAGTAAATTTAATTCAAATCTACTTTAAGATCCAAAGATAAATGGATGAAGGAAATAGTTTAAAATAAAACGCATGGAAGTTCTACGTTCTTTCAGACTTTTCCGATGTTTTGAAAAAGGGTTTACTGGAAGAACCTTGTAATAAATTGCATTATGACAGCTCTTTCATATACGGGGTTAAATATAATTGTTTATTAGATACTTTATAAAAAGTTAAGAAATACTGCAGAATATTGCAAAAATTAGAATTGAGGTGTAAACTGAAATATTGAGGTCATAACTTGACATAAGTTGGGGGGTTGGTGCTGAGTATCTTCATTTTGCTGTGCCAGTGTTTGTGTACTTTTATGTAGCTCTTCTGTGCTAAAGACTGTACTTTAGTTTAGATCTGCTCTTAAATGCTGTTTCATCACAGGGGAAAAATACATATTTGTTCTCCAGCTGATAACCTGTTTTTCCAGTATTTCCCATTTTCCTGTGTTCCTGTACTCCTAATAAGTCTAAACATTTTGTTCTATTTTAGCTGGTATATTTGGAAAGAACATTTTAAATGCTGCACAGGATTTTAAGATTGCAGTGTTTCTTATCATTTCTGGTGTTATTCTGTGCAAAGGGAGAGCTTTGGAGTCTTTAAAGTAACCATTGGTAGAAAACCGTCTCTGGGAAAAAAGGCTTTGAACAAAACTCTGAATGTGTGCTTGTGTCCTGAAAACTAAAGGAAAGAAAAGTATTTAAAATGGAAATGTGACATCAGGTGTTTAAAATGTTTCCAGATTTTTAATATAAATACTACAAATCTCCCCCTCATATTCATAGTGGTGCTATCTGTTCCAATATAGAGATGTAATCTTACTTAGCTGGAGACTAAAAAGATTTCTTTATTTAGTAGCAATTAGTGTTTGTGGCTGCTTGCGATTCTTGAGCGTTTCTGGTTTAGTAGCCTTCAAAGCAGTTACTGGTTCGAATATTTATTCTTGTATGTTGTGAGCATGCTCAGATTTGTGATTTTACTCTATTTTCCTCATTGAGTCAACATAATTCTTAGTGGTTTGGGGAAGCACAACTGAGACCATTTAGAAAGTGCTGTATGATGCCTCTAACTAATGGCGACTGAAACTGATTGCTTGCACATCACCTTAAAATGCCAAAATGACTGAAAATGATAAGTTTGAAATTTAAAACAATAAAGGATCACTAAAAGGTCAAAATATTTGCTTTTGTTTAAAAATTAAGTCATTGAATGGTACAGAATTTGTATCAGAAATACTTCTATTTAAGAAAGATTGGGGGCTTTATCAAGTATAGTTTTCTGTGTAAAGTGACAGAAGGCCCAAAACATTATTGCTAAAATAATTTATGCATTAACATAGTTTCATATATCTCCTGAATGCCTTAGATCAATGTATGTGTGGACCAAGTGTACATATGAAAAAGCAAAGAAAACTTAGAGTCTGTTTTGTCATGTGTCCAGCTGGGACAGGGAGCACTCACTGCTGAAAGATCAGAAAAGCAGAGAGAGAGCAATAATGGCATCTTCAGTTTCTCCCTTAGTGTCTAATCAGGATGTTGTGAAAAGTTTCAGATTTTAGACACAGTGAATAAAATAACTAAGACATTGGTTAGTGGAGCTGTGAGAGGAAATGAGACTTGACTTTGTCCTACATAGAGTTTGGAGGATACAAGAAGCACGTCACATTAACCACTGGGTTCAACATGCCAAAAAAACAACAGGAAGCAAACAACAATCCACAACATTTCAAGAAGGAACTCTACACAAAAATAAAGATACTTACTAAAAAGAACCTAAAAAAGGTCAGCTAAGAGAAGGAAGTTGTACCAGGTGGTATGGAAGCTACTTAAGGACGCCATATGTGATATTCAAGGCCAGCGCCCACCACCTGTCATGAAAGGCTTGAGAAAAAGCAAGAGAAAGATAGCAGAGCCAGACAACAGAGTAAAGGAAGTTGTTAGAAAGAAGTAGGTGTCTTTTAAAAAACTGAATTCACACCCAAATGATGTATTAAACATATTTAAATGTAAGAACGTGGTAAGACAGGCGAAGGAGTGTTTGAACAAATGTTATATAGATTTAAGACTGAATAGGTCTTACTTTTGATGCACCAGGAGCAATGTGTCCACCACTCTTGAGCCAGTGATCCTGGTGTAGAATTAGTATTTAGAGAGGCCTGTTTCAGAGAAGTTGAATAAATCCTTCACATTGATGTTAGCTGTGGAAAAAATACTATGAAGAATCCAGTGATGTAGCACTTCTTCCTGGCATTTCTGAAAGGATATGCGAAATTGAAGTGATTTCATGGTCATGCAACGAAACAAATTTATAAAATGAAATCACAAATGCCAGATTTTATTCACCTAAACTTTCTAAAAGAATTTAAGGAAAAAAATTGTTCATGTTACTGACAATGAAAATCTACTTGCTTTTCCAGTTGCCTTGTTGTCACAGACGTTGAGGTTAGATACTGTGAAGCCAGTTTTTTAAAACAGTTGTTAAAATCATTCAGGGAACTGCAAGCTTATTATCCTGTTGTTTGTTTTAGGCAGTTCAACACAAATGATGATGCAAAATAATATTTGTGGATGCTTGATAACCTGTGATGGAATGGGACAAATGAACAGAAAGTTTGCAAAGAGGAAATATAGAAACATACTGGAAGCTTTGAAGACATAGGAAATACTTGGATAAGGATCATGCTACAGCTGATGTAGTTTCCTTGAATTTTCACCAAGCTTTTGATAAAGCCCCTCTCCAAAGAGGGTGCATAGACATAAAATGAAAGATGAAGCCCCAGAATAGATAAGTAGATGAACAGAATGCAGCTGTTCTCAAAACACAAGTCACAACTGGAGGTTTATGTTCAACAGATGGTCAGGTAATAAAAAGTGATATCAGAAGGTTTCCTGATGGCTACATGGATATTGACTGCACTGAAGGCTAGAGTTGGGTGCAGTATAATCCCAGATTGAGTGGTTTTTCAAAAATGACAGAAGAAACACAGTTGCCATGTGATGTACTTAGGAAGAAATAAAACCAGTCAAAATTGACCTGCAAAATGGTGAGTTCAGAACTGACTGTTACCAAGCAGGAGTAAGATTTTACAATACAATGAATAACCATGAAAACAACATTTTAGCTCTCAGCAGCAATCAAAAAGCAAAATAATGGCAACTATTAAGGTAAAAAGTGCAAAAGAACAGCCATTATTTTACCTCTCTGTAGCTCCAGAGTTCATGTTTTCTTGAATGCAGTGCATGGCTGCTGTTTGATACAGGATTTAGAAGTAGGTAGCTGTTTGATGTGACCAAGTATAGTTCATCCTGTGGCAGGAATTTAACTTAGGAGTAAGAGAAATTAATCTGTATATAGTCAGATGAACATTTATGATTGAAGACTTACGCAGAAAGAGGTATCTGCCTTTAACTGATTATTGTCATTAGCATTAATTGGATTTGCTTAAAATCCAGGAGGTAATGCTCCTTTGTGGTAGGCAGCACTTATGCAACATTTGCTAGCTTTATTTGAATTCTTCATTTGTCAGCACACAAACATAGTATGAATGAAAAAATAAAAGACAGTCCCTATCCTAAACAGTTTCCTATCTTTTGCAGTTTTGTACAACTGTTACACATTACAAGTGTTGCACATTAATAGAAGTTTTTTTTAAAGCGTTTTCTTTCTCTGATTTCAAATTATTTGAAGCAGTTTCCCCAAAAGAGTGAAAAAATAGTAGTGTCATTTTGTGTGCCAAGATCTGTCCAGTATTGCTTTTATTCTAATGAACCTTTCCATTTTACTGCATTCACCAGCCACAATTTTTCACTCTTGGTCAAATTGCAGCTACAAATATCTTAATTGGCACTAAAAAGAAAATTCATTTTTTTGCCTTACAAGATCATAAACCAAAATTAAACTCCTCTGTTTTGACTGCATGGTGCACCATGGAAAATTCATCCAGTATCAAGAAGAAAAGAGCTTAAACTGGCTGAAAAATCAGGAGGGCTTATGTCCTGTTTCATCTGAAAAAAGAAACCAGCCCAAAGCTGAAAAACCAACAGAATTACAGAATTACCATGAGCAATATCCAGACAGCTGACTGTGGGACTTGAACAGGAAAGCCAGCTGCCATACTTCAGTCATGATGAGCACATTATAGGGATTCCTAAAGCTGAGGGAATATTCATTGACTCTGTTTTCCTCAGTATACTTTACATACTTTTTCTGTCTTTTTCCCCCCTGTTGTAAAAGTTTGTTCTAATAATATTCAGGGACCTGATTTTGAAAAATTCCTAGCATTCAAACATCCCAGCTTATTTCTCATAGACAGACTTCATTTTGCATCTGTGGAACTTCATATCCCTTAGACTTGCAGACACGTCTCTAAGTAATCAGCCTCGCATCTTTCATTGTCTTAAAGGATGCTGTCTCACAATGCTTCCATCTGGCATTGTTTTAAGGAACTGAAATGGTAAAGATGAACTCGAGGAAGCTTAGATTTTCTATCATGGAGTTGCCAGCAGTGTGTTCATGCTGATGGTTAGTCTGGACAGGAGGAAGTCAGCTGTTGCTCTTAGCCTATGTTAACATTCATATTTAATCTCTGTGTCTCTAGCTGCTCTGATGATGAATACAAAGTAATTTCCTAATAAAATAGAACTCAATAAAAGTTAGCTTATTGGGAATCTTCCTGCCATTTTTTTTAATATGTTTTCCATTATTTTATGTTTTTCCTTGAAGATAGAAACTGCCTGCGCTGATATTTCATTCTTACAATTCAGTAAGATGTATATGTAAATTGAGTCCTCTTATTTCGTTTAAAGTATCTTTTTTTACATATTTCTGTTAAAGAAACATGCAGCTTGAATAGAGATAGCATTAAAATCGTTCAGACAAGAAAAGATAGGCTGGTAAAAAAAATACTTTTTTTTTAATGCTGAGTTACATTCTGAGGCTGCTCATGGCTACTTCCATACCATACTGTCAGTCAGGATAGTGTGACTGCACCTGCATGGTAAACTGCATCCAAAAAATAATGTAAAAAAAATGAACTCTGATCAGTTCCTGAGGACGAGGTTCTTATTAAGGCTGAAATAAATGCCTTTGAAATTATGACTGTGACTGGAAAATGTATACAGGCATTCCATCGGGAAGACACTTCGCTCAGTCTGAAAGAGCACCTAGTGCAGACTAAACAGGTTAGAGTCAATTGCTCCTGGATAATTGGATTATGTGATCAATTAAGCAACTTGTGGAGCAGAGATAGGTCTTAGGAGGGAGAGAGGTGACAAACCAGTATGGAACAGGAGAAGAATCATCAGCTCTTGTGGAATTAGAGCAAGCTGTAGCTATAGTTGTGGCTGGAGTTAGTGTGGTTGAAAAGCTATTCCTATCATTGTTGCTTAAGTATGTTACTCAACATGCTGAGATTGCTTGCATAGTATATATTCTCTTCATTTTTTAGAATTACTTAGATTTGACATAACAAATCTTTTCTGTCATTGGGGAAAATTATTAGAACCAAATTTGTATCCATTGAAATTTTATCCAGCCTCCCTACTGGCACAAGTTTTCAAGAATCATTCAAAAGTTGGGTCTCATTTGGAGTTTTTTATAAAACAGTGGATATTGTTAATTAGTAAAAATCATCTGATGAGCAGACTCACATTAAGAAACACCTTCCTGTGTACCAATATTTTCTGTAAAAGAGACTGATTCTTCTGAGATGTTGCAAGCATCTAGTCAGAATTCATCATCTTGATTTCCTTTGTGGTTAATGGAAAGGGAGAGAGAGATGAAGTCCGTCAGGTTGAATTTCCATTCCCGCTGGTTTAGGATGAGATAAACTGCTTTCTGAAGGAGAAAGTGTCTCTTGGGTTATCATAGGGAGCATAGGTCTAAGTATGCACTAAGTATTTTCAGGCATCTAAAGCTGTGGGAGGCAAATCCCACTGAATATGTCATTTGTTAAGGTCATTGTGTGGGCTGTGACATAAACTTTATGGTGTATATTTTTTGTATAACTTTCATTTATATTTTAGCATGGCTGTTGTAATCTGGTAGCCTTGCTGGCTATATGAACAAGCAGTTCTCTTGGCTCCTCTGCATGCCACACACATGAGAAATCTATAGCAAACTGTACCATTAGTCAAGAAAAGGTTTTACTTTCTTCTATTAGCTTGTGAAAAAGCTCAGATTAATTGCATATACCTTATTTTCACATGAGTAGGCAGAAATTAAGTATATTTTGCTACTTTTTCAAATCAAATCATAAAAAATATTTTTGGAGTTTCTTTCTCTGCTAACTTCTGTGAGAGTCCTCCTTTTGCCTACCAAAATCTTATTGTTCTGCAATTATGCCAAGAAACACAGCATTACAAGCTTGAACAGTACAATAGGTTTTTATAATAGCTTTGGAATATTTTTCCAGTTATTTTCCATCTCCTGCGTGTGCAAACAAGGTATTAGCTGTTATGATCACTGATACAAACTGAGCAAATGTTTTCCTTGAGCTTTCCATGCTGATGCACAGGTATTGCTTTTGTTTTTCCTGAGCTGATAACAGCTCACTTTGCCCCTACCAGCAAGCTATTCAAATTAATCCCTTTTGTGTGCATTGCTTTGTATCTAAGTGTATTTGTTCCTGATGCTGAATCACTGGTAGCTCCCACATGTGGAACAGTAGATACTACATAGATACTAGACTGCAGGGCAAAGAACGACCAGAACTGCTACAGGACTGCCACTCTAGCTTTCAAGAGAGCTAGGTAGAATCTTGTGTCTGTCTCCTGTTTCCTGGAGGAAAGTCAGCATAGTTTTGGTTTCCTTTCTGCCAGGCATTTATCATAATGCCTACACATGGGAAGACTATATTCATTCTGCCTTTTGACAACTTTACTGTGGTCTCTTCAGACCTTCTGCTGTCCTGAGTTACTTAGGATAAAAAAAACTTGGATTTGATTCAAAAAATTGCTTGATTTCAGCCCCGTCCTGGCTTCTGCCCTGTTGTTTTTCAAGTGATTTCCAACCAAAGAAGGGTGCTTGGCTGCGCACCATGCTGTAGTTTCACTGAGATTTGGGGATCTCAGATGTTAAAGAGCAAGTTAGGCCGCTTTGCTGAGAGCATAGATTAAAGTAGTGTTATTAGCAAACAGTGCTGCTCAGGTTAACAGAGGGCTTAGAAATTCTGTAAAACAATGTATATATACTTGCAGTGAAATTCACCTGTTTTAACACAAATGCTTCCATGAAAATCCCAATTAGGTCTCAAAATGAAACATTGATGTTTTGTTTATAGCATCTTTCACCATTCATATCTGCCTTACAGTTCTGATATTTTATTCCTTCAGGATGACACAGACATTTTTCCCACATTCCATATGTCCAGATCACATATAAAGATATTTAGCGCAAATACCATGGATGTGAAACATTCCACACTGTGGGTCCAGGGTGACGTTTGCCGTGTCTTTAATGTGCTCTGGTGTTCAATTACAATACAGCAAAATTATTTTTATGCAGCCTTCTTCATTGAAAGTATGGAAAATTGCTTTGCAGTGAGTCATCTGACAGCTAAAGAACTGAAAGTCTGTAGTGATATTTAAAGAGAAAGTGGCTCAGAGCTGACAGAGTTCAAGACAGAAAAAGAAACAGAAATTAAAGAGAGGGCCTTCAACCATGGAGAAAATAGCAACAAAGACTGGTTAGGGGGAGGAGTGATGAGAAAGCCAAACATGCTGAGAATGTCTGAAACAGTTCAGGAGATTATGCATATCATTCTGAAACAAGCTGTAGGCTTCAGATGTTCCTCCTATATCACAGCAGCCTTAGCCAAGCAAGTTTGCTTTGACCCTAAGAGAATGGTGCAAATCTAGATAAATAAGAGTACTAGGCTCAGGGCACTGTAAGGAATTTAGAAGCATGCAGGTAGGGGTTGAGGGAAGGATTAATGTCTTAACTTTCTAGAGAAAAACATTAGAATGTGGTGTTTTCACCTTGTCTGAATGCCAGGCACCCACCCAAGCCATTCTATTACTGTCCTACTCAGCTGAACAGGAGATAGAAAATATTACTAAAGGTTCACAAGATAAGGGCAGGGAGAGATCACTCACTGATTAATGTAATGGGCAAAACAGACTCAGCTTGGGGAAACTAATTGAATTTATTACCAATCAAAATTACCGTGAATTTTGTGACAGTGAAAAGTAAAATAAAGTCCTAAAAGCACCTTTCTGTTCTTCCCCCCTCCCCATCATCCTAGGCTTAATTTTATTCCCAGTTCTACCTTCTCCCCACCAGCAGTGCAGGGTGATGGGGAATGAGGGTTACAGGCTCTTCATCTCCTCAGGGAAAGGAGTCCTTCCCCTTCTCTGGCATGGAGTCCATCCCATGGGAATCAGTCCCGTAGCATGAGGCCTTCCCACAGACTGGAGCTCTTCATAAACTGCTCCAGCATTAGTCCTTTCCCACAGCATGCAGTCTTCAAAAAGTTTCCTGCAGTGTGGATCCTCTGTGGGGTCACAAGTCCTGCCAGCAAACTTGCTTCAGCGTGGGCTCCTATCTCCACAGGGCCACAGATCCTGACAGGAACCTGCTCCAGCATGGGCTCCCTGTGAGGTCACAGCCTCGCTCAGGCTTGCACTTGCTCAAGTAGAGGATCCTCCACAAGAGGATCCCTGCTCCACCTTGAACCTCCATGGGCTGCAGGGGCACAGCTCCTTCTTCACCATGGTCTTCACCACAGACTGCAGGGGAGTCTGCTCTGGCATCTGGAGCCCTGCCTTCTCCACTGACCTTGGTGTCTGCAGAGTTGTTTGTCTCACCTGTTCTGACTCTGCTCTTCTCTAGTTGCAATTGCTTCTGCACAATAACTTTTTTCCCCTTAAGTGTATGTTATATAGTGTATGTTATGTATACATATATATATATATATGGATGGCTGTGCTATCCCAGAGATATTACTACCATCACTGATGACTCAGCCTTGTCCAGCAGCAGATCCATTTTGGAGCTGTCTGACATTGGCTCTGCTGGACAAGGGGGAAGCTTCTGGCAACTTTCCACTGAAGTCGCCCCTGTGACCAAAATCTTGTCCTGCAAACTCAATACACAGAAGAAAAATGGCATTCTTCAATCTGTGATGTTTAAATGTGTGAGGTTTTTGTTAGACCATGAATGAGAGAATTCCTGTTCTTTAGACAGTAATTATTAAAGACATGAATATGGACTTCAGCAGCAGTACACTCAGAGTTGGCTTCTGGCTAAATCTTTTTTGGCTGGTGCCAGAGGGGCTAATCTTTAGAAGTGAGTGTGTGGGAGGAGTAATCAGTTCAGGGTCAGAGATTACTTTAAAACTTGTACTTTTTGTACAGAGATAAAATCTTAGTAAAGAAGTGCAAACACTGTCTTGAAGAGCAAGAGGCACTTAACTTTCTGTGACATCTGAGTTTTGAAGAATTAGGTAGTAAGGAAATTATAATGTAGGAAGGGAACAACAGAACCACACAGGCTATTAAAGAGATTAGAGATTACTTACGAAGGTCACTGTTGCCTTGCATGCTTTTCCTATAAAGTTGATGTCCAAAACTGAGCTAGCAGTAAGATACCCCACAGGAGGAGAATGCTTAAGGAAGGTAAGAGAGATGAGTCAGAAACAGATGCCCGGTGTTTTTAAAGCACAGCACTATCATGAGTGGATATAATCTGTATAAATACTGTCATCTTTCATTGTAAATTACGTACATTCTTCTTGTGTTCTTGGTCAAGTCTATCAACTAGTGGTGTGGGACTCTCTGGGGAGTTCTCTCATGTCATGTCACCGAGTCTGCCCATACTGGTTTTGCTCTGGGGGTTCTTTTGACCTCACTCCCTATAGAACCATATTATCTGCCTTGAGAAAGTAAATGAGATGTAAAGTATGTATCATGAAGGAGAATACAGTCTTTATTGAAAGCAAAAGGGAAAAAAGCTTGTCTTTTTAATGCATTCAGAAAAGTTGACTTTGACATTGTGATGCTGAAAGACATTGTAAGCATAAAAGTAAGGCTAGAGCCACTAAGAATTTGAAGTCTTATTTCATTGTATGCAGTTCTAAAATGCTTATTCCAGATCTTCTTATTTACAGCTCTCATCTCTTCTGAGTCTGCAGAAGAGGAATATCAAGGGCAAACCAAGAGAAAGCGAATTCGAAGGAAGAAACAAAAGAGCAGTTTACAAATCTCTAGTAATTTACATGGAGAACAAACAGATTTGGGAACGCAAGAGACTGTTGTTCAAGATAATTTACAGCTGCAGCAAACAGACGGTCCCAAAATAAGCAAAAACAAAAAGAGGAAAATGAAAAAGAAGCGACAGAAAGAAAAAAAGAGAGCAGCTGGCTTAGTAACAAAAACTACCAGTGTGGATTTTACATATCAGCCTGAAAAAAACAACAAAGAAGAAACACCAGGCTTAAAAGACATAGGTGAAAAGGCAGATAGCATTCTGGACTTCCTGCATGCAACACAACAGATCTATTTTGCTGACAGTATGTACCACTCTTTTCTTTTTATGAGTAATACCACGCAGGGGAAAATGGATGTGCATTACTGCTATAAAGTGGGTCAAATCTGCTAAAGAAGTGTCTCTCTTGAAGAGAGACATGTGAGAAGTAAAGCCTGTGAGTACCTAGTATTTGTCCCACTTTCTTGTGTGTGCATGAATATGTAAGAATTCACATAAATAGAAAAAAACTGTGGTCCTCTGTCTTTAAAAATATACATTATGTTCCTTGCTCTTCTCTTAAACACTCCAGTGCACATGGGACAAATGGTTAAAATTCTTTTTCCCTCTGCAAGCAAGTATCCAGAGGTTACTTGCTTTCAAAGAACTTCAAATAAGGGCAATTGCTATCCTAAACTACTTTCATGCTTAGTATCTCTGCACTAATCTACTTTTCAGAATGTTCTGCTTCCCAGAAGATTTATTTGTATTCTATAAGGAAAAATAGACAGACAGCATGTAAATGATTGGCATAAAATGCTTTTGAACAAGATGAATGGGAGCTGTTATTCAATGCACATTCCCTAGTACTTTTAAAAGAATTGTGTGGATTTATCTCTAATGGCCTAGCCAATGTTCACTGGTCACTGTGGAGCTAAATGAAGAATATTAAATAGCTTACCTACCTGTATTAATTCATCTTAATGCAGAGCTGTCAGCTTCTAGTACCATAAAATTCGTCTTTTGGTTACAGAATTACTGTAAAAACCTTTTTAAGATGACATCAGGGATTTCATGTTAACTTTTTCAAGATTTATAATAGAATTTTCTTTTCTTAATGTTAAATTTTCTTGGTGTGTCAGGTCTTCATACTAAGCCTGGCATTTGAAATCTGTCCTGCTTTCTGGCTAAGGTATTTCTGTCACCAAAATTAAGAATTTTACTACGTTGCCATATGGCTAAGTAAATGCAAGCTAAGCTACTTGCATTTGCTGTAGAGGAACTCTACAGTGACTGAGCAAGATTGCAGATTATTCAGATTATTCAAGTGCTGTTAATACATAACCCAGAAGAGAAACCTGATTGTCCACAGGTGTGTTGCATGTTGATTTTTAAGAGTGTTGAGTGTTGTTTGAACTTCCATCCTTTCTGCGAGTCACTTTTGGGTTTTGGCAGTTTTTGACAGACTGACTCTAGTTTCAAGCCAGCAGATTGGAGTGTTGAGGGCCTTGGAATACACAGAGAGGAATTCTTAGGTGAAAGGAATTTCATCTGTAGTGAGATGTGACATCTATAAATCAGAGTGTGACTCACTTTCTTGTTAGGCAAGTCCCCATTTATATATAGATCTGACATTATGCTGTTTGCCTTTTCTAGTTGAATGACTTTAACACTCCCTATTTTTTTTTAGATCAAATTGGAAGCCATTGCTTTTAGCTGCATTTTCAAGTGGTCACATTGGATTATACTTCTAGTACATATGTTAAAAATCTGAATGGGGAAAATTCTATACTTCTCAGGTGTTTTGCTGGTAAAAAACAGAATTATAAGGGAGTCTGGTTAAAGGGACAGACAACATATTGTTACTGGAATGGAAGAGTGAACTTATGGTTTAGTACTGTATTAACAATTGTATTGGTTGTGGCTGAGCCGGAGTTCATTTGTGCACAGCAGCCCTCACAGTGCTTTGGAAAGTTGTTGATAACACACCAGAGTTTTTCCTGCTGCTGAGCAGTGCTGGCATCTTACCAGCACCATCTCTCCAACATGCCCCTCCATCAAGGGGCTGGGAATGGGCAAGATCCTGGGAGGGGACACAGCCAGGCCAGCTGAGCCAGATTAGCCAAAGGGATATTCCATAGCAGATGATGTCAGCTCAGATATAAGAGCTAAGGGAGGGAAGAAAAACGGGATATTTGTTCTTTTACAGTGTTTGCCTTCCAGAGCAGCCACTACATGGGCTGAAGCCATGCTTCCCAGGAAGTGGCTGAACGTCACTTGCTGGTGGAAAATACAGAATAAACCTTTTTTCCTCTTTAATTATCTGTGTGCAAACATCTGCTAGTTTTGGTTGTTTTTTTTGTGCTTTTGGGTTTGGTTTTTTTTTTTTAGCAAACTGCCTTATCTCAACCCATGAGTTGTTCATCTCATTTTCTCTGCCCTGTCCCACTGGGAAGGGGAGTGACTTTGGTGGGCACCTGGCATCCAGCCACGTTCAACCCGTTGCAACAGTGCATGTCCTTCTCTGCTGTCTTGCATGCTGTAATACTTGCTTTTTAAATAAAAACATAAAGGTCCAATACCAAAGTAATTGTTTGCTTCCAGAAGTGCTTTACAGTAGTTCAACAGAATTGTTCCCTTCTCCAAATGTGTGTGCAGTTTATAACACATAGTGTGTAGGAAGCAAAAGCAGAGTGCTTTGGCTACAGTGCAGTTTCTTCTTCACACCTTTCTCTGCTTTGAAAATTTTATTCAATTCTTGAATTCCTTTTTACTTACTGATTTTTATAGTATTTGCTTTACCATTGTTTTAATATTTAACAAAATATTAATTATATTAATTATAATATTTAACAAGCTACTCTTTAGTACCTGATATTGGGTTGTCATTTGTGCTAAAAAGGAAGATGCTGTCTTAGGAAAATTCTCTGAGTTCACTGAATATATTAACATAGTTTTCTAATTGTTTTTGCAGAGAAATTGGAATGCAGAGATGCTGCTGTAAATTCAGCAACTGCCCAAGAGCTCTTACAATGTCTTGAATTTCGCACCATCTCTTCCTCAGATGTGACTCGTCTGCATCGGTTGAAGTCCCTTGTATTGCTACAGGACACTGAGAGATTGAAGGATGCTTTGAAACAATTCCAAGAACAATCTATGATGTCTCCTGGTAGGTACTATTCACTCATGTTCATAAACTGATACTTTTGTGTGAATTAAAATTCACACCACTTTATTTTAATTAGGAAGTTTTAAATAATGATGTAATAGTAAATATATGCTTATACAAGATATGAAATCATAATTCCCACCAAGAATAAGTGATATTCCCATTTCCCATTTGTTTACAATCAATATAAAAACTTTTCTCACTTTGCAGCAACTACAGAATACAAGATGATTTGGGGGTTTAAACCAATATTTTTAAAATCTAAAGTGTTTTAAGATTTAATCATATTTAAAGCATATTTTTGATACATTACCATGGTAGACTTTTTAAATTGCAGGATTTCACTCCTCCAGCTAAGGGTTAATTTTACATGCATGAGAGTCAATAAAATCCATTATTTTATTTTATCCTGGTCACTATTCTTTAATGCACAGACTTTGCAAGCTAAATTTTGATTTACAGTTTCGATTTTGTTGAAGTTTCTAAAACGTACTGTTGATAATGTAAAAATTTAAAGTTACTCTTTATAACAAATTATATTCTGAAGTCATTCATAAAAAGAAAAATTACTGTATTACTAAATTTTTTCATGCCTGAGGCACAGACTTTTTCTCTTCTCTATTATAACCTCTGTAATTTTAGTAGAATCTCTTCTTGTACAGTTAATAGTTCTTCAAGTGAATGTGGGATCAGCATGTAGTCCACATGAGGTATAATGATTCATTTTCCATGTAGTCTTCATTTAAACAGTCATTTCTACTAGTCATTAGGACTTGTGTTACAGCATCAGACAAAAATCTACAAGAGGTGCTGAATTTTCTTGCCTCCCAAAGAATTTAATCAGAGTTGAGAGCACTTGGCTACAGCATGAGAGAATCTCAACCATTTTAGATTGTAATCTAAGTCTTTGGAGATGGCAGCAGTGTGGTAACAGTGTAATTAAGATCATAGCCATTCAAAGCTTAGCAACAGCATTCAAAGAAGAGATGTGTGCTTGTAACTTCATTAAATAATTTACAGCATGATAGTGGCTAAAGATCCTCGTCAAGACTGGAGCCTATTGAATGCTGTGTGGTGGACAGAGAAAAGAGAATTCCTGCCTGTGGAGTTCAGATCTGATACATTTTGAAAAGGATGCTCTTAGAGAAGTATGTATGTGTTCTTTTAAGGGTAGACATGCAGTAGACAACCCTTAAGGTTCTGATGGATGTGAAGTATCCACAGGTATGACATGAATGAAATCCTTCTGGGCATTTCAAGTCTACAATCTCAGATCTTAATTGTAATCACCTTGTCTCATTGAATACAATGCATGTTGTACATATGTGCAAACCAAGTAGAACTTGGCAGGAATCGTGAAAATGGTATTGCCCTTTATTGAATGAACTAATTCAGCTTTTCTTGATTAAATCCAAATGGAATTGACATGGCAACATTCAGGATATTCTTTACAGGCCCTACCTAACTTCTGTAAAATACTGTTGGAATTCTGTTGGGTTTTGCAGCCTTGAGACAAGATGCTCTGTTTACTTTTGTACAGCAGAAATGTGAAAATTAAGAAAGAAAAACAGAAGCAAATTAAAACCCCTACGTTTCCACTGTATGTATTCATCACTTGAAAAATTGCACAAAAGACAATTTTCTAAGTAATTTTTAAAATTCAATAATGTTTCTGCTGCTACAGCCTGGAATTGTTTACTCCTCCAGTTGATTTTTTCCCTAGTAACTGCTGTCACTCTGCGCTCAATTCTAATCTCATTCCAAGTTTACAGTGGTGTAACCATAGTAGTTTATTTTATATTCATGAGGTACAGCATTAGAAAGAGGAAAAATACATTCTTATAAATTATTAAAGCATAATTAAGCACCTGTTAGTCATTAATTTTCCTCAGCAGACTTTAAAAAATACATTCTATTTGTAATTTCAGAAATTCAGTGAATGAAAATACAATGCTCTGAGATTTTACTTTGAATTAGACCTTTAATTATACTCTTTTTTTCCCCCTACATTTGTCTCAAAATCAGATCATCTTGTCCAGTGTGGGTTTTTTAAATTTTAGTTTTTACTCCCGGTGAGCAGGTGATAAAAGTTAAGAATTATTACAAAGACCTTTGTAATATAATACTTTATACTTATATAATACAACAAAGATTGTATTAAGAAATTCAAGTTGTTATTATAGAAAGACAAGTTAGGGCTGTTCATGAAGGTAAAAATGCACAGTACGTAATAGTAATCTCTAATTTTTTTTGACTTTGTCTGATTATCTTGTCTTTTATCTCTTTAATGGGGGTGCAAATTACTAGAAGGAAAGGTCGTTCCATATTAACATGATAAAAAAACCCCTTGGTTTTAAGAAGGTATATTATTTTTAAAAATGAATCATTTTGTTTCCTTTTAGTTCAAGAAACAGTATGTTAACCTGTTAACCCTTTTTCCCATAGTTATGATTCTACTTAAGATGCCATCATCAAGAAAGTAAAGATGGGTGCTATGTTTTTAATTCCAGGAAGGGAAGAAAAAAATGAGAAGTGATGCATCCCTTCATATAAGTGCACATTCTCCACTAGTTAAAGTTACACATTATCCATAACATTATGTCTTTTATTTCCTCATTTATGGATGTTATTGTTTCATCAAACTTTCCACTAGAGTTACCAAGTCCCACTTGGCAAGCTTATGCCTGCTGATGATAAATGTGCTTTAAAATAAAGCCATGGGCTGCTCCAGGTCTGCAGATTACAAATTCAAAACCGCTGGTTCAATACCATGATTTGGTATTTCCTTTTCATCTCTTAGACTGATACTCACATTGCAAATCACAATGCATCCAAAAGAAAAAAGAAATAAATTTCTCTTTTATCTTAGGCTCATAGATCCCAATATTTGCAGTCATATAGAAGACTAATCCTAATAAGGGTGATGGTAGGGTCTGATAAATTTTGCAGGAAAAGGAACTACTAAGGAGATTCAGATGCAGGAATTATCAACAGTTGATATCTTTTAACCCTTCATTTAAATGAGAAAAAATACTTAAACAGGAAAATATGGATCACAGGTCCTGGTTGTTCTGTTTAGTTGTCATCCTCCATCAACTTACGTTGTACTTTGTGCTTCAAATACTCCATCAAGTTGACTTTGACCTTGTAAGTGAATGATCAGACAAAGCTTGAGGTTGGTCAAGAGTGTTTGTGTGAACATGGTTATTTAGAGTGTCATTGTTCTCAGTCTGTAAAAGAGAACAAATGCCCTATTACTAATTCCATTTATTTGATAGTCTTCAACAAAAAATACTTACCTCTACCTAAAATCTTCTGTAAGTCCTGGGAAGAGAATGTTTAGAAGTCACATAGACATGGATTTCCCATGATGGGGTTTGGCTGTTCTCTGTTAGAAAGTCCACAGCTATTAGCAAAAGGAAGCCAGAGACCTTCATGATCCTCCACAGTGCACTGGGCAAAGGAAAAGAGCTGTGACTGGAAGTAATGTTCTCTTTACCAGTTGGAAACTAGCTTTGGAAATGAGAGCTACTTAATTCCCATTCCACATCAATTATTAAAGCATAGGTGATCGCCTAATTAAAAAAAAGTCATTATCTGCTAATTTATGAAATCATTTATGAACTTCTGCTCATCAACTTCATTTTATTATCTGTTAACATTTTTCCTTTGTTGGTTAGTTTCAAATCTCAAACATAGTCTTCCCTTGTTGCCTAGGAAATTATCACTCATGGCAGAGCTAGAAGCTTCTTTTAACTGCCTTTTTTTGGAGAATTGTCATTTATATAAGTCTTCATTGCAGGAGAAGGTACATTTTGCAGTCCAGAATTAATGCACTTACTGTGTGCCAACAACGCAGAGGCTGGATATACAGAGGCCTTAAAATGAAGACACATTTCTTTTTTTTGAATGAATGAGCATTCAAAGAAAAGGAAATTTGGAAACAGTATTAGCATAATGTTATAGAATCATCTTAAATTGTGTTGTGATAAGTAGTGCAGAAAATCATATCATTAAAAATATCAGTAAAGTCACATAGGTAATCTCTGAATTAAGACAGAAGCCATAGCATTCTGAGGCTTTAATGCAGCTATCTGTACAATATGACTCTTTCTCAACTGAGGCTTCCAGGTACTACTATAAGTTAAATAATGATGTGTGAAATTATGCTCCAGACAGAAAGAAGCATTGCCCATATGATAATGTCATTTCAATCTCATTTTTTCTGAATTATTAAATCATAACAAATAGGAAATTTCAAAGTGTACAAGCAAAATTGTGCCTCATACAAATGACTGACCTCCTAAAATAAAATGCACCTGCTTATATAGAGATTCATAGGTACTCATCTTCAAGCTCCAGTATCTGCATTGGTTTTACTGAAATGTTAATATTGAGTGGAAACAGATGTTCACATAAGTCTTTTTCTTAGTGTTCAGAAATGTCATGGAGGTATTTCAGGAAGAATGTGTTTTCTTTGTTTCAGATCATGCCAAGGTAGCCACATCTCTATTTCACTACTGGATTACAGATATCCTTCCTGTGAAGAACAGGAAATAAAGCCTTACCCCTGTGTCCATGTGCACAGGATTAAAATTTAATATACAAACTCTTAACGAAGTAAGAATTCTTCAGGAAGAGCATTGTCAATGCACATTCTTCACCTTCAGCTAAATGAATTACTTTCCTGTGTTACAAACTCTAGAAGACAACAAAGGTATAACTACAATGTGACTTTTGTGATGGGTTGGTCAAGAGTATGGCCTGAGTCTTCTGCTGAATTAATATGCACATTTCCCTTTAGGATAACAGACTTAACTGGAATGATGAAATCTCTGTCTGGTGTTTTGTTTAAGAAGTACAGTATTATCTTTTTTGTTTCTAAGTTTGTAATTCCTATGTGGAAGTTATATTTCTTGGCTTTTTTGTATATCTGCTTGCCTGGAAAACAGAACTATATTTTTTTATATTTAAAACCAAGCAACGATATGTCTGAGGAATGTATTTTTGCTGAATAAACTGCTAAACAGTGGACATAGATGTGTTTCTGTATGTGGGTCATATAGGTCCTGTTTGGAGTTACGCAGAAGCTTGGTGGCATTTTCAGAACTACTTCATGGCTCAGTCTGTTACAATCCAATGGGTTTCACTGACTTCAGAGTTATGGGACTGGATTCTTTCTCCCTGGTTACTGTGTAATCTGTCTACTTCTGTGTAATAATTCTGCAGTTGAATTTATCCAAGTGTAGATACTACAGTAGGTAATATCCATGGTTGTAAAATGTTAAGGAATAGTGAACAAAAAAATGCTTTGTGAGAGGCTCTTCTCTCATCTGTATCATTCATCTGACAGGTGATACAGAGCAAACCATGTCATATCTAGGTGTGTTACCTTTGTCATAGGTAAGATAGGGGCAATGTATTTAACTCCTCCAGCATGTGCTTGGAGATACACTACTGATGAGGCTGCACAAACATTGCATGGGTTTTTTGCTTTGTTTTTTCTGTTTCATTATATTGCCTGATATATCCCATTGTAAGGCATTGGTTTAGTGATGCTCAAAATTTGTAGTAATAATAAAATCATACTTCTTTCTCATTAATTGAAGAAGTTAAAAAGAGTTTGGTAATACACCAGATGACTGAGGTGCAGAAAAACCATTCTTATGGCTAAAGGAGCTTTGTGCAGCTCTTGAAGAACTTGAGTTTGGTATAGGTCTGTTGCATTTTCTGAGCACGCTGTCTTCTCAGATGTGATAGAACTGGCTGTGTGGTGCTGTGCAGCAGGGCAAACCCTGCATCAAACTGCTACTCTTTTGGAAAAGGAGAAAACAGCAGAGAAAACAGGGAGATTGATGTGGGAGTACACAGACAATAAGGCAACATTAGTCAGCACTGTAGGCAGCTGTCCTAGCACCATACTGACCAGGCTTGGGGTTTTGGTCAAGGTTTTGGGCAGGATCATGGCAAAACAGAGCTTTAAAGAAGGATTAAAGGAAGACAATGGAAAGATTGCGCTGTAGAGTTGTGGAAGGCACTGTGGGGAAAAAGCACAAATGTGTAAATCTAAAAGTATTGCAGATGGGTGGTGGAAGTTAATACCAGAGGCTGACAGGGATGGATGAATCATCTGTGCACTGAATGAGGGATGGAGAGGACTGGCAAAGATCTTGAAAGTGAAGAAAAGCAGCCCCTATGTGATGCAACCTAAAGCAGCCTAGAGTTGATGCAAAAGAAAAGTTCCTTCTGGTTTTGTGTACTCCAGTCTTAGATTGCACTTCTCTTTTGTCCATTATGTATTCTAAAACAGGACGTAGCCTTGGAGAAATAAAATAAAAGACAACTACAGCTTGCTTATACACTTTACCAGAGTATGGAGCTCATTAAAATCACTATAGACTATTAATTATACAAAGTTAAGCACTCAACTTAGAGAATAGCCTTATTAAAGCTATATATTTGACCTTCACAATGGTGCATATGCAGTTTCAAATAATCATAGAATATATAGGTTTTATCCTAGATTCTCAGAGACAGTAAACAAATATAGCATCTAAATTTCTGCTTTTCTAAAATACATATATCCCCCTCTCCATTTGGCCTGCATACATATAACAGTTTAAAACAAAAACCAGAATTTACTCTGATGCAATGCAGAGGATAAAGCAGTAAATACTGAAGCTTTAAATTAGCTGCATAAACACATGCAGTCCAGCCCTCCTTAGGAGCAATCCAGGACTGAAGAAATTAACTACAAAATCTGCATAGCCTGAGGTTTCCCTAAATATTAAATAGAATACATTTTCCCAGTCCTGCTGATTTCCATCTTTTGCACTACCACTCTCTACTATTATGCCCAATGTGTAGCATACTGTACATGCATAACACACACCTCTTTCCACTCTGCATCTGTGGGCTGGTTTTATGATATACACGGTATTACTAGGTGAAAGGAGTTTTCTTTAGTGAAAGAAAGCTTAAAAATCTTCTGTCTCCATGCTGCCATTCACCATTTTTTCCTTCCTTGTTTTTTTGGGAGGTTTTTTAAAGTTTTTTTTTCCCCCAGATGTCATTTCAGACATTCAGCCTGTTAAGTAGTAACTTCTTACAATTGAGCAGAAACTCCTGGTACAGGAGAGAAAAGCCAGCTGTTATAGAAAACACATTAAAAAATTTATAACTCTACATGATTGTAAAGCATTACCTAAAATATTGCACCAATTACAAAGCAATAAAACTCTGTAACATTAGAGGTTGATTCCCATATTGCATATCTACAAGGGAGAAAAATTAAGGTCTTATAGGCAATTTTAAGAATAAAACACATACCTATATATAGAGATAATGGCTTTGAAGTCATACCCTTGCATAAAAGTGCAATGACCAGCTTATCCAGTACTACAGATGTCTCAAATGACTTTAGCCTCTGTGGTCTTACTTGTACATGCTGGTAAAAGGACCACTGCCTTTCAGAGCAGATTTCTCTCCCACTGTGCAGCTGCAACTTACTGCACACGGTTCAATAATGTAAACTAGAAAGTCAACCCGTGAAGACACTGGTTACTTTCCAGGTTACTTTCCAGTTATCTTAAATTCTTCCTGCTCTTGGAGTCCATGTAGATTTTAAACCTTGAAATATGCTAATAATAGAGTATGTACAGTTTAGTCAGAAGTATTCTGATGCAAAATCCACTTAAAAAACTCTTCCATGTTCCAGCAATTCCACATGATGCAGTACATTCATTAAACTGAATTCAAGGCCATTTCTAGCCATTTTAAGTATATCATAAAAATCTAAAGGGATAAATGTTTCATTGCTATGTTGAAGGAGCCATGTATAGTGACATGAAAAACAGTGTTCACTGGTAGATATTAAATTAAATTTCTCAGTTTTTGTATCTCAGCCACATTGTGATACCACTGCTCAAATAAACCTGAGAAGGTGTGAGGACATTTCTTTTAGGGTAGCAGTTCAGAAAAGTGACCAGGTATTAAAATTGTGATGTATGAAATCTTATTGACTGCAAAAGAATGTCAAATACAGAACCCCTGCCATTTTTAGTACACTGCCTAATTTAAATTACAAGTAATGTCCATTTCTTTTGCTTTTAAACTAGATCTTTCTGCTGTGTTCTTTTGTGCACGGCTTTTAAGTGCTTTCATGCATGTTGCAGTTCAGCACACCGCTGTCTGGCACATTTGTTTCAGAAACAAATACACACTCTTATGCAATTGTATTTATCTACAATGATAATCTAAAATTTATCTGCTTGAATTTGGTCCAATTTTCTAGACTCTTCAGCATACTTTATCCTCTTCACAATCACTATTAGTGCAACAGTGGGAAGTTTGATAAATGTAAGATTCAGCTCCTACACAAGTATGGAGAACATACTTGAACCCGTGGGCAAAGCTTCTGATAGTTTAAAGTGGCTTCATGATTTTACATTGCACACGTGGTCAGTCTGGTGAAATGGGGACCTGGTTCTCCACAGCAGATGCTTTGGAGGCAGTGTTCTCCTGCAGCTTGCTAAGGACAGCTTGGAGGCATGAAGTCATTTCTCCTGACTTCAGATGTCCACAGTGTAGCTTTTACCATCTGAGCTGCCTGTCCTAAAAAGCTTCCTAATCACTGGGATTAAATAGCCTGATATAACTGATTGCTGCTAGACATCTATTTTAGAACCAGAGCAATGGTACCAATGGTACCAATGTTGACTGGTATGAAAGCATAAATAGGTAAGTCATGAAAGCATCTTCATTGCAGGCATCTGGATCTTGTTTAAAAAAGAAGAAGAAAAGGAATGAAAAACATATCATTTACTGCATCTGAGAAAAGGACAGGAATGTGCATGTTGCATAGCCAAAAACATCACTTACTCCTGATGCTGGCAAGCTCTTTCAGTTCACTCAACACAATTGAGGAGATCCTTCTCCTCTTCTTGTTACCTTTGTGCATGTGATAATGCACAAAGAAGCCTTCACCATTTCTCAGGTAGACTCTTAAGTTTGCTATGTGATTCATTCCTCCTCCCAATGACAGTAATCAAGTGGAAGTGACTATGAATGCTGAAAGAAAGAGTAACCATTGCTAGGAATATCAAACTGATCAGCCATTACGTGTATTCTACAGAAGGAATCAATGTCAAGTATGATTTTTCGAGAATCACAGGTGTAATAACAACTCTGTAGACATAATGATCCTGTTTAGTCTCTGTCTGGCATGTGGAAGCTTAAAATGAAGGTCATGTTCAAATCTGATTTGAATTCAGGGAAAGCTGCTTGGCTTATTACCATGACTATAGTGCTGGATTCTATTTACATTAGTAAACAGTTTAAAATACTTGACATGTTATTCAATTAAATCTGTGATTGCAAACTGACAGACCAAAGTTCATTGATTTTTCCAACCACATTAAACTAAGTACATGGCACAGTGTTTCATTTAGCCTGTCTGCTTAACCCTTTCACCTTAATTCAATTACCCAGAATAAAATTAATGTGTAAAATATAAATAACTCTGAATTTCTAAATTAGAAGGCATTACAAGAATATATTCATCTCAGCTGGCTTCTGACATACGTTTATTACTGTATGATTTACAATTTGCTATGGATCACATTGTTACCCAGATGGCAAAAATCAGTCAGAAACTTTTTTCTCTATACTTGTTCAGTAAATTCATAGATTTGTGGAAGGTAGGACTGAAAAGGACATGAGATTATCTCCCCTCACCCCATCTAGATCCCTGGTCATAAATTTTCCCTTTATTTCATGGCAAAGACCAGTCTGACAAAAGTACAATTTGTGATTTTTGCTAAAGCAAGTCATGTACAGAGACGGGCAGATTGATTTAAGGACATCAAGGAATGAAGACTTAGCCCCTTCCTTAGTAATTTATTCCAGTACTCAATCACTTTCATGCTTAGAATCACGTGCCTTATATTAAATTTGAATCTGTCTAGATTTAACTTCCAGCTATTAGCTCTTGGCACACTTTTCTTCACTGTATTAAGGTAGTCCCTCACTAGCCACTATTTTCTGTGAAAGTTTTTGAACGCTAATCAAGCTGCAAGTTAACCCTCTTTATGACACACCATAAGTATTATCTCTTTCAACTATTTGACTTAAGGCATTTTCTATAGCTTCCAACTTGGTTTTGTGGCTCCCTCATACATTCTCTCCATTTTTTCCCCACGATCTGGGAATAAAGTCTGCTGGAACTGAACATAAAAACTTAGCATTAATTTAAAATCTCAGAAGTGACAACTTTTGTACTCACTGTTTCATTGGTTTTGGATCAAATTCTTGACGTAGGATTGTACAGGAAATCCATGTTAAATTATTTTTAATTGTAGACAAGTACATTTGAAATGTATTGCTATCCAGGATTTAGTCCTTGGTTCCATACTTCATATTCATAAATATTTGTCTTTCTGTTCGGGTGTATTAACTTCAATTTCTTTTTTTACTATGTCTAGATTAATAAATGATGGATCATTTCATGTGTCTGTACTGCTGTCATTAGTATTGACTATCTGCTAATCTTGGTGACATCTGCAAATTGTACCACCAATGATTACATTTTCTTCCATATCATCAGTAAAAATGCTAAACCTGTTAATTTCTAGTATTAATCTGTGTGAGATTCAAAGAGAAATAACATTCAGTCATGATTCCCTATTTATACCTTCTTTTTGAAAACAGAAAACGGAAATAACCAGTGGATTTCTAATGTTTTTAACATGTATTTCTTATATGCTCTTTTTGTTTTGGTCAGAAAGTCATGAGGCACTTTGTGTAATAGTTGTCAACAAGAATTTCTTCCGTTTTCTACAAAAACAAGCTTTAATGTTCTTCAGATAAGGATGGGAATCCAAGCTACTGTACAAAAAAAAACCCTCTAAAATTGTGTTTTAAAATATGTTTTAGGGGAAGCAGAACAATTGAAAAGTATTCAAAGTAAATAGCATCTCAGATTTATCTTAGGTGTTTTCAATTTGTTGCTCTGTGGGGAATGATTTGCATTAGTTAAGAATGATTGTTGTGTAAGATTCTTTATTTTTAAACAAGGGAAAATTCTTTTTTTTTTTTCATTTTCCTGCAAGGTGTGATCCAAAGTTTTAATTACAAGGTGTCTGTTGTTTGTATTATCTGTTGTGTTGCCTTTCTCCCAGGTGGTAATTGAAGAAAGATCCCTGCAACAAGTTCATTGATTGCTGATGAGTAAAACACATTTGAGATGTAAACATTTGCTTACAAATTCGCATTCACGGTTTTATAGGGGGATATGTAAGTTTTCAGTTCCTTACAGAAGCAGTTCCCTGAGCAGATTTCTAGGTTTCAGCACAGGCATGTTAACTGTCAGCATCAGCACTGGCTATCTAAACCCTAAGATAAGATCAATGTAAGGATTAATCAGAAATAATAATTGAACTGTGGCTGTATAAAGCCTTGTAAACAAATGGCATAGAGCCTTCAGCTCCCAGGACGTGGCTCACTGCTAATAAAGAACATCTTGCAGAATTCCAAAAGGTCCCTTAACTCTCCTACACTAGAATTCTTAGGGGAAGAAAAAGCAGCATTTTTGTCAAAATGTCCTGGTATTATCCTTTCTTCCAGTCTGATTCCTTTATGCATAAGCAAAAAACATCAAGGTTCAATATCAAGCCAAAACCAGTTCAGGTGTCCTTGTCAGGACCTTAGGCACAAAGACTCTGCTGACTGTTGTGTTTCTAAAAGTCCCCTCTCCATCTACTTTTTCCATAATTTGCAAGGCCTTGCAAAGTGAAACATGATCTCAAACAACCCTGCAGGTACCACAGGGTAAGAATTTGAATGTGGGCAGATCCTGGGAAGCAGCTGGCAACGGTGGCTTACTGTGGTGGTGTGAGCAGGAGGGAATGAGACACAAGTGTAGCTTTTTCCTTGTAGGTTGTGATGGTGACCAACAGATCCATTCTGTGCTTGACAGCTTTCTCGTGGGTAACCTGAGACTTTTCAGATGAGAGCAGTGGAAAACTTGGAAGGGAGGTAAAAGTCACAAAGATGAGGTAACATTGAGCAAATATTTCCAAGAGGATCATTAGACTTTTGAGAAACAAATATGGGTCCTCTGTCAACCTTGGTGCAGCTCCAGTTATGCAAGGCTGATCATAGGAATCACTGGTGTCCTGAAATCATAGTTGCTTTATCCAGCAGTCTCTTGAATGGTATTTAGCTTGAAGCTGTCCAAAAAAACCTTAAAATTATACAAAAAACATAAATTATATTTTAGAAATCCAAACTAGGCCAGACTTTGTCACTTTTTTTTCTTGCTGAGCCCGTAAATTGTAGTTGTCATTCTTTGTGAATATCCAGGCATTGTGGTTTAACCACATTCAGCACCTGATCACCACACAGCCGTTCACTCACCCCAGCAGCAGGACAGGGGAAAGAATCAAAAGAGCAGAAGTGACAGTTTAACAGTTTAACAGGTAATGCAAAAGCCATGGGGAAAGCAGAAGAAGAAATCATCACTTAACACAGGCAGGCAGGTGTTCAGCCATCCCCAGGGAAACAGGGCTCCCTCACGTGTAACACAAACACTCCAAATGTCCCCTCCTCCTTTCTTCCCCCAGCGTTACATACTGACCAGGACCCCATATGCCCTGCCTCAGTTGGAGTGTGCTGTCCCCTCCCAGTGCTCTGTGCACCTCCAACCAACTCACTGGTGGGATGAGGTGAGGAACAGAAAAGGCTTTGTGTGTTGGAGCAGTGCTCAGCAACAGTAAAATATTCTTGTATTACTGTACTGGGTTGATCTCAGCTGGGCTCCAGGTACCCACCAAAGCCTCCTTCTCACTCCCCTCCACAGCTGGACAGGGGACAGAAAATATAACAAAGGGTACATGGGTTGAGATAAGGACTTGGAGAGATCACTCATCAATCACCATCACAGGCAAAACAGACTCAGCTTGGGGATATTAAATGAATTACTAAAATTCAGCAAGATAATGAGAAGTAAAATAAATCTTAAAAACCCATTCCCCTCCCCCCTTCACAGCTCTTCCTCCTCCTCCCAGCAGTGCAGGGAGATGGGAATTGGTGTTATGGTCAGTTCATCATAGGTTGTTTTTCCTGCTGCTCAGGGAGAGGAGTCCTTCCCCTGTTCCATCTTGGGGTCCCTCCTGTAGGAGATGGCTCTCAATGAATTTCTCCAATGTGAGCCCATCCCACAGACTACAGCTCTCCCCAGACTGCTGCAGCATGGGTCACTTGCACAGAGTGCAGTCCCTCAGGCACAGGCTGCTCCAGTCTGGGTGTCCCATGGGGTCACAAGTCCCACCAGCAAACCTGCTCCAGTGTGGGCTCCTCTCTCCACAGGTCTGCAGGGCCCTGCCAGGACCCTGCTCCAGCACAGGTGTCCCATAGGGTCACAGCCTCCTCTCAGGCATCCACCTGCTCCAGTGTGGGATCCTCCATGGGCTGCAGGTGCATCTCTGCATCCCTGTGCTTCTCCATGGGCTGCAGGGGCACAGCTGCCTCACCATGGGCTGCCCCACAGGCTGCAGGGGAATCTCAGCTCCAGAGCCTGGAGCACCTCCTGCCCCTCCTTCTGCACTGACCTTGGTGTCTGCAGAGCTGTTCCTTTCATATTTCCACTCTGCCCTTCTCTGGTTGCTATTACAGCTGTGCAATAACTGTTTTTTTTGCCTTCTTAACCATTACCACAGGGGTGTTACCACCATTCCTGATTGGCTCTGCTTGGCCAGCAGTGAGTCCATTTTGGAGCTGTCTGGCTGTGCTGAACATGGAGGAATCTTCTGACAAGCAGCTTCTCACAGGAGCCACTGCTGTAGCCCCTGCACTACTGAAATGTGGCCACAAACCCAATACAATTATCAGCCCTGTTTTCAGCACAAATCCAAAACAGCCCCACAACACCTATTGGAAATTAACCCTACCCCAGTCAAAACCAGCACTCCAGGATATGCATGCCACCTGAAAAACCTACTCAACCACTGCATTCCACTGACAGTTGTTCTTTCTCTTCTTTGAGTTCAAATCGAAGTCCATGGATCTGAATATTACCTCAGTGCATGGAATGGTGTGCTGGCAATGCATTATGCCCTGCAGCATTCCTCATCTCCTTCCCAATCCAGCAGGCTGAGCTTTTGAACAAGAGTCATTACAACCAGGCATGCTGAGCTCTGGGATGCCCTAAGGCAGCAGAAATGTCTGCAATCCAGCTCTCAGCTCAAGAGTATTGTGCACCAGGATATTAACTGTAAAACTGGCAATATTGCTTTGGTGCAGAGGCTTCCTCCAGGCACCCACAAGACAGATGGCTTTATCAGTGCACAGCCATTCACCTCTGCATTGCAACTGAGGAGAAGAACAAGCAGATTTCCAACCTATCTTTGCTAAGCGATTTTACAGCTATCTATCTGAAATTAAAGCACCCTCTCTTGGTTGTGCTTTGCATTTTTATAGTGACTAGCAATCTTCTTTCTACAGTGCTACACTCAGCCTTCAACTGGGTTTCTGATGCTCACAAAAATTTGTGACACTAAGTTAATGAAGATGAGTGCTTCAGTCTGTAGGGAACCAAGCAAAGGAGAAATCTGGGTAATCTGTATAATTGGACACTTCTATATACAGTGTAAAAAAACAAATAATCTCTAGCAGCAAAAGGCTTTTGTGTACAAGTTCATAGGAAGATATTGATCTGCACCTCATGGAAAGTCTTCACAGAGCCTATAAGGGCAGCTTCCCACCCACAGCCCATCAGTCCAACTCTTCCTGAACTGAAATGCACAGGTCTTTGAATAGGTATGATCCAAGGACTGAAGCGGTGGGTTTCTCAGTAACTGAGTGTCTGTCCTACTCAAATGAGTGGGAATCCATGAACACATCTCTTTTAAGTTGGACTGATTTTCTATCCAACTCAAAACTGGTCAGAACTGTTTTCAGATGAAGCAGTCTGGGCATGTGCACTCCTTGGCAATTGTAGGACTGGTTTCAAATAAAGTTGACTCCAGCTTCCCATATGTGAGAGGTAAGAGTGAAACATGCTTAAAGAGTAGTACCACCTCACCATCAAAGTAGAGGACTGAGATTTTTGTAAGCTGTGAAGTGGGAGGAGTTTACAGTCAGCTCTGAAAGTAACTTCCAGGTGGGAGAGTCTGCCACTGCAATTCTTAACTCATGGAGAAACTCTGCACTGAAAAATGTCTCTGCATCCAAACTGGAGAAGTCAATGTCTGGTAATCAGTAAAAATCGTGTTGACAAGGCTGTGATGCAGGAAAGAGGTAAAAAAATCAAAGGAATTTTTTTTTTACCTTTGTATCTTAGTACAATGAATCCACACTGATGTTCTGTTTTGGAGAAGGAATATGGGAAGATAGAAGAAACCCTCCCTCTAACTTTTGAGTTAGAAGAGAAAATCCCAACAGCCTGTATTTTGACCTTGATTCCCATAGTCTGGGAAGACCATGGAAATTTTGGTATGAACACAGTACTGCGAGAGGGAGAGGACTCCATACAGAGGAAGGAGTGTAGCAGGGAAGAAGAGTAGAAGGACACACAACTTGAAGAGGCCTCTTTGAGGATTCTTCACAAAGAAACTTTTCTGAATTTTCTTTGTACCCTTTTTGCCCTTTCCTGAAACTTTCCTAAGTCTGCTGTATCCTTCCAAAGATACAGCAGAACAAAAACTGTCCATGTTATTAAAAATGTTGGTTCACCACACATTTGTTGAACTGTGCTCTGGTTTATTTCTTAGTCTCTTTCAAATAATTTGGTTGCATTTCTGGCCCCTTACTGGGTATGGAGCTGACATCTTCATGGTATTGCTTTTTTACTTATGAGCAGATCTTATCAGTTTACATAATTATGTTCACCATTTCACGATATCCTATGTGGAATTTTATCTGCCATATTATCTCAAGTTGTGCATGATCATAGTGCTTTTCTGCAGCTTTGCACAGTCAGCTTTTGATTTTAATCCCTGTGATAACTGTAATGGAATCAGCAGTCTCTGTTCTCCCATTATTCATCACCTTTTCCAGGTCATTTAAGACTTTGCTGAGCAGCAAAGATCCTGGCAAAAAGTCCCAAAGGATTGTGTTGGTGATTTCCTCCCAATGGGAAAACTGCATTTCTACTTTTTTCATATTTTTAGTTGCTTATTCATTTAAATTGGGATCTTTTTAGCTCATGAGACTTCCTTTTTAAGGGCTTTGTTTTTCTCAATTTAATTGTAAAAATGCACTTTAATGCACCTTGTTTTGCTTATTTGCCTATTCCTCAACAAAAATGCCAGTAGGCTTGTGAAGTGTGTCTTCCTTTTATGGATGCTTAATGGAGTGCTCCCCAATATATTTTTCCATGTCTCTGCTCATTTTGTTCCTTGCAGTGGCTTCTGCTGATTTGCTGAACAAGGACATCATGTTCACTCATCTGTAGTTCCTCAGATCACCCCTGAAGTCCTTTGTAAAAATTAGTCATTTCCCCACTGTCCCATCCCCTGGCACAGGCAATTCCCAGGGAGAGGGTACAGGCTGCAGTTCACAGTGATGTTATTTCATCCTTCAGTTGGTTTAGAGCTCTTAGGTGAATTCCATCTGGTCCTAGAGAGCTGTTGGGGTTGTGCCCTGGGAAATGTGATCTCTGAAGAGAGAACTCCAGGCTAATTCCAGTGGATTGTACTTAAATGCAAATACTCACTGCTCTGACCCTCGTTTTGTTTTGCACTCCCAGGTAATTTGAATTCTGTTCTAGTAATTTCTGCTTGGTCTCACAGTCAGACATTGACAACATCAGAATAAAGACCACCTAATGAAAAAAACAATTATAGAAATGGTGCTCTGTGGATTAATGTATTTATCATGCTTTATTTCATATTTATTGCATAGATTTTTTTTTTACCATCTTAGAAGAATCTTGCAGTGTTTAGCTAGAGACGTCACAACTTAAGACCTGTACCTTTACAGGTATCCAATACCAGGATTTTGACTAAGAATATAATACCAATAGTGTTAAATAGCCACAACTATACTGGTACAATGCCATGCCAGAACTAATAGATCTCTCTTTAAGTGATTAGAACATTTAAATTGGACAACAGACGGTAAGGAATGGGAACCATGTGTAATCAGCAACTTGAAAGCAATTGCAAGGAACCAAAACAAGGGAACATACCAGAAAGCATGCAAGAACAAAAATTCAGCTAGCAAGGTTCCCACTGAAGCTATGTGATATAATTTAGAGTTCAAAAAATCTTCTTTCATACTTAGAAAGCTCAAGTAATGTGTATGTTCTTATATATCAGTTAAAAGTCTTACAAGGGAATTTACAGACCTTTTGTGGTTTTGGTGGACTAATTCAGTAGCCTGTTGCATTAGAGACACAGTGTTCTGCAAAATATATTCAGGATGAATCAAAGCATTTAGAGTTTCTAAATCAGGAACCATTTCTGGATGTTACAAACCTAGATATCCATTGCCACTAAAAGTAAAAAAATGTTCCTAGGAGACCACTATGGAAGGCTTTACAACCTCTGTATGTTTAGACACATTTTTCTACTTTTTTCATATGAATGTCAGTAAAATTCTACATTTTCATAACAGCTCTGCATACATTTTAACTGTGATCACATGTAGGAAAAGTTCCAGCCCCTCCAAATAGATTGTACAGGGTTGTTTAGAAGACAGTGGAACAGGTGCTTTTTGTAGAATTCATTAGTCACAATTTATAAAGCCATGTGGAATATACTAACTTAGATGTTTTAATTGTCTGAAAATTTTATTTGAAAGGTACAGAGAGGTACCAATGAAATGACTGGCTGAAGTTGGGTGCTTCGGCTGTAAATCAGTTCTTTAGAATTAGAACCAAAATTATGGTCACGCTTTGAATGTGTCTGTGTCTTCTTATAATGAAACTTGTACTATTCCAGAGTCCTGGTACCCCAGAGACCTCCACTGTAGCTATAATTTCAGTTTTGTGGCTGTGCTCTGAAACAAATGAAACATGTCCCTAAGTTACAGAAAAGTGCGACGTGCTGTATGTTAGGGTTCTTCACACACACAAAATATGGCAGTTCTTTGCAAGCCATCCAGTCATTCACTGGCGTTGTAGGAGACCTCACAGCCTCCAATCCTCATTTGCCATACCCAAATACCTGGAATTACGTGCTAGAAGGCTGCTTCTGAAGCTCTCACTTGTGTGACTCTCAGGGACTTGGTGTGTGTTTAACACAGTGTTGGAGATACACGAGGAGAAAGAGCCCTGTGCAATAGTTGTTTGCATATGCATCTGCTCATGGGCACTGTTTTATTCATGAGAAAATCTCCCAGCAGCAATTCAGCACTTTTGGGAATGATCTGTCCAGCTTTTTACAGATTCAAATTCCAAAGACCCTTGGCTGTGTGTGTATGTGCAGTGGGCAGGTTAAAATGGTTACCCAGGTCAGTATCTATACACTGTGTATTAAGGTGCAGAGGTGCTGTGATGAAACTTGGCATGACTTGGAACCCCCTGCAGATGGAATGAGGATTGCCCATGAGGACATGGTGTATATGACAGTCCAGCTTTTAGTCTTGTCAGCTACAGAAGCAGCAAAGGACATGAAGAGTTCACATCGCATAATAAAATAAAATTGTATTTTAATCATGTAATTTCTCAAACCAGCTCTCACAGTGAAAAACACTCACTATGGATGGCCAGCCAGGAGCACGTCGTCATCCTGGCATGGGAGCAAATGTCTGGTGGGTGTCTTGATGTAGACACCCATTTTAGTGAACTTTGGGGAGTAGAGCAGAATGAGAAAACATGCCTTGCTCCTTAGCAAACTTGCCCCTCTTTGCTCCTAAACAGATGGGAAATTGCAGGCTGTTCACAGGATGGAGCCTAATGCCTTGTTTCTGTGCAAAATAGCAGCCATTGTATGTCACTCCTTTAGAGAAGGAAATAATCTACTGTCGTGGATTAAAAACAGCTAAGTGTACACACAGTCAGAGGAGTGCGTGTGGTCTTAAGTAATGATGTGTCTTGTGACTCATGTATCCAGATAAATCCACGGGGGTGCCACAGGTTTCCCACTTCAGATCAGATTGGCAGTGCCTTGGTAGCTGAACAATGGGTTTATGTTAAAGGATCCCCACCTTCTTCACAAGCTGCCAGGAGTGCATTGCACATCCTTCAGTGCACGACCTCGCTTACGGAGCGCGTGCGCTGGATATGGGACACGCCAGGACAAGGCGTTGCACTTGTGGGGAAAAGGGAGCTCTGCTCCCAACAGTTCCCAGGGTTAACTGGGACTCTGGATCTCTGCTAGAAGTCTGTCCGCTGCCTGCCAGATAGGAGAGTAATGGCAGAATATTCCCACAATGACAGCTATAGGTGGGTCTGTCCAGCAGTATGCACCCAGACCATTCTCAGGTCAGCGAGCACAGCTCTCAGGCCAAGTGCTCCAGCTACTCTTGTAGCATGTTGTGCTGGTTGATCTCTGAACCCACTGCAGAAGCAGCAAGGCATAAAGCTGTTGCTCCAAAAATCCATTTATATTTCTGCTATGTTATTTTAAACTGGACCATGTGTCCAGGAATGTGTATTACATGAGACAAAAAGAAGGTGCCTGTGATGCAATGTCTTGTGCAGCAGAGGCAGGCAAGCTTCTCCCTACCCATATCTCCTAGAACAGTTTTCTGTTGCAGTCCAACCTACAGATTCTGAAAAGTTGTTCAACACATTAAGGTGGACCCTCACATAAGAATTTTCAGTGGTTGGTGTGAGTGTAGCAGCGGCTTTTGAAAAGGTGCCAGCTTCTATTAAGTTCTTCAGACCTTCAAGAAATGCCTGTTGTTTCTCTTTGTGGGTTTGGGTTGGGTTGTTTTGTGTTTGGTTTGTTTTTCTTTATTTTGGTTTCTAGTTGTGAAAGAAATAAATTCATCTATAGCAGTACACATCTGAGCTAGAGAAAAGATGACAGCAAGTTTGCTCATCCAACTGATGGCTCATGGATCAGTAGCTATCAGTTCTGTAGGGCAATGGCTCTTCTGGGACACTGGATATCATTCCCCCCAAAGATGCTGTAGTTGCATTTCAGGTCAGATAGCAATGATTTATGCAAAGCCTTCTATTCAACCTTCTCATACGTTGGCTTTTCTATGGCCCCTTTATGTTACTGGTGTTGCCCTCCCTCTCTACAGACCTCTACTGAGTGAGGGGAGATGAAGCTTCTCTATTGACCACAGCCAGTAGTTGGAGAGTGAGGCATAAATCATTGCTCAAGGACATCCTCACTGCTTGCCAGTATCTGAGAGGAAGGGCTTCATGATCCTCCATTTGTGAGGTTAAACATAGCTTCTTCTTGTAATCTATGCCTTTAATCTGCTTTGGTCATCTTAAAAGCCATTCTTAATAGCATCTTCATTTTGAGTTGTCCTGCTGTAATCAGCATGGATGCAGTTCATACCAACTCACTGCACGATTGTCACTTCCTGCCCTGACCTTAACATAAACATTTGAAACAGGTAAATTAGAATGGGAATTTAGAGCAACTAGTTCTAAGGCAGGCATCTGTGTGAGCCTTATCTGGAGTTAGGTGAGAGAGATCCAGCCCTGCTTGACAGAACTGGGTTCCAGGTAAGCTCTGGAGCAGTACCTTTGTGCTTTTCCAGTGACAGTAATGCTTACTTACCTTTGCTTAGGAAATACTTCCAGATTTTTCCCCCCTGTAGTTTCTCACACATACAAATCGCAGATTTTCTGATAAGAATTTCTCCTTTCTCCATAGCTGTAATAAACTTGATTTTTTGCTATTATTTTGCAATATACATTTTTGTCAGTTTCTATTCTTTTGTCCCTCAGTGGCATCAAAGCACTGTGGCTGCAAACGCTGCTTGGCAGTCGAGCTGTGGGAAGAGCAGGAGTCAATGCTCAGCAGGAAATAAATGAATAGTTTAAGCTACTTCAGTGGTAACTCCGTAAGCCTCAGCAACACAAATCTCTTGCTGCTGTGTATCTGTAACCTTAGGTGACTTTGAGGACTGAACTCTGCAGTCTATAGCTCATCTACACAGCATTGCAGTCTTCTTTTATTGATGGCATTTCCTACTTCTATCATCAACATATTCCAATCCATCTCCTTAATTTTGTGCTTTGTGCAGATACAACTGTGTAACACAACAACTAACATTATTCCTGTTCCTTGCCTCCCTTATCATCTTAAAATTCATTTACCATATTCACATCTCTCCTTTACGCTGTATTTTGCTGCAGTGCCTACAAAAATTTGGAAACAGTCTGACTGTAAGTGAGCTGAGAACATTGCTTCACAGGCCAAGCTATACATTCTCTTTGTTTCCCTGTGCTACTTCATCTGGTGTCAATCATCTGCCTCCCCACAGATTCTAGGCTCTTTGGGACAGGACTATTTCTTCCTTCTATAAGCTAACAGTACCCAGTCCTGTTATCCCAACAGAGCTGGCAGTTTAGTTACCTTTGTTTAAGGGAAAACTACTTTTAGCTTAGCTCTAATTTTTGAGTAATGCACATAATGATTTGCAAGGACATGCTCTCAGATCTAATAACTGTTAAAAGGACTAGGATTAGTCATACAGCTGTGTATTGAGGAAGATTTGGTGGTTTGTTTTCTTTATTTGGTTTAGTTTATTGATTTGCCTGCAGTGACAGCACATTATGTTTACTCCTGTCCTGCACAAAGGGTGTTAGTGGGAGCTGTGAGTAGGTTCAGAATTCTGAATTCTGTTCAGAATTCAGGATGATGAATTTTGGAAAGTACTTCTTTCGTTAAATATCTGGATTGTTTTCAAAATTATGACTTCCAAATGTCATATTGTTCACCAGGTATAGAATGAAAATGGTACACGCTTTATGGGAAATCCTTTTTTAAAATTCTGTCCCTGTATCAGTGTAGGGAGCCTTGTGTAAATCAAGCTTAATGGCCCTCAAAGCCAGCAGAGAGTTTGCTTTAAACCAGTTTATTGTTCAGAATTGTGACTGCATGTAGGCAGTGCCCTGCAGTGTTCTGTCTGCAATCTCTACCCATCAGGTAGGAGCAATAACAGTGAGACATCAGTCCCAACCCCCTGAGTGTATGGTGGGTAACAAGAAACCAGTGCCCATCGGCTTTCATGTGTGCTGCCTGGCACCTTGGGGCTGCCCAGAGCCTCCTCCTGTGTGCAGATGTGCAGCTGCTTTCCCCTGGCAGTGAGGGCTGCTCACCCCAGCCACCCATGGGGCAGCACCGTCCCCTCCTTGGTGTCACAGGCTTGTTCTCACGTTGTCAGTCTTGTGACCTTGCCCCAGCAATGTGATGGTGATGGCTTCCCTTAGGAACTGAGTGCGGCAGCAGGAGAATCACCTGCCTTGTCCCCACTTTTCCCACTGTTTTTGGGGCCCAGGCCATACCTGTGTGCAGGGTGTGGTGTACATGGACCACACTCAGCATGCGCAGCTCAGCAGTGTCAGCATCACCTGCACAACCACCACCAGCAGCTGGAGCAGCTCCCAGCTGCTCCCTTCCTGCAGGGGACTTTCTGTGGTGACCTGGCTGCACTGCAGGGGAGGCCTGAGGGGGCTGCTCACCTGGGCACCTCCACCACCTCTTTCTGTGGTTTAAATCATGTACCTGAGCTTGCCTCAGTCTACCCTCCTTCTGCTGCAGGATGGCTAAAATTTTTTTCAGAAATAGATGTTAAAAAAAAAAAAGTAATGAGGGGAAAAAAGCAAAGGTAGGTGAAGGCAATAGACTCCTGTGTGTGTGGGAATCAGGGACTGCTAGTATCCAGAGTCTCAAGTGCCAAAGGTCATTGCTACTCCAGATTCCACAAGGATCTCCAATGGCAAGAACTGACAAGCAAAAGAAAGCAGAATAGGGCCCTCTCCTGAAGAGAAATTTCTGGCGCTAGAGCTGGTATAGAGGGAAATGCTGATGTAGCTGCCCTTTTGTCAGGATAAAAATAAATATGCTAGGACGTATGTGGGAAAATGAGCTGGTAAATAAGAATCATTGTATAGAGCACAGGAAATGAGGAAAAAGTGGGAAGATGAGTCTCATTTTAAGATAAAATATGTTTAAGGATCTGAAAGAGGATTCTTATGATGCAGGAATCATATAACTATTAAAGCTGGGAAAGACCTCTGAGATCATAAAGTCCAGCTGCCAAGAGAATCAGCTGCTTGTGAAAGAGAACCTAATAAAGTCTGGGACACATGTAAAGTGGCAAGTCCATGAATGATAACTGTCTAAGTATTTTAGGCATTTGTTTGAGGGTGTTCGACAGCATAGGTTTCAAAATCTGCCAGAAGAGCAGTGGCCAGAGCCCCACAAGCAGTGCTTTCCCTGCTGCTTGCACTGAGCTGTCATGAGTCCCTGCTCCACATTCTGGAGAGGCAGTGACTTGATCACTGGCAGCAAGGAAAGCTTTTTGGGGAGTGCCAGTCAACAAGGCCTTTTAAGAGTGTGAAAAGAATTTATTTCTGTTGATTGAGTCTGGATGCATTTGGAGAAGCAGCCTTTGCTGATCCCAAAGGCACTGGATTACAGCAAAGGAACTTGTAGTTTCATTATTGATTTGTCCTTCCGATGGAAATAGAGCACAAGGTGATGAATATTGACAGCTGAGTTCAACGTATGCCTTGTCTTTAATGCAGGGGAGGATGTCAGCATATCACTTGCATTCTTAGCTGCTTGATGCCTGTTGGAGAACGGTGCCTCCATCAGGCAGGGAAGGCATCAGTCAATGAGTGAAGTGAGCAGTCTGTGCAGCACATGGGGTCCCTGTGTTTGTGCCAGGAGAGGTCTTCGTGGCTTGTCTGGTCCCCAGTCTAGAAGGCACCTGTTCATCTCTGCATCCTGGCAGTCAGAATTCAATTCTCAGAGGCTTGGACTTCAAAAGGAATGGAGGAAATCCCTTGTTTAATCAAAGTTCTCCTGAAACAGCCTAGGACAGTTATTCTTTCAGAGTCCTTGGGCATGTAATTCAGATTTTGGTAACATCTGCAATTACAGAAGATATTCTACAATTCAGCTGTGTTGCACGTGACCAAGAGATTCTTTTTAAAGACAGCTATGTCAGCCAAAGCATATTTTTTTCTTTCCCTTTTATTTTCCATACAAAGAAACTTGTTTGTGAAGCTCTCCCTTTCTGAATACCATGTCGCCGGAATCTCACTACCCTTCTCCAAACAGAAAGAGTTACACACAAAATGGCTGAAATTTTGAAGGTCCCAAAACTCTACTTCAGTAAGGAGGTTTTCCTTTGAATGTAGGCAAAGCTGCAAATTTAAGGGAAAATCTCAGTGTTCTGTGTATTTCCAGAAAAAGGCAGACTGCATCATTATCCTTGTCCTGCTCTGGGCAGCAAGCACCAGGCCCTCTACTGACTTTGGGAAAGTCATGGGGCATACAGTGAAAAACAAGAAAAAGGCCTTTGACTTTTCATACTGTAGGTTTTCATCCCAAATGCATGGCTTCCTGTTGAGTCAGTTCCCAATTTTATGTTACTTCCTGTTAATACAGTATTTCCTAAGCTAAGGGATACAGTGTGAAAGGTTTAGCATGGGGTCACTGTGAAAATAGTGTATTATAAAAAAAAAGAACAAACAGATTGGCAGGTTCCCAGTCTCTTGCTTTTAGTGCTCAGAGAAGTTGTGGAAATATTCAAGGCCAGGTAGGATGGGGCTTGGAGCAGTCTGGTCTAGTGGAAGATGTCCCTAGTTGGAACTAGGTGATCTTCAAAGGTCCTTTCCAACCCAAACCATCTGTCATGATTCAATGATGATGATTTAGGTTCATGCTATAGGATTTCAACTCAAGTTGGGTGGTTTTTTTGTTTGGTTTTTTTTTTAATGAGACATTGCTCTGTTGGTGCCACAGGGCTGATGTGCTACAAACATGGTGCAGTGAAAGAGAAATGAGAGCTGCTCACTCTGTAAGCCAGAGCCTTGGAATAAAACAGAAGCATTCCTTTATGTAACATTAATTAGGCATCTGCTGAAAGGAAGATGAGGAAATGGTATCCTTGTGAAATACCTCTGGAATACCTGGAATGAATTATTTTTCCAAGTAGAACCATGTTCTTTTACAGCAGCAATATTTCTCAGAGATCTTTAAGCTCCCTTAGAGACTATAGGGGTACAAGTCAGCAATGATCTCTACAACACTTGCCATGAAAACTGGTGTGGGCTCAATGTGCCCATTGGTGCTCTACTGACTTATAACACCTGAAGATTCTTACCCTGTATGTTTAGAAGTAGGACTGCAACTGGAGTCAAATTCTGCCTATCTATATGCAAGGTTGCATATATTGAAAATGGAAAAAAAGATCTTTCATAGCATGTTCTATCAATGGGCCCTACTAAAAGTTGGAGAAATTGATTTTGTACATTATATTTTACCATCATTTCTCACACAGTGTGCTATATGATTGCAGGAATAGAACTGGATTCAAGCTCTTTATAGTGAAAAGAGATTGCAGTTGACAAAAACCAGTAATATCAGTAAGTATCAGATTAGATGTTTTTAGTTTTAATGAACTAGCAGTAGAAAAATGCATAAGACCATGCATAATGCTGAGTAAAAGGGAATGCTATCAGAAAAGAAAGCACTTATTTTTAAATCTGCCTCCAAATAGCCTTCTTATATTAGCACATCGTTTCAACTTGGGTCATGGTTACATTAAGCTTCCTACCCAGTCAGGTCATCCTGTGAGTATAAATACATGCTTTAAGTTATATAAACACCATCCAATCCTATTTGCATTGTCACTCTGCGACATAAAATGCTATCATGACCTCCTTTTCCTATGTCCAGTGCTATCTATAAAGCAGGCTCAGGTCCTTTTCTTATTAAGGAGGTCAGCTCTCTTAATGAGCTTTAGGCATTCCCAGAGAGTTTTCCAATATTGCAAGACATACCTGGCCCCAGGCAGGGTGGTTGCAGCCCTGCCAACACCTAAGCAGTGCAGACAGATCCCATGTGACAGGTTATGCAACAAAGCGGGGCTTTATATACCCCAGGCCCTGGAGCATGGAAAAGGCTCGAGGGAGAAGAGCATCAGGTGAGCAAGAAATGTTTGCATACTGTGTTTCTTGGGGTGCTTTTGGCAATGTAGCAAACTGCATTCTTGGGGTGCTTTTGGCAATGTAGCAAACTGCATTAAGCTTAATCTTAAATTTCATGAAGAGGTCAACTTGTAAAACATCCTGGGGTTTAGTGATGTTTTGTGTGTTCTAGAATTGTAGGGGCTGAAATTCTACAAAGGCTCAGAAATCATGGTTATTCCTCTCCGGAGAATGACACCTGGGTATATAAGGTTGCTGCAGGTATGAAATTTCTTAAATAATTTTCTGCTTTTAATTAATCTTAAAAATGCCTGTATTTCTCTTGATCAGGTTGATTTTATTTCAAATTATTGCATGACCAACCCAAGGGAACACTGGTTTCTTGTGGGTTAACTCACATTACTCAAAATAATTAATCCTCTGCTGAAAAGCAAATGAATTATGACATTTCTTGATAATTGGTATCATGTTAGAATACAAAATACAGAATATTTGGAAGGAGTTCATTCTTCTGCAGTGCTTAAACAGAAACTGCTTCTCCATAATTTTCTCTTGCAATGCCTTTGTGTGTTTAGGGCAGTGGCAAAATGCTAATGGAAAGAAGGATGCAACTCAGTTGACCCACCAGTGAAACACTTCAGCCAACTTCTTGGCCATGATAAGGAAACCTCAATCAGTACTGACTTCTGTAACATTGGGAAATCAAATGATCAATCATTATATGAAGAAAACAAATAAAAGCATGTATAGAAGCATTTTAAATCAGCTGAATAACTGACCCTGAAGCATCTATAAATACATATACATATATATGTACACCAAAAAATACAGAAAAACTCATTATTGTATTCCATAATTTGATATTTTACAGAGTATCCAACCCTTCTCTGGAAAATGTCACAGCTCTTAGCACTGTGATCTGCATCCAGAATCATAGACTGTAGCAGCTGAGAGGGGATAGTTGAGTGGTTAAGAGGCTGAGATAAAGATGCTGTGTTTCAGTCCTAGCCATGAATTTCTTTAATGTCCCTGCATATCTTTTGATATCACGTTACATAAAAATTCTGTTTGAAATTTCTTTTGTCTTTATTTATTTTGTGGCTGAAGTAGCCACAGTCAGACACATTTATCAAGGTCAGACCACTAAGCACTAGTTCTTTAAACTCAATAAAATCCTAGAATCTGGAAGTGAAAAAGAGGCTCCTTGGAATCTGTTGCTCCTGTTGGTAATGCCATGCTTTTCACCCAAGGATCGCAAGGCAAAGCATTTAAAAAACAAAACAAACAAACAAACAAACAAAAAAACCCCCACATTATTTGAGGCCTAGTAATTATTTCACTTAAGGAAACCAAATGCAGCACCAAAACAGACACGTTTTATTTTAACTCAAAGTGCCAATATGTATACGAGTCCTTGTTTTGCTTTCTAGGAACTCCATGCACATGCATTTCTGCCTCTTGATCAGTGTATTATATGGACAGGACAAGCAATAGTAACTTAATTTCTTTTTTGATTGTTATTCAAATAGCAAAAAAGTGATTCTTACCTTGCTTGGCACTTCCTGCTTCTTCATCAGACTTGACAAAGTGACTAAGTCAAAACTTGTCTGCTTGGTTTAGTCCTACCCATGTCAGTCATAAAAGGATGTTAGCAATTCCTTCTAGGCTCGCTTTCCTGAATTAATATCTAGCATTCAAGAGAACATCCAGTATTAGTAGCTAATCTGTTGGAAGGAAGAGATCTTTGTTCTTTACAGAATAAGGAAGTTCTTTCTCCTTTATGCATAAGCTTCCACACCTGATTCAGTTCTCCCTCTCAGGTAGCCAGAGGAAACCACAATAAGGTCACCAAAATCAATGAGCAGCAACCGAAAGGAAAATCATATCAGCAATGTGTCCTATCTTTTGCAAACTGATAGAAAGGGAGAACTTCCAAAACATGCAATAGATTGTGTGAAATGCTTTTCTGTGGAAAGCAGAGTCAATACCCTGTTTAATGGCATGGAGAACAAAAAATGTGCTTTGTAGGTTCCAAGCATCTTTTTTTGTGTTGCAATGAGAGAAATCAGCTTGTAACTTGCCCTGTTTCTCCCTCAGACTCAAGCTGCAGCAAAGGTGGTTACCAACCCATCAGACACAGCGCTGCAGCGAGCAGCATTGCTCCTGGGAGTGTTTGGGATCAGCATCTCCAGCTACAGCACACACCAGCTAACTCAGACAAAAAGATTCCCCTTGACCACTTAAGCTGTGTTAGGATGTGACCCAAGAAGTCGAGGCTTATGTCAATACTGCTGATGAGTGGCTTTTCTGCCCCTGTTACGAGTGTGGAGGCAATGAGACTGCAGCTGTGGTTTCTACATGCAAAGGTCAGTAGATGGAAGAACTGCAGACTTCTTCAAGAAAGAAAAAAAATAACTGCTATCAGAAGCATCAGATTTCCAAAAAAGACAAACTTTTTTCCTGTAAATATTATGGACTTATTTTGTTAATCAGTGTATATACAGAGATCTAAAGGGATGAAATACAGTTGCATTCAGAGTAGCTGTAAACAGACCAGTGTGGGTGCTGGGCTCTGTGAGTGTCACTGTGTTGCAGCTTTTGCAAATCATTCCGATGCAAAGACTGTTTTTGCAAAGAAGATGGAAGTAATATATTCCTCATGACAAAGGTTAGAGCAAATGAAATTAATCTCTCATAGTCTCTTTGCGCCGTACTTCTGGGTATTACAGAATTTGTGCACTCTAGCTTTTTCTATTGAATCTTAGACATTTCTTGATGCCTTTTGAGTAGCAAGTTTGTGTATTGTTACACAAGCTGGTAGCCTTCTGTCACAGCAGAGATGGCCCCAGGCTACACCAGACATATGGTGCTGAGAAGGGCCCATGGCTCCAGACCAGATAACTTCATAGCTGTGCAGAAACTCTGTGTTCTAGAAATTATCAGTAAAAATATTGGGTTGAGCTCCATTGCAGAGTTCAATATCTGGCTGTATTCTTCTGAAAAGTCAACCCATCTCATAATACACATTCTGATTAAAATAGAGCTTGACCTTTTTCCGCTACTTCTCCTTTGTTTTCTTCTCATTTGGTATAATAGCTTATTCAGGAAAGTTCTCTTACTATTGGTGTGCACTTTTCCAACTGTTTCTTATGTTACATGTAAACATGGCTCTGTAGGCTCTTCTGTGCATATGTTAGCAGTTAAAATCCTTTGTTCTTGGTTACTAAATACAAATATTATTTTGGGGTCTTTTTCAGTGTTTAAAATTAATTCATATGTCAACAGTGTTTAAATTCAGCCACTAAGGGGCATCCTACACAGCTGAATATTTTGAACTCTTCAGATGACAAACCACAAATTGAATCAGGCTGAAATTTTTACTTTTTTACTTTTGAATTGTTCTTGTCCCTATTTGCCTTTTTCTCACCCTCTCAAAGAAATGTCTCTCCTCCCCCCATAACTTTTGTTGGAAGATGATGAGAAAATCAACATTTACAAGGTCATTTTTTTTTCAATAAGCAAGGTCACAAATTACCTCCATCTTATATAGACTTCTGTTTATATTTTTAAAAAAATAATCATGTAATGAAATATTCAATCTTCTTCCTTCACCTACAAGAAATGAAACAAAATACTTGAACTCCTTGACAAAAGTAAGAATGATACCTCTGGAAAGCATTCAGTCACAGAGACTGACATTATATAGTGTGACCCTCACCACCACCCTCAGTATGGGGGTATAATTAAAAAGCCTTAATTATGGCTTTTTAATCTATTATAGGATTTTTGTCTGCTGCATTTTTGTTAACTGATTTCCTGCTCCCATCCAACATGAATGTAAGACCATTAGCTGTTTTCAGAGCCATTACTATGCTAATGCAAGATCTTTTGTTAGATGAAGACTATGTGCAATAACATAATTTTAGCAAGAGATACTAGAATAAAATAAATTATGACTTGGCCACTGAGATGTTCCTATTGGGAAATGATGCTCATGAGGAATGTGTACTTTTCCATGAGAATTGTTTTGAGTAGTTTTGAAAGCTTTATTTAATACCAGGGAAAATGACAGGGGGACAACAGAGGCAATAGGCACACTAAGTATGTGGAGATTTTATAAAGGTAGGGGCCACAGGAGCCTCAGGAACATACAGTGAAGCATCAGGGAGCTGTAATTGAAATTATTTACAAAACAGACATGTTTCAACTTGCTTCTGATGAATTGGGCCTGGGCAGAAAATCACCTTTATGTGAAAAGTTGGGAACAGCATCCAGCAGAAGATGTAGGCACTGGTATCTAACCTTCCTGTAGAAACCTACACCCAAAATGTCAGTTTTGTGAAGTGCATCTGCCTCATGCCAGGCACAGCAGACAGCCATGTGCCCTCTCTCACTGCTGTGGCTCCCTGGAAGACCTTTCAGGTTTCCCCTCAGCCAGGCAAGGCTGGGCTGTGTTGAGCACCAAGGCATGGAAACCTTGCGGAGGTGGCAACAACTTGTCCATCTTCTCATCATCCTTCCTGTGTCTGGAAGCCCAGCCATGGACTGGAGGTTGCCCAGAATATGACTGGAATCTAAAATCCTGTATCCTTTTTTGTCCTGCTATTTGTTAGATCAAACAGTCTTTGGCAGAGGAAGGAAAGGCACCTGCACAGGTGCTCCCATGGAGGAGCCCGTGGCACTGTGCATTCCCTCCTCCTGTTCTCCTGAGGGACTGGCATGGCCCCAGGGAGTCCTGACTTCCAAAGCAGGCTGGCTGTACGAGCCTGGCCCTGCTCTACACCTGCTACAAACAGGCAATTAGGACAAGCTAAAACCTTTTCCTTCTAAGAGTCTGTTAGCTAAGTTTGCCCACTCCCTGCACAAAATGTGCTGTGGATTTGGACCTTTCTTATATTTGCCACGTTTATAGACACTAACTGAAGCCTGCAGGCTCAGTATGTGCCTGGGCTCCCAAAACCTGTGTAGGATAGTGCTCCATGCTGCAATTCCCAAACCTGCCTGTGAATTTTCTCTTCAAAGTTCTAAGCACACCAAACTTCAAGCATATGTTTATGTCCTATTGAAGTCAAAGGGGTTCAAGGAACATCCTTACATCCTTTGCCAGACTGAGGTATTTAATCTTTTCCTTGATCTCCACCAAAGAAGCATTTACATTTTGAATATATTTGTACTTTTGTTTATATAGTTTTACTTCAAAAATCTTGGCAGTTCATCAACAATTGAATGCTGATGAAAGTCAGGAGCCTGGTGAGCTTGGAATGGTTAATGCTGCATTACCTACTTATAAGAAACACCAGCAATGGATTTCATTTGGCATATAAATTGTTATGTTTGAGGACTTACCCTCCAGGAATTACTTTGTTCCTTCCCTAGCTTCTAAAAATATTTAAATGGAAATTCTATTTAAGCTAGTAAATATTAAACCTTCTTTACAAATACACTTTAAAAGCCATTTCATAAAATTTATTGGATTGGTTTTACTTCTAATATCAGGCAAATATAGGTTAATATCTCTTGATACTGAACAATTGTAACTCAACTAATCCACTTCTAACAGCAGTAATTTTTCTAGTCTGAATTATGTCTTGATATATCAAGTTAATTATTTTATTCTTTGAGGAGGAATCACAGGAGATTTTGTAGCTAGCTGTTTGATTTGTATGCCTGAGTCTACCTCTTAAAGGCAAGAGAAATGTAAGTATTAAATAATCAGAAACTCAAATATGGTTGTTACTCTCTTCAAATAGATGTGGCATAGACTGGAGACAGGTTTGTGATAAGTGGCATTGCTAGTGAATATCACAGAACATTCAAGCTCTTTCAAATATATGTACTCAGTTACCTAAAGCAGGATTTCTGTCTCCTTCCATCAGGACAGGCAGATAAAGGCAGTCACTCAAGGTAGCACTCATCTAATAGTAAGGGAGGTATAAAATAAGGGGACAGTCTGACATATTTCATGTACCTTCTGGAAATTATGCTTCTGCATCAAAAGTGCTGCTCTGGACCATTATTTATCTCTAAAGTTAGAGTTGCAGATTGTATGTCTCCTACAGACCCAGAAGATGAAGCTGAGTTTGCCTTACCCATGGGTGGGTGCTGTTTCTTACAAGGCAGTGGCAATGTCATCATGAGGCTGAGCCCCTAATTTGTGTATCTGACTGAGAACAGAATGCAAACAAACTGAGAAGCCCTTCATTTTAGACCATGCATTTTTGCTAGTGCCAGGTACATGGAAGTCTGGCCTCATCTGAGGTTTCAGATGCTGCTGTAGTGGTAATTGGCAAATTATTAAATTCATAAATAGAACTGGGGCATTGACATTGTGTGGGAACTTCCTTCCTGAAATGTTGTGTTTGTATCAGCTTTTCAATGGCAAGTTGTGGGTTTATCAGTGGAAAAGCTGTGTGTTAGTGTTCTCTCACTTCCCTGGCTTCATTTGAACGTGGCCACTGACACTTAACTGAGAAATGGTTTTACCTGTGCAGTGCAATGGTGCTTCCCTACAGATGTATTAGTGATAAAACAAACAAAAGGAAATATTAATGCCTGTCACATCTTTTCTTACCTTGGATAAAATGCCTTTTCCCCTCTTAGTTATGAGTAGTCAATGACAGCACAAAATAACACCCTCAAGCAGTCTTGCCTTTCATACGACTTTGTTGTTATTCTTCTAGAACTATCGCAGTTTAATAAGGAGTCTGAAAGGGAGTTTAATCAAACAGTAGATTAATAAGGTTCCTAAGGCTACATTCACTTCAGCTTTCAACTTCGTGCGTAATCATGAGCTATGGAGTGTCACTGACTTTTAATCAGTGCCCCTGTCTCTGCAGTGGGAGTGTTTATAAGCATAAAAAACAGTCCCAAAGGGCCCAGAAAGAGCTGTTTCTTCCCCTCCTTAGCATAATTCTTACAAGTGACCTTTCTGAGAGCACAAAAACCATTAATCCACGCCTTTTAAAAAGGTTTTAGGAATTTCATGTAATCCTCAGCACACCACTGATGAGGTCCATCCTACGATAGGGATACTGGAATCAGAGTAGTCAAAGGAGGTGTCTGATGTGATGCCTTAAGTTTTTGGGTTTTCTGTTCTGCATTGGTGTGTGGCTTTTTGTTCAGGGTTACTGAGATCCTTTCACAAGACACAATGATGAAGACACAACAATCCTGCTCCAATTGGGACTCAAGGACATTTTTTCCAAACTTCAGGCTCAAACTATAAACAATGAGGAAGAAGGAGGGCAGGCAAGTGGGACTCCTGTTTGCAAATGGACCCAAACATAAAATGTGTGGTCTCAGGACTGGGGCCTCCTTTGCCTCCATCTTGGAGCTATCCAGGTATAGCCCAATTTGTAGCACTGGTACTGCCCAGGTGTGGTCTTTGAAGGCCTCAATAAATATCCTTTATTCCCCTTAACTCTGTCTAGCCTCTGTTCCAGCTCCTCAAGGTATCAGATGCCAACCAGGATGAGGGCTTGAATTAGCTCTTTGTGGGTGCTTCTATGTATTTCCATTAAGAAACAACAGGTGAGATCCAGCTCAGCTGACATGAGCAATGGAAATTTTGGCCAGATTTGCCCACACTCTTAGTTCTCAATACAGAGAGCAGAGACAGGTTCTAGGGAGGCCACTGCCACCTTGGCACCTGGCAGCAGCCTGAAGGTGCTTTGTGATGAACCGAAGGAATGGGAGGCTTTCTTACATGTCAAAGTATTTAGTGTTTGAGGGTTCTCTAATTTTTATGTCATTTTCCTGACTAGGGAAAGGGGCTGTATCTCATTGCTGTTATTTAAACCAGAGTAAGGAAGAAATGCCAAGGCAGAGTTACCCCGCTGCTGAGAAAAAATTTTAATCATTTTTAAAAAAGCAAACAACAAATTGGTTTGTCCTTCACTATCTGTTCTTCAGTAATGGATTACTGGAACTTAGAACTCCTGGCCCAAAAGGAATGAGGGCATATAAGTCCAAAATTGCTAAAAGCTTGAATAGAATCATCACTGGCTAGGAATAGCTTAAACACCATGTGCCTTCTCTGTCATAGCTGAGCCATAGTTCCTATTAAAAAGTAAGCTCTGCTCCAAGGGAAAAGGAAGCACATAAGCCTGTACTCTGCTCCACAAGGTGTTATTCAGCTGCACTGTGATAGATTCCTGAAGAGAGGAAGGGCAGATGAATGGGACCCAAAACTTTGCTTCATTATGACCCTCCAATGGCAGAAGAGTTCCTTGGCTGCTGCTTTGGGCCAAGACAAGCAGAGTATGGCTGAGCCTTCAGTGAGGATCCACATCTCTCTCCCAGCTTCTGTCTCCTGCTCACAGAGCTGCTTTGTGGCCCCTCTGAAGCTTGTGGAGCTGTGACTGACCCAGTGTGCCTGTCTATCTGTCTGTCTGTGCACCTAAGGGAGAGAGAGCAGGAGCAGGTTCTAGTGCTCAGATGGAGCTGGTGGACATTGGCGCGGTGTGAGGAGTGATGCCTCACAGCATCAGTGCTTTGTGCAAATGTCAGCCTCTGTCCTGAGTAACCTGCAGCCTCCCACTAGGCCTTGGCTTTCATCTGCAGCACAGCACTGGCTAGAAACTCTTTCATTAGGTAACTTAGAGTCCCCTTTTCAGTCACTTGCCAGTTACAGCCTGTTCATTAGTCCCAGAGCTCACTTGAGGGATTATTTGTCATGCTTCATTCCCATCTGAATTCAGCTGTTAATTCGATAGCATAGAATCAAGAGAAGAAGCTAAATGAACCCTGTGAGTGTTTGCCCTGAGAAGGTTTCTGCAATGCTTTTTGCCACTTTCCACCTTGTTTTCAATTTTCCTGTAACAATTCTTCTGGTGCATGTGTGTCTCTGCATCTTCCTGCTTTTCCTTACCAAGAAAAAGGCCCCAAGGCCTCAGCTGGCTCCATCTTGCAGAAGAGCGTGGGATGGGATAGAGGCATCACTCAGCAAAGAACAAGAGAAGCAGAAGCAGCATCCCCCCCACCAGGTGAGAGGGGCTCTAAATCTCAGCTGCAGGCCAAGCAGCGAGCCTGGGAGCACACTGAGCCCAGGGTGGCTATAATGAGCCAAAGCTCCCATGGCCATTGAGCAAACCTGGCAATTCACTCAGGCTCTGGGGAGCTGTGGTTTAGCTGTGTGACTCTCAGTTCAGGTTTGTGACAGGAGGATGAATGTAAAGAAACCCACTTCCAGTAGGTCACTAGCAGACTTTTTGGCTGTTTCTTTTTAAATCATACAGTCCAAATTCCACTTCATAGTTGCTCTCCCACATTCATTAATTCCTTGCTGAGCAGTGCACTAAAAAGCCCAGATTTGCTGTAGGATATTGACACTGAAATATTATTCTGCACCTTTATTTTACTAAACTTTAATCACTATATATTAAATATTTAGCCTGAGTTATTTCCATAGGTTCTGTCCACAATGAGTGAAAAAAATTAACACCTCCAGAAAAAAATTCACCCCCTTCAGGAGGTGTCTAGAAGAGCTAGGCCAACTTCCTATCAAATGAGTGCCTCTCTCTGTACTGACAAGGGACATCTCAGTGTCATCATCTCAAGGCAGTGGAGACAAATCATCCCTATCTCTACAAAAACATTCTGTTCCAATGATAGCAGTTTCCCATTGCAGACCGACACTGAGACAGATAGTGAGTTCATAGGCACAATTTCCAGGCTGCAGCTTTCAGAGGGAGTCACTGAGCTGCAGGATGCTGTTTCTGGGACTAGGAAAGCAGAGGCTGGGAACTGCCTGTGAGCCCCACTGTGGCTCTCCTCTCATATGGAGACACCTGGAAGCCTCAGAGTGCTGAAGCAGCACTGAGTAGGAGCAAGCTTGCACTGGGGAGGTGGATGTACTGGAGCCTGCCAGGTACCAGGGCTGACTAGAATTTATGAGAGTGGCAGTGAAGATGTCACATCTGAGCATCCTCTCAGGAGGTAAAAAGTCACAAAGGGAATTCCATATTTCCTTTGGAGATGAAGCTCTTGGCACCAAGTGTGCAGTGTCATTGAGCAACAGCAGCAGCTGCTGGACAGGAGTTTGGCATGTGTCATGCATGATCATCCTCCCTGAAAATGGCAGCATGCCTTCTGCAGAGAGAACAGCTTCCAGGCACGCAGAAAACAGCAACAGCACTGAAGGATCCACCATGAGGCCCATTCGCAACCCAACTAGCTCCTGCCCTCCATCTCCCTGTTACAGGAACAGGGACCCCAGTCTGGTCACTCTTGGCCCTCCTAGAACTGCCTGTCTTGGTGGGCCTTTCAGGGAAATGACCCTCATCTGCAATGAGTTCATGAGAGATGGCTCACTTTCTGCCCCCCAAAACAAAGGGATGGCCACTGCCTGCAGGCTGCTGGCTGGAGGTGGACTGAGGGCCAGGGTGAAGCCTGGTGGCCACCAGAGCTGTCTGCTGACCTTGGGACATGAGTTGTGGCCAAATCAGGAGGTGCCCATGCACTGCAGCAATCCCATGGAGGCCACTTAATTGATTAATTTCAACTGGCATACAAATGCAATTTAACAAGTTTCCTAGTTTCTTATGTAAGCTAGGAGGGAACAGCAGAAAATTGATCATTTCTGGGTGAGAACTGTAGTCTGCAAGCAAAAAAACCCAACCAATCTCAAACAAACAAACAAACAAAAAGAAAAGTGCAGCCTAAAACTGAGTAGCTCTGTGTAAAATATGCTTCAAATCCTGTCTTGAATCTTATTTAGTTCATCATTGTTTTGCTACCTGAGCAACTTTTATAGGAACTAGCATAACATAAAATATCTGATGTATTTAAACTAGGATTGCAATTACTTTAGGTTTTTCCCAGTGACACTGGAGAGAAATAAAGGCTACTGAGTTCTTGGGTGAGACAGTTCACTCTCCAGAGACACACATTTCTTTCCGCTGATTATGGAGGGAGCCTACTCTGTCTGTGCTCCTAATTCAGGCATTTCACTTATGTTTCCATAGCTAGCTAGGATGAATCCAAGCCAAAATCTATTCACTTAAGTGTCAAATCTCTCAATGTCAAAGGTCAAAAAACTTGCTCTTTCAGCAGGTTAAATCCATGGCTCTTAACACTCACTTTTCACAAAGCCACAGTCGGTCATGAACAGCATCACAGAATCACAGAATTATTTGGGTGGGAAGGGATCTTCAGAGTTACAGCTTCACTGTCATCCCTGAGACTTGATTAAAAAGTGAGTTGTGCAGTTACAGTGGTTCTTTCAAAGCTGAACTTCCTGTACTCATTGTAGTCAAACAGCCCTTTAAATGAAACATTCTTTTGCCAATACCTGTACTAAAGTATTATTTCTCCTAACACAATGTTTAACATAGGATGTTATTACATTCTTTAATCCCAGGGACTGCTGAGAAGTTCTCAATAAATAACAATTTTCATTTCGTTTCAACACAGGCATCTATAAGTAATTGTGCAATGTTGCTGAGGTTGAATTATCTGCAGATCTCTGTTGCACTGTAAATAAGGTACTGTGTGTGCTTTGCACTCTCAGACCTGAACTGGAGCCAAGAACTTGAAATCATCCACTTTACTGAGAGAGGATGAGAAAATAAGAGGTTATATGGATAATAGGGCTCAAGTTTTACATTAGAGTCCAGCTGGGGACTCCAGCAGTTGTTTCAGTTCTTCACCTACAACAGGCAGGTAACAATATTTCCTTTTTCTCAGTTTCTGCTCTGGCCATGGCAGCAGGACAGGGACTGGTGGCTGCCTTTGCCATGCAGGCAGTGTCCCCGTGCAGGCAATGTGTTCTCTGGGTGCCGGACTCTGATGGACCACAGTCCTCTCTATTGCCTGAGGAAATTACCTTAGGAGCACTTTAGGATCCAGCTGAAGGAGTCTCAGAGTCATTAGTGGTAATACCTGAGGTTCTTGAAGAATGGGGAATGTCCCAGAAGACTGAAAATAGGGCAAAAATCTTTCAGATGGCAAAGCCTAAGATTACCACTCAATAGTACTCAAAAACCACTCAATGGTACTCAAAAATAATCAGAGCTACCTGCAAACCCACAAGAAAATAAGAGGATAAAAAGCAGCAAACGTTTATATCAGGAATAAATCACGTGCAATCAACCCAGTTTCCTTCTCAAACAGCACTGCAAGGTGAACAAGCATCATAATGTAGGTGGAAAATGTCATTCTCACACTCAAGCTGGGGAAAACACTCTTAAATAAACCCCAGTAATAAAATTACAGGCTTTGTTAAAAAACCTACAAAGAATGAAGAGCATTCTTTGAGTGACTGGGAAAAAAGTATAGAATGGGCTGCTGCACACTGCTGTGAACGGGGGCTGCCTGATATTTTTGCTAATGACTCATGGTATGTGAGTGGGAATGCATAAAACATCAACCTCGGAAGGTCTCCGAGTGCCAAAAGACAGGAGCAGAATTCAGAATGATCTAAAATCTGCCAAGTGCTCTAAGATCAGCAGTGGGATTCAGGAGGGACAAGCACAAAAGCTTGATGCTTTGGCAGAAGCATCAGCTGTGTGAACACAGGTTAAGGAGCGAGGCAAGAGCGATGGAGCGAATTACAGGGCTAGGCAGCAGTGTCAAACGCTTGCAGGGGTGGGAAGCAGCCCCGTGGGGATGTCAAGAGAGCAGGTGCAAGCTGAAAGGCATGTGAAGGAGTCCTCATGCTTTGTCCAGCACTAGTGAAGGCCCAGCAAAACTGCTGTTTCTCATTCTGGACCACCCTTCAAGAAACATCTGCACCAAGTGAATAGAGCTCAGAAGAAGGTTACAAAAGTAAGAAGCACAGAAAATGTGGCAAAAAGTGTGAACAAACTGGTAGCTTGGAAAGGGGAAGATTGATAAATGCCATTGGCCTGACCATCTCCCCAGCAGCCCTGACACTGGACACTGTGCCTCTGTTGACCCACAAAAAGCAGGTGTTCTTTCTTGCTGACCTTCTTGTAATGCTCTGTGTCACAGCACTTTGCAAAGCCAAGGCCACCATGCTTGGCAATGCCCCTGTGGATGCATAATACACAGTCTGTGCCACAAAATTTTGCTGGAGACAGCTGGTTTGGACAGGAAGCTCAGGGGTGCTCTGTTATTCTAGAACCTGCCAACACAGCAACCAGCACTTGATACTGCAGGATTGTCAGAGGGAGCATGCTACCAAACATGCAAACAGGGATGAGCCATCCCAGAAGTTTTCTGCCCCACATGTTGGCATCCAAGAGCATAGATGTGCATTGCTGCACTGCCCAGTGCTTCTTTCATGGGTTGTCTGGAAATGGGTATTTTTTTTCAGTTTTATTTAGTAAAAGATGTTCCAGCAGAGTTGATTTCTTGCTGTTCTGCCCTCTCTGAGTGGGAGAGGGTCCATAATATGGGGAGAGGAGTAGAGGAGGGGGGATGGAAAAGAAAGCTTGGTTTAGATTTGTAAAGGCACTGGGCCAAAGTCATGACTTTGTGCCTGTGTCTTCAGGTATCACAAAGCCTGACCTCATGGAAATGAGCTGTACCCTGTCAGGAGAGCAACCTCTGCTTCCCACAGTGTCAGGGAGAAGAAAAGAGACTGCAGAGCAGCCCAGTTGGTCTTCAGGATACTTCCTCCAGCTGAGGCAGTTACTCTAAAATATCTGAGCTTCCATCAGCACTTGGGCAGTCCTGGTCACTCAGGATCCACCAGCCAGTGGAAACTTCTTCCCAACACATCATCCTTCAACAGCTGGTGCCTCTGGATGCACAGCTGGAGGGAAGCAGATGATGCCATTTGCTCAACCCCAAGAGTCCAGCAGTCAAAGCATCTGTCTCAGCTGTGTTTCTTGGATGTGGCACCAAACACCAGGAGCACTGTATCCCCAGCCCTGGATACCTCCCAGCCCCAAGAAGTGTCCCCAGAAACAGGCCTGGGGATGAGGAAGGTCCCTGCTGCGGGACAGCTGGGTGTGAACACCAAGAGAGCAGGAGCAGGACCAAGAGCTTGGCTGTAGGTGAACAGCTAACATGGGAAAGGAGGACAAAAACTTAAACCACAGATCTCCTAGCATCTGCCCTGCTCTTCCCACGGCTCCCCAACCCAATATAATTAACCACAGAGAACAGACTGACTGAATTTCAGCATAAATATTGTATCACGTGTCATCAATTCTCCTTCCCATTATAATTTCTGAGACAGAGCCACGATCTTGTCTGCACTCTGTAGAAAATTGTTTGCAAGTGGTGAACAACCTCCATTATCTCCAGTGCTGTACCCTGTCACGTACCCAAGCAAGGCTCACACAGCAGGAGTGCTCAGCTTGGCCAGTCTGCCATCACACATGCAGGTGGATGGAGGCAGAGGTCTCATGCCTACACTCTTCTCCCCCTGTCCCAGACATGTGGGTTGCTGCACCCATGGCTTTAGTGTTGGAGGTCTGGGCTCAGAGGTCCCAGCTGCACACCCACAGAGCAAGCCCTCCCCTGAGGCACTTCAGGAGATCTCCATGGTACAGGCCCTGCTTTGCCTGTTGACCAGAAGGTGAAGATGGCCCAGTTTTGGTGCAGCAGCCCAGCTTCAGGTACACAGAATATTCACACTTCTGGCATTTAACACACCACATGGGAGGAGGAAAGCTGTCTCTGATTTGTAGCATAACTGCTGTGCCCTGAAACTTCATAAACCATGCACCCAGACGTTATTTTTTAGGTAAAAGTGTAATAATTTTATGCAAATATCTGTTCTTTTCAGTACTGTTTTTTTCTAGAGTTTTCACTTTTACCACCTTGCCCATCTTATGCCCAGTTCTAATGTTTGATTAGAAATATATGTGATTTATTTTATTATTCTCATTGTTGTACATGGTCCAATTCATTAGCCTGATTTATTTTTCTATATCAACTATTCAATATCATGCAACCTAAATAATAGTTTATAGACCTAAGGTAAAGTTAATCTGATAGCATAAATCCCTGGTTTCTTTTTAGGAGTGCAGCTTTTATTTCATATCCTATTGATCATCAAGAGACCAAATGGAAATGCAGGTTTCCTCTGAACTGTTCCTATAGCACCAGTGTGGGGGAAGCATAAAGATGAATATAGAAGAGAAATTATATTTCTTTCACAAATTTACATGTAAGTAAAAAAAAGGATAAGAATACGTAGTAAAAAGTTCATTTTTTCTGTTTATCTCCTGTTGAAATATTGCTCTTCTTTTGACCAGCTCAAGACAAACTCAATTAACTGGGCAAACATCAGACCAAAACTATTTTTGACAGCATTCTGAAAATATTGGCTAGCTTTTGCAGTTGGACATGCCGAGGGGCTTATGCAGCTGCTGTCAGAACTGCATAATTTTATCCTATCTGCAAAATCCAGTCAATGCCCTTGCCCCAGTGAATGTAATTTCCTCTGTGCAAGCCCTCACCTAAACATAAAGTCAGTATAAATGAGCTCCCTGAGTGAGCATAGCCATCCTGCAGCCAGCAGCATGGTAGGAAAAAAAATGGGTCTGGAGATTTGCATGTCCTTAGGATGTATTTTGATTTCCTGTACATCATTTTTCTGTGTTGCTCCAGTGAGGCTCTTCTGACAAATTATGTTCATGGTTCATTTTAAGTAATCTCTGGTGCCTCATGACCTTGTTCTTTGAAACAACTCAATCTGAATATCTATCACTGGAAGATATTTGGGGGCAGATTTCCAGATAAGGTCCTAAACCATCCCTGTAACATGCATATGTTCACAAATCCACCTGTGCAAATTCCTGCATTTAAAAAAACGTATTTTATTTTTAATGCACGATTATTTTGCCAAATCAGGAAACTTTCCCAAGACAAGAACAAGTGAGGATTTGGTCAACCCCTTGAATCTGTGCTTATAAGATGAATGAAGAAGTGGAAGAGAGCAGTGTCCTGCAAATGTGAATAAATCACTTCTTAGCCACAGCTGCTTACCTTTTCAACTCCTATGAAAATTGTAGTGTTAGAAAATTAAACTTTTCCTCCTTTTGACAAAGGATGAGGTGTATTGCTCTTTGGGAGCCTGCCTGGGTATGACTCCCATTTCCCAGCTGAGCACACAGTGAAACTCAGTGGTTTAGACAAATGAATCATCTTTCTATCAATGCTGAAAAACCACCTCATCTGTGGAACACCTTATGGGGAATAAGGTAATATTTGTCACTTTGAAACAACTCTAAGTATCTTTAAAGAAGTCAGAGGCTATCAAATTGATGCAAAAGCTCCTGGGTGAGGCTCCTTCTTGTGTGCTGTGGTCTCCCACTCCAACTCTGCACCTAACATATCTTGCTGGCTAAAGTGCCTGTGGAGATCATATGGAGGAACACGTGGAGTTCTGCAGCCCTAGGAAATGCTGGGGGACAAATGTGAGAGCCAGGGTTTTTGTGGTGCTCCAGTTTGCTCCTTTACAATATACAGAATCAGAAATTGCACCAGGGCAAGAGGTGTGGGGAGCAACTTTGCAAATTCCTTCTATACACAAGTGCCATTGACCAAAGTCTGCTCTGTACACGGGGTAGGATAGGGGATTTCTGTGGTGGATTTGCACTTGAAGTACTTCTGCCTACAAAAGGAGAGGGTGTGTGTTGGTTTATTGCTTCTGTCTTGGCCTTAATCCCAATTTTGGACATTTGGATTTAGTATGTCTAGCTAAATTCTTATTTAAGTGCATATTCTTATGTCACCAATACACATCTTTGACTGCTATAATATTTCTAACAGTTCAGATATCTTCCTCTGTAATGTCCCTCATGGAAGCACAAGCCTTATGAAATTCCTCTGTGTTTAAACTCATGAACTAAAAAGAGATTAGTTGGGATAACACAAGAAGTCTCAGGTCCTGCAGTGAGACACCATATCTCCAGTTAAGTTTTCCCTACAGGGAGGGTTTTGTCAGAACCGCATTGTGCACAAGCCATAAGAATGATGGTCCCCAGTAAGACCCAGTGGCACCAGTGTGTGCCAAACTCATGCTTTTAAAACACCAGGTGAGAGATGTTTCCTGCTCTGTTATGGCTGGGACTGCCTGCAAAGGCACACATACCCTCCCTGTGTGCCCTGGGTGCTGCAGCCCCACCACGGGGTTGGCCGTGTGCTCACTTGGGCTGGTCCTGCTGTCAGAGAAGCATCCTCCTTTCATGGACACCCTACAACATCATTGGGAGGGAGGTTCTGGGGTGTGTTGAGGGAGAAGAGCCAGCATGGCCCCCCCCACCACCCCACAGCTGTAACAACAACCCTCTGAGGTGGTCCCAGAGCAGTGAGCCAAGATCCACCACCATATAATAAACATATCCTCACACTGTCAAACCTACTGCAACTTATGGATGGGTGGTTATTATAGGAAGGATTCAAGGTAATAAAAACCCATCAGCAGTTTTTCTATATACTTAGTGCTATAGTAAATATATAACTCTATATATGACCCATTAAGAAGAGCTCTGTTTACACTTAGAGGTATACCCTTCGGGGCAGGGCAGGGAATGCACTGTAATTAATCAATAAGCAGATGATAACTCTCTCTTTAGTGGCAGGTTGTCAGAAAGAAACACTAAAATGAAGTGTGACTCTATGACACATCACAATTTGGGGGTGGGGAGTCTGTTAACAAGATCCCTTCAAAGGAATAGCTGACTGACGTCACAGAATACAAAGCAGGAGGCATTTCAGTTTGTGGGATGAACACTACAAGGCATCTCAAAATATCCCAAACTTAAATAGCTCTAGCATTGCTCAATCAGTTTTGAAATATTCAAATATTACTCACACTGATTCAACTCCACTGAATTTGGCAGCACCCTGAAGAGGTGCCAGAGGGAATAATTAGACAGCATCAAAACTGATATAAACTATTTCCTCACTTGCGCCTCAGCACTCCACAGGCAGCAGAGAAGGTCTGCTGACCATTACTGTCCTGGTGTTGACTTTATTTGGTTTGGATTAGGGTCTAAATTCATGAAAATCTGCCATCAAATCAATATTACAAACCCCATAATTTTGTGTTTAACTACTGTATTCTCCAGATTAATTTCTTCTTATGTTGGAGTTGTTTCTGAATATCAATAATGCAAAATTTGGACATGTTATTTATCAGTCCACATTTTATGTGTATTATTTCCTGACCCTTCTAAGAGTAAGAATTTTAGAGAAAGGAAGGTAGGAAGGTAGGAAGGAAGGTAGGAAGGAAGGTAGGAAGGAAGGCAGGANAGAAAGAAAGAAAGAAAGAAAGAAAGAAAGAAAGAAAGAAAGAAAGAAAGAAAGAAAGAAAGAAAGAAAGAAAGAAAGAAAGAAAGAAAGAAAGAAAGAAAAAGAAAAAGAAAGTACTCCTGCCAATTTAAATGATGAAACTGAAAGTTCTGTCATAAATTCACCTAAAAGCAGTTCTGTGGAACAGCACAGAGGAAAATACACACCCTAAATAAATAAATAAATAACTCATAATAAAAAAAGACCAGTGTGATCAGATGAATGTTGGTGCAGTTGGAGACTGGGAAATCAATCACCGCTCTTGGCTGCCTCTACAAATTTCTTCCTGTGCCCAGTTGCCCAAAACTATTTCTCAGATTTCCATCTGAAGTTTCTGCCACCCCTATGCCATCCTTTGCATAATAACTCTTTTTTCTAGAGAATTCTCAATTATTTCTTCCTGCAAGAGGCAACTGCAGTGGTAGGTGCCATCTTGAAAGTCTGAAAGAGCACATTTGTGCAAGAAATACTTTCCAAGCACTTCAGATAATCAGCTTCTCAGATGTTTGTTTCGAGGCAACCTCACAGCTCTGAAGATGATGTGCATTGTCTTTATCCCAGGACATAAATCTCACCACTCTCTGGGAAGTCTCCTGCCAGCCAGCAGTCTCAGGGAAGGAGCCATATTCATTTTTGTATGTATTCAGTATTTCATTTTTGTATGTATTCAGTATTTCATTTTTGTCTGAATAGTTTCTTGTGAATTAAAAAAATCCATTAAAAGAAAATCATAAACATCTGGGCAAATATGTCAGGCAGAGATGTCCTGCAGCAGTGGGGTAACATTAAAGAGCTGTTATGTAACACTGTCATTGCCATCCATATGTTTAGGTTGAAAATGTAATTTATGGGAAACCAGTACTAAAATGAAGAGATGCAAGAGCTGTACATCACAGTGCTGATATTCTTGTTGAATTTTTTTATAAAAAGGCACATTAGGGCACCTCTGCTCTCCTTGTGCCTCCTCTTCAAGGGTCACTTCCAGAGAGTAACAAAACTGCAGGGCACTGCAAAGGCACAAACTAAATCTGACAGATCCACTCATGTATTTCAGCTGAGAGGTTTCTGTATACATATAACATTTTGTCTAACAATAACAGCACAAATATTGTGTTATGTACATACAATTCATATAATTCATATACTGCATATTATATGCATATGTTATTATGTAAAATGTATAGATGTAAAATATAGTAATCTAAAACAGAGAAATAGATGTCTATTATGTTATGTATATATTATATAAAAAAGCTATGTATGTTACTTGTGTTATACACACTTGCATTGCATATATACTATATACTGTAATATATTTTTATATATGACTATGACATTACACAGCTGTTGTTATACAAATGTATTATTTACATGATAAAATATGTACATGTATTTATGCTTCATGTAATTAACTTATAAAATGTGCTTGTGTATTTATCAAATATAAGTTTGTGGTTTATATTATCAATGTATTTATATGATTATAAAATTGCCCATGCTCTGGGCCAGCCAAAGCCACAGGCAGCCTGGGCTACATTTTGAGGCAAAAAGCTTACTTTCTTATTTTTCTGTATTATTGTGTAAAAGTAAAAACAAACAACCAAGACAAACCTGTTTCAATGATTTGCAACAGATTTTCCAAAATGTTCTACTTCAATGTCATGGTCTTCAAGTGGCCATCATCATGTTGGAGGGATCTGGATTACATATGTTTAAGGCTTTGAAAATAGTGAACAAGGGACTCTCACTATGTTTAATACTCTTCACCTCAGATTAACTTCTAATTTTAGACACTTATTGCCTACTACAGAAAAAAATAGCAATGCAGATGGCTCAACTTAGGGTCATAAAAACAGTCAGTATTTTTCACTTCTGACCAACGTGAAATCAAAATCCATTCAAGTACCACTTCCTTGCCAGTTAGTTCACCTTACAGCATATATCTTATAAATTTAATATACAATTACATAGCTTACAGAGCTTCTTATGGCATGGTTGCTTACCCTTGAGCCTCTTCTTCAGCTGACAGCACTTCTGTAAAAAGCAGCTGAAGAACAGATAGCAGCTTGCAGCTTAATTTTACTCAGGACTTCACGAATAACACATCTTTCCTCAGGGCATTCTGAGGATGGAGCCACTGAGCTGAGTCAGAAAGGTTAAATGACAGTGAGCTCAAGTGCTCCAAGGCCAAGGGTTTATGGATTCCCTTCCTGGGAATCCATATCCGTGTGCTACTTATACAGAACCTCAGGACATCAACAACAGCTCTAACCTACAGGTCCTGGAAAATGTATACACATGCACACACATCCCCATATAAACAGAAAAACATTTGGGGGTTTATCTATGTATCTATAGATAAAACTTCAACATGTGAGCCTAGTTTCTTTCTAAGACTATCACCAGAAATGCAAGTGAGATGCCATGTGACAGGGATTTGGAGCTACCAAGAAAAAGAGAAAAGCAATCCCCTCAAAAGGCTATGAAACTGCCCAACACCCCAGATGTGCTAGAGCTGAAGGTCTCTTTGTGCCTTAAGTAGTTGTGAGACAGAGCAAGAGTATTTTTGGGTGGGTGTGGCAGCGAGGAGAGTACCCGCTGCGGAGCCCACAACACCAAGGCACAGACAGAGCTGTCGCATGTGGGGGAGCCAGTGAACTGCGCCTTTCCAAAGGGAAACAGGAAAAAACATCAGCACACAGAGCCTGGAGAAACTGAAGTCAAAACAGGAACTCGAGTAAGACTTGAGAGGAAGAAATAAAAGAAACTTTCAGGCACAGCCCAGCAGGGAAGGAAGCTGGAAGCCTTTGCTGTCTTGTCTGTTATTCCTGCTTTCAGCAGGAAAACAGTTGCATCACAGAGCTGTCTGGATTCCTCAGCAATTTCTACATCTATCTGGTAAAAAATATTTCAAGGTATGGTTTTCTTAAATAAATGGGTTCATGCAAGAGAGCATACTCACCTGACACAGCCGAAGAAGTCTTCTAAACAAATACAAACATGCAAATGTAATTATCCTGATTCTTTAGGATAAGTTTGTTAGATGTTTATTTCCTGTGTTCACTCATCTTGGAATACTAACTAAAATTAATTATTGAATAAGGTATTCCTATTATTTTCTCAGGCCCTTGAGCTTGATGCTTCCCTCAAGATTATGGACCTGTAGGTACCATATCCTCTGAACTTATTATGTGCTAGCTACAGCCCAGGTTTCACATAACCTGAAAAGTTTTACTCCATGAAAAATATGAAACTGTCCAACTCTCAGCAGAGAGCAGCAACACATAAGGAGCTACCCTGTGTTTCCCATGGGTAAGAGATGTGTATTTGGGTAATTACTGTTAAGCAGTTGAATGGGAGTAGCTTGTGAGTCCCTGGGGAGTTGGTGTCCTCAGCCACATCGGTGTGAATCAGGACTAGTTCTCCTTAGGATGATGGGTGAAACCCACCTCTCAGGAGCACAGACTTTTCTGAAGAGAAGCACTTGTATCTTGCTGCCTTAAAGCATCCTGTTGTGTTTGCCTGGAGCTGAAGTATTCAGGCAAGCCTTGTTGTTGCCAGGATGTGTAACTGGGAGCTGCTTCGGGGTTGTCCTTGTTTCCAGCAAGCAGACACAAGAAGAGGGATGCACACCCTCTGCATGAGGGATTCTTTTCCTTGACTTTTGTAGTGAAGAAGGAAAAAGTGGTTTAGCTCAGGAGTGACCATTACCAATGCTTATTTTTCTGATTACAGAAGGACTATATAAATGGTTTCCCTATCTTCCTTGTGCTACCCTGTAGGAGTTAGAGAGCCAGGTATCTGTGGTGGCTGCTGGTGCAGTTGCATAAGACTCTTAGGGATTTTACAGGCTCAGGCCAGGCAGCTCAGGGGAAAGACAGTTTGTTGTTAACAAGGATAGAGCTCCATTTGAGGCTACAGCTTCAGCCTACAACGTTCTCAGAGACAGAGGGGAAAGGAGGGGTTGAGCATGTGAGCATGGGAGGGTGAGGAGAAGGAAGAGATAGGAAAAGGCCAGAGAGGGCCAGCAAAAAGAGAGCAAGGTCCTTCTTACAATACATTATATCCTTTTCTATAGTGAATATTCTAGTTTACACTAACCAACCAACACATAACACAAAAACCAGAGGATTTTACATACAGCATATAGGAGTGACTCTATTATCCTATCTGGAATCACATTCCTCAGATTCTTGTCTGGCCAGGCTTTTGCCAATCAACATCAGTGGTAAAACTGACTTTTATTTCTACTTAGACCTTTATCCTCTTAAACCTCTATCAGCAAAAGGGTTTTGTTGAATCCAGAGGATTCTCTTTTAGCTGGCCAGGCTATTGTTCTTGGCTTATATAGTAACTGACTCAGTAAACTGACTCAGTATCCTGAGTCTCAAAGCTAACTTTCATGTCTACTTTGATTATGAGTTTTATATTTTCAGAATCTTTTGCTGAGCATTCATGCTTATAGGGTTCCTCAATTTTAGCTTCTCTAACACTACCCCATGAGACCACACTCCCCTTGCTCTCCCAACCTCCCTGATGCTTTTTTATTTCTGGCATAGTGGCTTGAACATCTGCACTGCAATTAAATACCTGAACTTCTGCATTTGGGATTAGATTCAAGTAGTACTCTAAATTAATTCCTGCTTAAGCCTTCCTATGTGGCCCAGTGGTTTGGCCTCCACTCTGCTATTTAGTTGTACTCCATAAAGAAGTGTCACACTGGAGGATAATTTCAGAAAATATCTGCAACTATAGGCCTATATGCACTCCAAGAAAATTCTAAGATCAGAACAAAACACAGGATATTTGGCACATGAATCTTTCCATTGAGTGGCCAAGACTCAAATTCTCTTCCAGTTGGAGCACTAAGTCACAATTCCCACCTTGCAATAGATGTCTTTTTGAGTAAAATTCCTTTAGGAGTGCTTCCCTGAGCCAGCACTGTGCTGTCTACTAGATCATCAGATGCAGATGAATACTCTGGCTCTCCTCCTGCAGCGCAGTTCCTTGAGAGTGCAGGAGTGATCCAATCTTATCTAATCTTACCAATCATCTTAGATCATTGCATCTAATCACGTTTGGTTAGACACCTAGAAGAGCTGTGTTAACCACTGTCACCTCTGACAAGGAGCTGCAGAGATCAGATAGGCTGCATCTCCCTGATTGCTCACATGCCTTTGAGGAAAAAGGTCAGTGAAAAGCCGCAGCCTTCAGCTGCTGGTCCCACGTGATGGGAAAGCTGCTGCAAAACATCCCATGCTGGGACCATTTTTTGAACAAAATGGTCAACATTGCAAATGCCCTTGAATAAACTGGATATTTCCTGCTGTAATAGATATGCTGAACCTGTGAAATATTGGTTTGAGGACGGAGGGCTTAGGAGAACACTGAAATTGTCTGTCAGTCAGGTTGTCATTGCTGTTGATGGGTGGTAATGAGAAAACAGGCTATATGTTTCTGTCTGGAAAATGATGGTTTTTTAAACTAGTATCAGGAGACTATGAATAGGGTTTGCCTTCCCTGAGTGCAGAGTAGACTAAAGATGTTTTTATTTGAATATATATCAATTTTTTTTGTTATGGAATTCCCTATAGCAACCTGGACTGCTTTGCAGTCTAATGTGAAGTGTAACAAATTAAACATGTTGCTCAGGGCTCAAGAACTTGGAATAAACGATCCTGTCCTTCTGAGACCCATTTCTTACAGCTGGAAGTTATTGAGGAGTGCCTACTTATTTAAAAATTTGTGATTGTGGTATGAACTGGTAAGGGCAGTAAAAAGACAAATGATTGCAGGGAACTGACAAAATGCATGTGTTCTTTTTGAGCATGTGCAGGTGCAGTCTGGCCATCTGGGGTGTGCTCCTTTGCTTGCAAGCCTTGCAGTCTGTCTGACAGGTTTGGTTTGATTCCTACAGCTGCTACTGAAGAGAGGTCAGTTCTAGGCTAGAAAATCAAGTTTCTATGGATGAATGCCACCCCAAACCAACTCATAGTGGGGCCCACTCACAGGAGTATAGGATGTAATTTGAGGTAAGATCTACCTTTAAGCTGCACACTGTCCAGGTGAAAGTAGGATCATCCTCTGTGCAGTGCTCAGCACTCTCTGAAGATCCAGTGTGTTATGCAGAGACGCAAAAATACTGTGAGCTTCTCATGGTAACAGATAGGGGGAAAAAAAAGAAATTTAGATTAAAATCTGCAAAAATAGCTAGCTTTTCTGAATCTCATCTTTCTTGGAGTAAAAGGAAAAAGAATCCCCATTTCTAATCACAGAAAAGAAATGTCATGTAGTGACGTTCCTTCTTCCTTATATTATGAGTGTACCTCCCTAAAAGCTCCCAGGCCATACAAGGAGCAGTAAAGAGCTCTTCTGGACTCCTATACCTTATGATAATATATTTTTATATTTTTTAATACTTTGATATTTATTTTTTCCTCAAACTACCATGTTTTGTTTTGGGCAAGTTTTTTTGAGACTTTTATACATTTTCTTTTTGGATAAATTGTTGCCATTAACTTGAGTGATTGATACTCCTGGCCACTGTGTTCAACAATTAATAACTGTGGGATAACATGTTCCTTGGATATATACTCATACAATTTTTGATCAGTAAGATTGTTTTCACTTGCAGGAAAACTACTCACTTGAGGCTTATATTACTGGTTTGTTTTTATTTTCTATTTTCCTGACACCAGGAACAGAGACATAAGTTAATACTGAGACCTTCACTATAGATCTTACCTCTCCCATTGCAGCAGATTGTTTACATTTCATTGTCAGCAGAGAATTATGAATGCAGGGAATAATCTGTTAAACTGATTAAGTATCTGGGGTTTAGCAAAGCAATAAACTTGTGAAAGCAACTTGTAAACTTTTGTAGCTTCACCGCTGAGCTCTCCCCTTTACTACTTGTATTAATTAGAATGTGTGTAAATCAAATAAATATAAATGTCAGCAACAGCAGCAGTTAGCAGAAATGTAAATATGCTTCTCTTCCCTTCTCTGCTGTATTTTCTCCTTCTGATTTTGCTACAAAGGGGCACTAAAATGGAGGACCACATGATTTCTTTCCGCTCTGTGGAAAGGAAAAGTGCAAAGAAGCAGAAAGTTTTAAATGGGAATGAGAATGATAGAGAGGAAACAGAGCAGGAATTGGGAAAAAGAAGGGAGGAAAATTGGAAAAATAATTAGATTTGGGAGTATGAAAGAGAAAAGCCTTTGTATGTCAATATTTGTTCCAGGAATTACCATATGACTTACTGTGTAGTTACCACATTTAAAATTTTAAATGGATCAAAAAAGCCAGGAGTTGGGTATAATCCCTTCTGGTGGCAAGATAGGATCTGGGCAGATGGTTCTTCACTTGTCCTTCAGGTTGTGGGGAGTGCTCCTGTCTCTTACAGTTGGTAAAGTCCTATGTTACCTACACAACCATTCCCATTAACTTCTACATGGCTAGTGCATGGCCAGTCCCTCACAGGTGTTGGCAGGATACATGGTAAGAAGTGAAATCATCCTATTTTCAAGTTGTCTCATCCCAGTTTCTAGTGAAAGCTTTTGGCATGAACTATAATTTCATTTCAGCAAGCAAGAAATACATCTAAAAATCTCACGTAGTGGCTGGAGATTCACTTTGAATTTCCTAGAAAAAGAAGAGTTTAAGAATTTCTGCTGGACACATGATGAGTAAATCTGTGCCTTGTCCTGGGCTGCACTGAGGGCTGTGTCATCACTGCCAGGCTTTGGCAATGCTACAGGCAGTTTCAGCAGAACTCACAGTTTGGATAACAAAGTTTTCTGATTTAAAATTAATGGGCAGCTTTGAAATACCCAAGTACAGGCCTCAAATGCATCAGATTAAATCTCATGTTTTCATTTTTTCATCACAAGAATTTGCCTTGTATGCAGTGATCTGTGCACTCTATTCCATAGGAGAAAATGATGACAGTCAGCTATTTCTTGGATATGACTATGTTTATTGGCAAATAATGTTCTGCTAAGCACGAAAATCATACTGAGCCAATTTCCCTTTTCATATTTCAATCCTGGCATTCAGCTAGCATTCTGTCCAAAAAGTGGTTTTCTGGTTTTCTTTCTGACTTAGCAACATGACTTTTCCTGTCTTCATGGCTTTCTGCTGAAATTCTGCCTGTTCTATATGTTGCACACACATATAAACCCTGAATTAATTAATTCCCAGTGTTGGTGTTTATAGTCAGTCTAGTCCTTGGCAGTCACTACCATTGCTTTAGGTCTGGCTGAGCAGTGGGACACTTAATTGTTTGCTCATTTAGTCTGAAGAGAGAGCAGCCAGCATAACCATAAAACCCAGAGAGAATTGTATGTGACCAGATTGATAAACAAAGATGTATTTGCTGGATTTCACCCAACCTCCTGCAAAACAATGCTTCATCAGTGCATGAAGGGGAGAACTGCCACCTTCACAGGCTAAGGGGGAGGCTCAATGAGTCTCTCAGGCAGAGAGCACAGATCCCCTGCCCTACCTGGGGGCTGTCATTGTCCCCAGCTCTACTACTGCTGCTGCTTGCTCCTGCAACCATATATTCCTGCCAAGGCAACTGTGAAATTAAAAAAAGAAATAACAATTTTAAAATGTTATTTAAAGCTC
>VWYI01008130.1:84501-105145 GCA_013399455.1 Anthoscopus minutus | reverse complement strand
TTATTTAAAAAAAAAAAAAAAAAAAAAAAAGTGGGATAATCTTCTCTGTGGAAGTAGTCCAAATACCTGAGGAGCACAGCCAGGCCAGGGGCACTGGGTAGCCTAGGCTTGAGTGATGGCATGGGAACACGTTAAGCCAAGCATTTACATCTGCAGTGAAACCGGTACATGAAACTTAAGAAGAGGAAAATCCTGGATCTTACTTCCCTTACCAGTTTTATGCCTCAGATTGCCCTTCCCTACATTTCTGAGGACCACCTTAAGAAACTGTTAAACATGAAAAGCTTTGAGGTTCCTGGGAAGAAGACAATATCATTTACAACAGAAATTTGTTTACTTCTAGTGCTTCAGGTTATACATCAACAGGACTGTTTCTGTCATTGCAGTCACTCTGTGAAAATACTATATTTGTGGTTCCTCTAAATAAATGATTAGATGAAGGAATATAATTTGCATAATTACTTAATATCTATAATTTACCATATTCAATGCCCATTAACTTATAATTCATAACAGCAATTTATTCCTCTGTACCATCCAGTATTTCTCTCTCTGCTACAAATAGCAGCGGCCTATTTTTGGCCAGCCCTAGTAAAGAAATTAATAGACTGACTTTGTGGTTATTTATTACTTGTTGGCCTGTGTTGGACTGTGAGAGTCCCAACAACCTGACATCTGTCTTTTGATGGGTGTAGATCTTGCCTTTTTCATCTTGAGCTCAGATTTAGAGAAAGCTCAGCCTTCCCATTGTTGCTCTATGCTATCATTTTTCTACAGACTTAGGTGTTCATAGTGGCTAACATCACATGCTGTAAGAGCACCTGTTTGAGAGGCAGTGGTGTCTCCCTGTGAGGGCAGTGGAGAGAAAGTCTCTTCTAAAAAGCAGTTCAGACCACCTCAGCTCAGGCCTTGATCTCACTTGTCCTTCAAGACACTGCTGACTGTGGAGCAAGGGTAGCTGCCCGAGTTCACAGCACCAACGCCTTTCCTTCCATGTTTTTTGACACCTGGAATCATAGAATGATTAAGGTTGGGAAAGGTCTCTAAGGTCATTGAGTCCAACCACTAATCTTACACTGCCAAGCCCACCACACAAACATGTCCCTAAGCACTGCATCTACCTGTTTTCTGAACACTTCCAGGGATGGTGACTCCACTACTTCCCTGGGAAGCCTGTTCCAATGTTTGATCACTCTTTCAGTGAAGAAATTTCTCCTAATATCCAATATAAATCTGTTTTGTTACTAGATAAGGTATTAAATTGACAGTGGTTCTTACTGTGATATTTACAACAAAAAACTGGTTAGGTCCTTCACTCCAGCAGCATTTCTGTTCCAGCTGGCATCTCACTGTGGAGTTGTGTGAGGCTAACATGGTAAACAAAGGCTACAAAGGGCCTCCTGGGCAGTGTCCTTTGGGCACAAAGGTGCAGAGCTGACTCCATCTGATTTGCACTGCCTGGAGACTGTTACAGAAATTAGGTGCATTGTTCCTGAACATGGGGACAAGGGCTGTTGGTGTGGTTTAAACTGGTTGCATCCATGCTGCTTTGCTGGTGAGACTGGGTTGAGACAACACCTACCTGCTGCCAGAGTTTCTCCACATGGATCACACCAGGGTGGCATTTCTCTTCCTTGCCAGTTTTAATTGCCTATGAATCACTTTTAGTAAAGTTTAAGACAATGAGCAACTCAGTGATATAACAGAAACTACAGCTCAGAATTCAACTCTTCAGGCACCATAAGTAAAGCATGATACCTTGGATTGATCTATTGTCAAAACAACTTCAGTTTAAAACAGCATTTAATTTCAAAGGGTTTTCATTTATTTCTCAGGACTGTGGCACATGGATTTCTCTTTATCTGAATGGGGAAAACACAGCTGGTGGAATACTCAGTGCTCACCTTCGTGTGGAAATGCACTGGAAGAGGCATTCCCCAATAACTGTATCTGATGCAGAAATGAGATCTGTGACTATTGCTCCAGAATATTTTTTTTAATGCCTCTTTTCTGTGCAGCCACTCAGTTTCTGAATTAGCTCTGAATAAGGATTAGAGACAGATCAAAACAGCATTCCTACTCTGAAATAGGAGCATCCAGAGAAGATATACGCCCAAATAATGTTCCGGAATAGCTATTTCAGAAACTTTCCAAGCACTGAGGAGCCCTAAGGGCAGGCAATCTGAGGTCTTCCAGCAGCACTAGGGTGGCCAAGTTTTGGACTGCTGTGAAATCTTGGGTGGAGCAGTGAAAGCTGCCACTTCCAGCCCTTCGTGGAGCTCCTGGAGACGTTCGGTGTGCAGGGTTGCTTGCAAAGAAACAGATCCTGTCCTTGACACACATCCCCAGCTCACAGATGTGAGTACACACAATGCCAAACAGGCCTATGTCCAGCCATCCTGCCAGGATTTTTTAGCTTGACCTCCTCTCTGTCTCTCTCTGTCTTGTGTTTTGGCAGACTTGCAGTTATTTTTATAGAGTTAGCCCAAATACTGCATATACTGAAAATATGTATTTTGATTTCTGCTTCATATTTTCCCTACAATACCTTGCATATAGAGAACTCTTCTGTATCCCTTTTTTGAAGGCCAGAATTCAGTTTGGGAATTTCTCCTCACTATTCAAGAAAGATTGAAACAAAATTTTCATGTGAAACAATTTTTCTTCCATTGAAGAGTGAGATAATTTTGGAGTTTTATTTACCATATAATGAATTTATAAATGAGACTGCAAAATATGTGCGTATTTATTTTCCTAGATTCTTTTGTGGAAATACAATTTCCCCCCTCTATTGCTTTGCAGCCTATTTACATATATAATCATAGTCTTCCTTTTTGCTAGTGAGTCAACAGCCATGCCTTGTTCTAACTGTTCCTATTATTTTATTATTATTGCAGACAAATGTTAACAAGTAGGTATATATGTAACTTTATGTTCCTCGTAGCTATGAATGCAACACAAAGTGTATTTGCATAACCCAAAACAAAAACGAGCTTATTGTTTAACATTTATAGTAGGTTGACCCTGGGTGGATGCCCGGCACCCACCAAATCCATTCTCCCTTCTTCTGCTGCTGAAAAAGAGAAATAAAAATATACCATAGAGTTCAAGGGTTGATTTCAGGACAGAGAGAATTCACTTACTGGCAAAACAGACTCAAACTGGAGATATTAACTGAATTTATTAATTAAAAAATCAGAGCAGGATAGTGAGAAGTAAAATAAGACCTTAAAAACACCTTTCCACCACTCCTTCTCCCCAGCTCTTCCTCCTCCCCCAGGCGGTGTGGAGAGGTGGGAATGGGGGTTATGGTCAGTTCATCACAGGTTTCTGCTGCAGCTCAGGGAATGGAGTCCTTCCCACACTCCAACGTGGTGTCTCTCCCACTGGAAATAGTTCTCTATGAGCTTTCCCAGTTTGAGCCCATCCCACAGACTACAGCTCTCCCCAGACTGCTGCAGCATGGGTCACTTGCACAGAGTGCAGTCCCTCAGGCACAGGCTGCTTCAGCCTGGGTGTCCCATGGGGTCACAAGTCCCACCAGCAAACCTGCTCCAGTGTGGGCTCCTCTCTCCACAGGTCTGCAGGGCCCTGCCAGGACCCTGCTCCAGCACAGATCTCCCACAGGGTCACAGCCTCCTCTCAGGCATCCACCTGCTCCAGTGTGGGATCCTCCATGGGCTGCAGGTGCATCTCTGCATCCCTGTGCTTCTCCATGGGCTGCAGGGGCACAGCTGCCTCACCATGGGCTGCCCCACAGGCTGCAGGGGAATCTCAGCTCCAGAGCCTGGAGCACCTCCTGCCCCTCCTTCGGCACTGACCTTGGTGTCTGCAGAGCTGTTCCTCTCATGTTCTCACCCATCCCTGCTCTGGCTGCAATTACAACTGTGCAATAACTTTACCCTCCTTTAACTGCATTATCCCATAGGTGTTACCACCACGTTGGATTGGCCCAGCGCTTCCATCCTGGAGCTGTCTGGCACTGGCTTTGCTGGACGTGGAGGAAGCTTCTGGCAGCTGCTCCCAGAAGCCACCCCTGTAGCCCCTTTGCTACCAAAACCTGGCCATGCAAACCCAATACAAATTTTTATATTTTTTTGATCTACATAATATTTACAAAGTACATCTATACATCCACTGCAACTTTCACTAGCTTCATGCAAATAAGTAATTTACCTTGTTGGTTGTGTCATCAAACTTACTCACTTTTGAAGTTTCAATCCTCTCTTGGCAAATGTTCAAAGACACCAGAATGGCTCCGTTGGCTGGCACTGGAAGAGGATGGATGTCCTATTCCTGCACCCAGTATGGAGTAGGAGAAATGCCTGGGTGACCAAAGCTGCTGTTGCTTTTCAATTCAAGCCTAAAAAGGCTAAATCTGAGCCTAGACAACACTGCTCTGGTAATCTTGGCTAGGAATACTGATTTGATGACTTAACACAGTTATATTAACAAATTATACTGACAAAAACATAGTAGTTTTTTTCTACAGTTTCGTAGTTTGGTAAATTATATAAAGCTCTACCAACAAACCCCCCCAAAATGGAAAGGCTAAGCCCAAGGGGATCTGACAGGATAAGAAGGAAATACTGTACAGGTGTTCGGGATAATTTGGTGATCCCCTTGGCTTGGCTTACTGTGGTATTTTAACCTACAACAAATACATATAATTTCCTCACTGAGTAGGCAGGAAATGAATGTATGTGTTGTATTATTGCCACTGTTAGTTCAGTCTGTAAATGGAGGTGCAGTGAGTTCACTTAGGTGGTGTCATCCTCTTCAATCACCAGCTATCAGACACTAGATAGAAAGTAGTAAGCACTTCACTGGCTCTTTTGTTCTCCATAGACTATTAAGCCTTGAAGGGAAGGACCAAACCTCAGACATACCTTTGAGGCAGGAGAGTATTTTCTGCTTATTGGAATATAAATCCCAGGGAGTGTTTGTTCTGATGTTTGCACTAGCTGGATGCCTCCTGTAAAAATGATTTTCTGGAAGCTAACTGGAGTGTCTCTGCCTGAGCCAGCATAGATGTGTGTCCCAGCCCAGGCAGTCCCAGCTGTGGTTAAAGTATGGGGCCTCTTGAGGGCAGAAAATCCTCCCCCATGCATCATTAGTCACCGAGCATCCTCCCTCAGCCATACCCTGGGCAGGGCAAACAGAGACCTCATTTAATGTCCACCCTACACACTGGGGTAAAGGTACCCTTTAAACTATTTGGGAGGAAGGCAAATGGAGTCACCTGCTCTGATTCCAGCAGTGCTCCACAGCCCTCAGTAGTGCTTTGCTTTACATTCAATCACTTACAACTATGCAAAAGGGCAGAAAGCCCCCACAAGTATGTAGAAGGGAGTAAAAGGTTACTCCCACACTGCATTTCTTTTCACAAGCTACAATATTTAGTGTGATGAGTCTGCTGACTGCAGCTCAACGTTTTTACACTGGCAGTCAGTATTTCTGCCAGAGTGTTGCCTACAGTTGACCTAAAAGAACGAGATTATTTCTCCACACAGAAAAAAAATAAAATGTGGTTTTACTACTATTTACTGAAAACTGTCCTGTAGATCTTCCTTGGTATAGAAAAGGCTAACTGCTACTATTAGAGAATTTGGGTGTTTCAGATATCCAGATGTTTCAGACAACATCTTCAAAAGTGAGTATCTGTGATTACTTGAATCCATAGTTAAGAAGCAGGCCAGTTCTTTCCTGGTGTTGAGGGGCAGAAGTCTTCGCAGCACTCTTTCAAGATGGTGAAACTGGAATTGTCCAACAGCTTTTAATTCTACCCCCTTTAGGTGTCTATACATGGATTAAAAAAATACAGTGTCTACTGATCACACTTTTGTCCTTGCTTAAATATGCTAAAATAGTCCTCCTTTGTGCTCACATTTATGGATAAACTCAGCAAATTTTCAGAAAAAATACAGAATTTGATGGAAGTGGGTCGCTGTTGTTATTTTCATTATGTCACGTCCCTAATACAAAGCACAGAGTATAGTTACAATACTGTATAGTTTGTGCCTGTTACTCAGGAGTCTCAAAAAGCATTTCTGAAACATTGAGCCAAGTAAAGAATGTAACACATCTCTTCATATTTGGAAGGCTTCTGCTAGGTAAGTAGTATACCAGTTTTGCAAGTGAATGAACTGAGGTTGGGTAAGAGGCATATAACAAAACCAAAATTTAAACTGGAGATAAATTGCTGCAGTAATAAATAAATAAACACTTTGTATTCTGTTTTTGTCATCTGAAATTTTCAATCTCTGATGTTTATTTGATTTGCTCTCTTCCCAGGACTAAGGCAAGCATTCTTCTAGGTTTGATTAGATTTAGATCACTCTCTTGTTCCAGCTTTGTAAGGAAACAAAATGAGGTGCTTTATAATACTGAGGATCTGATAGCACTGCTTTTCTCCAGCCTTGGTTTCAATTGCCCATTTTTTTTTTTTAGTTTCTTTTTAACTCTTCTCACTTGTCTTGCACTTGTGCTTTGCCTCTGGAAGGCTGTGCCTCCATGTGCTGCCAGGTACCCCCATGCCAGGGGGTACAAAGTGGGGAATTCTCCTGGGCTGTGCTGTGACTGTTACAGACTGCAGGACTGGGGTGCTTTCTGTGGAAACTGAAATGCAGGGAAGGCGTGCCTGATGCACAACTCTGCAATGAGAAGCTCTGGTCCAATACAAAATCTTGGAGGTCAGGAGCTCTGTTTTGAAGACTTAAACCTGCAGATCTTTTAAAAAACAGATTCCCTGTCCTTCTACTATTTACAAGGATTAAAATCCAAACAACCAAATAAGCAAATAAAAAGACTAATGAAGTAGCTTGTATCACCAGGAAAAAAAGTATCTTTATTAACTGAGTGATTCTACAGAAGAATCTGTGTGGGTTTTTTTAAATTAGTTTTTCCCCCCCGTATAATCCTGTGCCATTCCACATACAGATCAACATTTAAGGAAAAATGGGGCCACACAAAGGTCTAGGATCTACAATTTTAACATTTCCACCTTGCTCTGTTACACTGCATTTGGATATAACAAAATTTTTAGCTCATTGAGTAAAGCTGGCAACTTTGGATATCTCATTTTACACCATACACAGCAATTTTGGACTGAATATAAAGTTTACCTTTTGACTTTTTAAAATGAAATGTCTGAGACGTGGCTAAGGGAGTCATCAAGGAAGTTTTGAATACCAGTGTTTTTCTGTGATGAAGAACATCTTAGATATCTCATAGATGAAGAACTCATAGATATCTTGGTTATTCATAGGTGGGAAATATATAAAATACCAGATTAAAAAAGGGTGATAGTAATAAGCATAAGAAATTTCTTACAGATTATTTGAAATTTAATAGCATCCAGATTTATAGCACAATATCACTGTAACAGTAATTTTGATAAATGCATAACAAACTAATAAATGTTCCATTAAATAGAATATGCTGCTTCTTTTCTTTTATGCTGGATGGTATTTTTGTCCATTCTGTGCTTGAAATTACAGATTGGTGCAATCATGGATCTCCTTCATTAACCTGCAGTTGCAGAGTTGGGAGAGGAAGTGAAACTGAATTGTCTTCCCCTGGTGCTACAGATGGCACCCATTGTTAACCACTGCACTGGACTACCCTGCTGTAGTCACTTTGTCAAGGAAAGCAAATTTACTGGCAAAGTCACTGTTTTCTACCAGTTAAACGGGTAAAAATGACCACTTACTCTGCAATCAAGGTATTTTCTGTTGCTGCCGTAACAATGTCTGCCTGCAGAGAAAAGCCAGTATATCTGGAAAGATGTAATTCTACAGGAATAGTGATTAACTCCTCCATACAAAAATGTGGGCTGTGGAACTACAAGGAACCCATATTCAATTATATATATGCTGGATTTCTGGAGGGCAACTGATCATAATCTGTTGTGTCTTCCTAGTAAAGCATACCTAGGAATTACCCATGGGAAGCGCAGCTGCCCCACCCATATGGGTGGATAAAGAGTAGTCAACATCTAAATCACCCTCCAGCTGTGTTTGTACAATTTAGACATGGCGCTTCTCATTTAAGATTATGCAACACTATTAGCTTATTCTGCTTTCAGAAAGCAATTAAAAACCCCCATAAACAAACAAAAAACTCAAATCTCTTTTGGGCATGAGGTTTCTGTAAGCTATTCCCCGACTCATATGCATCAGAACCTCTGCTTGGGATGGTACTGAAAGAAAAAACCTAGATTTTATTAGTGTTACATAAATGTTACATTAATGTTTCCACAGACCCTCAGGAGAAATGCCAGTGGCTTTTTTCATAGAAGGAGGTCAGCTCTAGAATAGGTATTTTTATTGAGTAAATCAATTGATTCTTATGCTAGTGTAGTTCACAACTTCACTCAGGCGTTTCCCTGCAGGCTTGTTTAATGGAGAAAATCTACATATATGTATGACCTGCAGAATTCCTTTGGACTTTTATGTAATTAGGTTAAGAACTTTTTTTTGCCTGGTTGTTGTTAGACTTATTGCAATGCCCAAGTCTTCAAAAATTACACAGTAAAATTACACCTCCAGATCTCTACACGAGGATTAAGTAATTAAAGAAAAAACATTTTATACATTCAAGTACCTGCCATCTAAAAAATCTCAATCTTTCCTGCAGCAGCTGTGAAGAGGCACATGATCTCTGCTAGGCAGAAACCAGATGTTTATAGAAACATCATGAAAGTAATTCCTCATTTTTGTGGGCTCAGGTCCTGCCTGTTGTGGCACTCTCAGTAGCCTGATGAATGCTTGTAAGATGGGCACACTGATCACTGAAAAAACTGGGAACTGATTTGCCACCGTTGGGTGTCTGCTTAGTCACTCATCAGAGGGCATCACCCTTGCTGCATCTGTGCAGACTGAAAAGACTTACTGAGGGCCAGGCAACCAAAATCTCTTTGAAGGAGACCAGCAAAAATGAGATTGTTTTCTTCTTAATACTGGGCTGATGAGGACATAAGTACCAGCTTCCCATCTCCCAGCAACCAGGCGCTGTGACACCCAGCGGTGCTGCAGAGCAGGGAACTTGCAGAACCTGTACTTAGGGAGCTTGTGCTTTAGTTTAAACTGTGATGAAAGCAGCCTTTGTGGATTGCAAAGTAGGATTTAGCAGAACACCAGGCACCCAGATCCCAGCACAGGTTAATGGGATGTGCTGCCTTCCCTCTGAAATTACCTCACTGATAGGTTTTCATCAGTGTACAAAAGAAAGACGTGGGGCAATCCTACACCAAGACGCCAAGCCTTTCTTTGCAAAGAACACAAGAGAGGACCATTAAAATTTATCATCTACAAATAGATTAATTTGGTGTCTTAGCTGAATTATCATGTGCCATCTGAAACAGTTCAATACTTGCCTTTGAAGGCCGTGGCAAACTGATCAACTGCAGGCTCCTGTGCTACTGAACTCATCCAGAAACCTTTCACAGGACAGCTAAATCAGATGCTATTTGCTCTGAAATTCAAAGGAAACTTTACTTACAAGGTAGTTCTTAAGCAAAATGCAGAATGACAGACTTTGCATGCACACATAATGGCTGCTTACCTTCAAGATCAACATTGAGGTCAATGTGGAATTTCCAAATAGAAGATGAGATTTTAAAAACAGTTTTGCAGATGCAGAACGATGAGATTACAGCACTATATAACAGCCCAACAAACACAATACAAGACACAGCAGGCAATGAATCTAAACATTTTCCCTCATAGGAAATGTAAGTTTATTTGTTTTGATATCAATCTTCACCTTTCCTGAAGCATATAAATTTCTTGGTTCCAAGTAAATGACTTTTTTTCCTTTTTGTTGTTTGCAATAGATATAAATTCCTGACTCAAAAACAACTATATAGTAAACTATTATTTAGTATTAAAAGCAAAGGGATTTATGTAAAGTATGTATTGAGCCTACTAAAGTCAGGAGGAAGACAGTGGAATTTCAAAGAAGTTAGTGATTTTATAGTATAATTGTAATAGGTCAACATGTAAACTCATCAACAGTGGATGGAATAAATAAATGCAGGGAAAGCTATAGAAAAAATTAAATTACATAATTTTAAATCCAAACAAAAACTATGCAAATTTAAGTTACAAAATTCTTATGGGAAAAAAATACTGGTATGAAAATATATTTACAGAAGATGAACTCTTCTAATTGAAGCCTTTCCTAAACTCTCTGAACTTTCTAAATAAAATAAAGCTTCTTAAAGCATAAGCAAATTCTCAGCCAGTATAAATCTCTTCAGCTTTAGCCTAAACTGAATTCCTATATTGGCATAAGCCCCTTGTGGCTAAAGCAAGCTTTATATTCCCTTACTGCCAAACATAAGGGACATAGTCTAGGTTACCTGGCCTACACTATGCATAAAAAAAGCAATGTAAGCTTTCAGAAAGTAACTCTCACCTGTATCTGCTTTACAGCAGGCCTTTCTCTTAAGCAAAACTGACCATGTTATTAGTGAACACCTGGGGAAAAATGTATTTGGATCTAAAATTTTAGGTGCTGTAAAAAAAGGTGGAAAATCTAGATTATTGTAGATTTACATCTCACTGGGGATACATGAAGGAAATTTTAAAGTAGCAAGCTGCCAGTTTCTTTGGGGATCCATGCTAGCTTTACATGCTAGTGCAAGAACAGCAAAAAACAGCAACTGATTGATGAAAACTTGATAATTTTGGAAGCACTTTGGTTTTTATTTCTGCTTTTGGAATAGTTAAATGCAGAGAAAACTATTGTCATTGAAGCTGAAATTAGAGACCAGAAAACCTTAATGATTCTATGATACTATGAAAACTGAACGATTCAGCCATGGAAACTTTATGCAGGTTTAAATCACAATTGGATAAATAATATCAAATCAGAACTTAAGACCCTGCTCCAACATCCACTATATTTTTTATGTTCTTAATTTCAAATATTTGTTTAGGCACATTTTAGATAAGTCTGTCTGAAGAAGTGGGGCTAACCTAAGGTCTTTTAAGTACTGCTTAAGAATGATCAAGAAGATCAAGATCAAGAAGAAAAAGACATAAAAAAAAAATCACTCCTTTCACTAGGTTTTGGATCAACTGAAGCGAATCTTTCTCTTGTGAAATTTAACTGACAAAATCTCTTTTTTAATACATAAGAGAGAAATACATAAGAGAGAAATCAAGAACTAATCTTATTAAATAGCTCTTTAGATTTACACTGATATTTCTACACTGCACATACGCAGGTTTTTTCCTCTCCCTTCTGTATGAAGTTATTTTGAATTAAAATACACCTCTGCTAAAGCCAGGGACAACTTTATCAATGACATCAACGAGGTCAAGGTTTCAGCAACTTGGTCTAAGCTTAGAAAGAAAAACACAACTCCATCTTGCATCATTAGCCCATGCATGGGAACTTTTTTTTCCATGCTAAAGAAAATTAATAGGAATGGCAAATAGTCTAAGCAAATCTGGGCAAATGCTACTGTCTTCTGCATACTTTATTAGAAAACTAATTAACAATCAAAACTGAGTAATAACTTCTGTAGAAATATTTATAGCTCTCTCCCTGACTCTCATTATCCAGGACTACAGCAGTCTCCCATATTAGCAGCCTTGATTATCTAGAAGCACTCAGGAAAATTATCTGAACTACCTACAGGTGTGACTTGGAAGTGTATTAGTAAAACTGCCTTTAATCCTGTGTGGACACAGCTTCAGAATTAAAGCATTTTAAATTTAATTTTGCATATATCAGAAGCAGAGGAAACAAACTGAAATGAAGGTCAAATCAACAGCAAAACTATATATGTAAGGAATAAATGCAATTTAATCCACATTTTAAAGAATTCCACAGAACAGTAAGAAAAATCTTTAATTGCAAAATGTTTTGTTCTGAATGAGATTCACTTGCAGTTTTATTAAGATGATGATAACTTGCATTAAAATTATTTTAAATTTTCAACTTTCAGGAATTACAAGGTTTCTTTCTACAAAACTCTATGGAAAATATATGGTCACAATTTCATGAGCCATAACTCTAACTCCATCTGTTAGGCATTTGGGACAGTTTTGTTGCTTAGCTAGTATTTATACATTTTCCAATGCCATTCATATTTTAATTTTCTCAGTGCCTTCGATTTCCTTATCCATAGTATGCTTCTATACTATGTATAATTCTCTATTTCCTTACAATGGAAACCAAGTACATTTCTCAGATTCTGGACTTCACTGGCATTCTCATAGTCAGAGATTATAGATTGCCAAACATCTAAAAGGGCAGGAGATTATGTGTCTGTATCATATAATAACAGTAACACTTGAGATGCTGAATGGGCTGTTTGGAATAGCCCTTTATCCTTTGCCAGCAAGAGAAAGTTAAATTACTGTAAATGCCATCATCCCCTGAAGCCCATGCTTGAGCAGAGGCACACCTGAGTGCTGGGCACCCTGGCTGTGGGCAGAGATGGGTGGAAAGTAAGGGGTTGCTCAGGGGCACAGGGCTGTCCTGTGGTGACATACAGGGGGACTTTCTGCACTGTTCCACCAACAGGAATGTAACCAGGTGACCCACATAAGGTTTCCCATCATGCTATTAACATTCCTAACTTCTGCTGCATAAAAGCCAAGTTTTTTGTGTGGTATTCTTTCTCATTACATTTAAAAAGAAAAAAAAAGAAAAGTAAATATATTTTAGTTGAATCCATAGTGAAAACTCATGGAATAGAAGTCCATCAGGCTTTTTAAAACCAAAGATGCTGATATAGTTTCTAGAATAGGAAGCTGATGCTGGCGGGACATGCCATGGGAAGTACCACAGTGTACTTCATGCCTTGTTTATTTTTTTAGACATCATTGTCAGAGATGGGATACTGGAGCAAAAGGACTTTTGGCCTGAATCGGCCATACTGAAACAAATATCCCTTTACTGTTCCAGAAGGATGCTTGTCTTTTAGCAATACTATTTCTCATTCCCTTGTTTGCATCTCTTCTGTATTCCTCACAAACCTGGATATTACTACAGCTGCACAATAAACAACCTTCCCTTCTCACCAGCACAAGGATATTCACACTCTCTCTACAGACAGAGGCATGGTATTTACATGTCTTCACAATTTATGTGAGGCAATGATTGCCTCCCTACAATTTGGGCTAGCAGTGAGAAAATAAAAATTCTTTCTCAGATGTGAAGTTTTCATATCACATTGATCAATGCAAAGCAATAGAAAACAAAACCACAATGGGACAATTGCTTTGAGGGAACGGGCATTGTGGAACTGGAAAATTGTATAAATGAGTAAACATCTATGTTCTTATTCTTCTGTAGGCTTGATAAAAGTTTCTGTGGCTTTGGGAAGGTTGTATCACTCAGATGAGAATATTTTGAGGTTCTGATTGCTTAAAGAAATGTATTTGTAGATACACAGTCCATGACTACTTGGTGACAGTTCTGCAACAGTTCTTGTTAGTGTAGATGTGGAACTGGAAAAGAAAGTGGGCTAGTGGATAAGCAGCAAGAACGTGAAGTCAGGATGTTGCTGCTTGTTTAGTAAAACATCTGACAGTGCTTGCTAGAAAATCTGGGTCTTTTGGCTTCAGCCACACATAGTGCTTTATTATGAATCATGATTTGTTGTTTTATTCCAGTAATAGCAACCTTTGAAAAAGAGGCAGAAAAAAGGTAAGCTGGAGTTTTCAGCTATGAAGATGTATTTTGACTAAATATATTGTCAGGATTAATTCACTAATATGTAAGTGAGTACTTTCAGATCATTGCACTGAAGTTGCACTACAAAGGAAGTATGTAATTTGTTTTCTCACATCTGAAGCCCATTATTAGTACAACAAATGAACGTTTTAAATGTCAGAGAAGAATAGAAGTTACAAATAAACAAAATTCTGTCTTAAATCATACATGACATATAAAAAAAGCAGCTTGTTCACTGCAGAACAGTATTTAATTTTTGCCTAGATTAAAGAGTATTTATTCTTCCAACACATTTTCATTAATGATCACTTGAGATATTTATAACACAATGGGCTGTAAACACAAGACCTATTAATCAGTCTTCTCCTGGTTACAGCCAAAGTGGCCTTTCACGCCACCATGAGACACAAACTCAAAGAGGGTATCCTGCCAACTGCATCATCTGCTTCCAGTCCCTCATCTTCTCATGCTGACAAAGAGAGCACTGGTGGGCAGCAACCATGGCTTCCTTGGACACATTCCAGGAGTGACTGATGTTGTTGGGAGCTGCCCTCCTCCAGTGCCCATCAATCTGCTTTTGAGTCTGACACACTCACACACTTTCCCTTTAATCTTTTTTTGTCCTCTGGAATCACTTGTTCTTGTATTTCTTTTTTTTAGCTCCAGCCCCTTCTGCTCAAAGAGCTTGAAGGGCTGGTTACAGCTGGGCTAGCACCTGGCTCTAAAAGGGAGAGAGACAGCTAACATGGTTTCAACAGGACTTAATTAAATTTTTTTGTTCCTTTCTGCAGGAAAGACTCTAGTGAGACCTTATGTGCTCACTGCATTACTGACAAATACTTGAGGAATAACTGGTCCCAGGAGAGTCATATGCCAGTGTCTTGAGATTCCCCCTTCACACTGAGTAGTTTCCTTTGTTATCTTCCCACTGCTGATGTTAACCAGCAGAGCAAGCACTGAACTGGAATGTTTCTGTCACATTTTTTTGCCAATCTATTTTTGCTGTCCATCTTTTTTGAGATTTTTTTGTGACTAATGGCCTCACAGTGCTCTGAGCAAGAAGAGAGCTTGAAGGTGAGCCTTGCACTCTTCAGTGTCTTTGTGCTGTAAATTTGGATCAAAACTACAGGTAAAAATTTGATCTCCAAAGAAAACTGAGGCCATGTCTGCTGTAGCCTGGCAGACTCCTGTGGTCCAGAGATCACTTGGGGTCAGAGATCATGCTCTTGTACATAGCTGTGTGGGGGCAAATCAGCCCCCATTTTCCCTCCAACACACCTTGTTTTCCTCAGATAATTGTGGAACTACAAAACAAAAGGCCTCACCTGGAGATCTTTGCCTGTTTGGAGAGCTGGTATATCCATGAAATATCTCAGGCTGAGATCGCCAATTCACCAGGCAGAGAAAGTCTGAATCTGCAATCAAAGTTTTACTGCTGACTTAAATAAAATGCTGGGGAGGTTTCATTTGGTTTAACTCCTAACTATTACAGAACAGATCACTGAGTATTCCAGAGGATGATGCATGTTTGATTATATTTACTTTTCTTGAGTGAGTCTGGGTAAACTCATGAGAGTATTATTTTGAGTTGAACCACTTTCTGTGCGGCTTAAATATTCAAAAGCTAATCTACCAATTTTTCATTTTCATTACATTTTGGTAATTAAAGGTTGGAAATGTAATAGATTTCTTGAAAAAGTTTGTGATTGATATAAAATACTGAATGCCTCAAAGAATGCAGAATTTCACCCACTTTGGGTTATGACATTTGTTTCCTGAAGACAATGAAATCTTAGTACCTGCAATCTTCTGAGTGCACTTCTATCCAGCGTAGATATTGCAGAGAACAGAAATGTTTCAGACCATTTTACTTTAACTTTTTTGTGTCCAGAAAAAAATTTTGAAAATACTTATGGAAAAGAAAAGGGATGAAATATCAGAGAGGTTAGGTAGTGGTGTGCATTATGTAATATTCTATTTCCCATAGAGGTCACTGCCAAATTGATGTACATTACAGCAAGAAATCCTGCATCGGAATAATATATATAAATTTATATAATATATATAAATGTATAATATATATAAATTTATAAAAATCTAGCTTGTGAAATTAGAATAACACTTGAAATCTGAGCCTAATACTATTAGCATGTTTTGGGCTTACCTGATGTTATTGCTATCCTCATGAAGTTCCTGTTTCTTGAATACAACTTCAATGACATTCTTCAGAAATTAATTTGCACAGTGTGCAATTAAACTTTTCCAGTTCTAAATGCATTATCTTTTGTCTAAATGGATGCCTCCTTGTTTATATCTGAGGAGAAGAAGCAATTCCATTAGTTCTATCCACCTTTTCAGTCTTTTTTTGTGTATATTTATTCCATTTCCTCATATTTATTTCTGGTTTAAAGCACAGTGTTCATCTATCTTCATAACAGTATTTTTCCATGTCTAAGAGATTTTGCCACCAGTTCTGGCCTTCTATTTTTGCTATGTCATCCCTGAGAATATAAAATCTCTATAATATATCATAATGACAAAGTATAAATTAATTTAGCATGCATTTGCATGCAATAATCTCCATCCTCTAGGATTCTTGGTATTTCTTGAACTGACTTACAGTTACCAGCTGTAACTGTAATTTTTAAAACAAGTCTATTTTCCAAAAGTATTTTGCTTTTCTCTTTTACACATTTTCTTTGGACAAAGATCTACATTGACTAAGTCACATGCCAAGCCATAAACAGCTTTCCTATACATGTCAGTATTTCAAATCAAAGTGGATTTGTTATTAATAAGAATGGAGTTTGGCTAGAGACAGAATATTTCCTTTTCCTTGTAGGTCTGGACCTCACCTTTCTATTGGTAAGCCTTGAGAGTTTAGAAAGGAAGGTTAGACCATCTTGGCGTGTTTTTCTGGCTCCTAAACCAGCTACATTTATGTTTTGTTTTAAATGAGAATTATACTAACGCAACATACTTATGCAATCTTTTTCAAATTGTCTAGAACAGCTTTATGCAATAAATGTGACTTACACACCTATGTATATATAAGTAAAGTGTAAGTGTTGCATTTGAATGAGCTTGGACTTTGTGATGACTTGCAGAATTCATGTATTGAAGTCATCCAGAAATCATATTCCTAAAAATTGTGTATTATATCACACGATATGTATTTTCTCATACATATCACATATATTTTAGCTTGAAGTGGGCTGGGGAACTGCTAGGAAGCATGGGGGAAAACATGAAGAAGAAAGTTTTGCCCTGAACTCTGCTGTTACTTGTTGCTGAACCTTCCTCCCTTTCTGCAGTTCAAAAGCTATAGCCCTGGCATTGCTTATTTTTGTGAACTTTGATACAGTTGTAGGTAGATGACCACAGTAAACACTCAGAAAGCTAAGATGAAAAAGGCAAAACAACACAGTGTTGCTCTCCATAAGTTAGAAAGGGAGATTAACTGAGATACGACATCTAGGCATTTAAACTTTCATGAGATGAATTCCAGACTGGGACTCCAGCACTATCAGTGTTCAGAAAGTGAAAAAGACATGGGGGTAGGAATCCAGGAAAGGATATACAGATACTCCAGTGCCTATGCTGTACTCTGGCACAGTGTTATAAAGACTGTTTGCACCATTAAATGGCTAACAGTGGGCCCCTGCAGTGGGAGAGGGATGTCTCCCTAACATTTGTGGTGTGTGCCTAGCACTGCTGGAAAACAGCGAATCTCATCTTGCTAGTGTGGTCTCTGACAGCCTGGCTAAGGCCTGAGTACCAAGTGCAGCTGAGAAGGTTGGCAGTGGTGGCAGCAGTGGTGGATGCATCATCTCTAGCAGAATACAGGATCTTGCTTGGAACAACAGCACTACAGCTGTGTTCAGGCAGCCATAGCAAGGTTAGTCTGTCAGGAAGGGTGACAGACCTCTCACATGAGATACTGATTGTGGCACAGATAAGTGAGAGATGCCATGAATAGTAACTAAGATTTGAAAGGCAAATGCTGAGAGCTGCTGGGATGGATCCAGTACCTGAAATGGTTGCGCATGTACCTGAAAGTCTGGTAATATCCAAAGGTCTGGCAGCCTGGAGTCACTGAAGTATGCTAAAGCCATTAAGTGTCATGGGGTTACTCGGTATGATGCAGGGAATCACCTCCTTACTGCCCTTCACTTTTCTCATTTTGCTCTCTCTCTCCTGAGAGCCTGGTTTAGGCCAGGAAAATAATTCCATCCTTTTCTCTCCTGGGTCAGAGTCTGGAATAAAAGAGGAAAGGAGAAACATATTTTTCAGCAGCATAATGTTTTGCCAGGTCATGAAGTGGCTGCTAAAACCGTGCTGTCTGGCTTTGCTTTCAAAACAGCTCAGTACTCCTTGGGAATCAGGGACAAAGGCTGCATTTTCTGTTACTTCTCTCACTTTTTTTTTCCCCAGCTTTGTGCTCTCTTAAGAGAGACAGGATCAGAGTTCAGAAGAGGAATCATCAATTTTTTCTCAGAATGATATTTATAAAGATGTCCATGGCATTTTTAAACACCATGCAAGCTTCTCAAACAGGATTTCATAGCTTTCCCCTGAATACAACTTAAAGACACATGACAATATAGTTTCTTAGAGGAAGAAACTTTGTATTTAAGTGTTTTGTACTTTTTTCACCCTAGGCAGATTCAGTTGGCAGATGTCAGCTTCTTACTCTGGAAAACAAATTTGATTAGTTGTATATAATTAATTTTGAAAGGATATAATAAATTTATAAACCCAAATCTGTAGAACAGATCAGCAGAAAACAATATTCTTCTCAGAAGAATATGAGCTGGTGCTCAGCCATGCTCTGGGGTCTTGAAGATAAATAGAAAATGTCACCTCTCTAAAGTCAACTGGATTGATTTTCAGTGACCAAAGTAAAGCCAAGTTTTCACAATGAAGTTAAAGATCTTAGGAGAAAACCTAAGGGGAAAAAACAATCAAAATTAATAAAAGTAAAAAAGAGCAAAGGCATGTTGTTAATTTTGTGTGTATTGGGAATACTGTGTGAATTTCTTAGTGAGACCAAAACTGAGCAGAATCGTAAATACTTTCAGGATTTAAGCTGCTTGGTAGAGTTGGTATCTCAGGGAGCCATAAGAAAAATGGCATAAGGAAGGCATTGGATTAAAATAGTAGAGTCATGTGGTGACAAGTAACTTATTTGATCTTTTCAAGGTCTAAATACAGAATTCAAATGAAATAAAATGGTTGTTTTCTACTTAGTTACAAAACATGTGCCAATATAACTTAGAAATATTTTTGTTTATAAATTTGAAGGCGTGAGAAGTTCTAGACATAAATTGACTTGGCTTTTTAGAGGAAATCCATGCTAAACCTGATCTGTCTTTAATAAGCAAGAATGTGTTTTGTCTCCTACCCTCTTGAGATTTGGTTAATATTAATGCAAGCAAGATGTGAAAGGAAATTCTGTGCTTCACTTTTTAGCAGCTTTTAGACTTGCAAGGGATTGAAAATGAGATAAAGACGACTTTGTTTGAAACCTTATTGCAAAACTAAAGGCTTTTAGAGTCCTTCAAACACTTGTGCACTTGCTTTATGCTCATTGATAGAATTTTGTGATGTTCATTTTCAAGACAGAGGGTTAAAGCTGCACTGGTGTAAATTCCGTGGTTACAGGTCCAAGTTAAGTGAATATATCTTTTGTGGAGTCAGCTACAAATTATAGTTAGCTACACAACATTCCTAAGTCATTACAGAAATCCCGAATCAGTACAAAAGAGAATTTATAGTTAAAACTATGATGCCTCTGAGGTTAGCTAAGTACATAGAACATTTTATGACAGAAAAAGTCCTTTCCTCATTGATTTGCAAATCTCGAATGTGTGGGTGTCCTGCCACTGATGGGAGCTAAAGGCATCACACGGAGCAACTGGCCCGCAGGAGCTGGTGTTCCTGCCGCAGGGTGAGCCCTTTTCCAGTCGAGCAGGTAGGTGCACATTGCAGCCACAAACACCCTCAGCAAAGCACTGCTGCTCCCTGACTGCTGCTGCGCAGCCCCCAAGGGATCAGGCAGCCACAGCAAGATTTGCAAGCCTCTTATGAGGGATCCTTGAGTGTTATGGCCTTTCACTGGTGAAATCACAGCAGCATTAAGGAAGAGAACTAAAAAGGTAGCTTTAGAGTAATTTCCCAGTTCTTTGGACATCTGACCCTAATTCACAGATAAAAATAATGGATAAAGGAGTGCTGAGATGGGGATTTTAATGGAAAAGTATCCTAGCAAGTCCGTCTGAAAACTAAGAATCACTGAAAATCCCAGCTGGGATTAAATTAAAACTGGATCATTCAGCCATCAACCTGGAAGCTCCTAGCACTCTTTAGATCCTTCATGGATGCACCAGGCTTTTCCACCCTGGCTGCAGGGCTCCACGGGTCAAGGAGAGCAAGCCTGTGGTCCAGGCTGGGGGGACTGGCTGCCCTTCCTCAGAGGGGAGCCCACAGGGGTGCACAGGTGGGTGCACAGGTGGGTAAAGCCGCAGGCACACAGGTGGGTGCACAAGCAGGCACACGGGCAGGTACACGGCTGTGTGCGCCAGGATCATTTCCAGACTTGCCCGGCCACCAATGGCGCTCTGCGGGTGCCGCTACTCCGGCTACCCAGACGGGTGCAGCTTCACCCTCGAGTGCCCCGCTTTACCCACACAGACATCCTGCTGCCACCGCTGACCGGGCAGCGCCATTCGCAGCCTCCACAGCATCGGCCGGCGCTCGGCGGGCCCTTCTCTCCGGGACCCCCTCCCGTGCTGCGGGAGGCTGCGGGGAGAGCGCGGGGCGCTGCCGGCGGGCCCGGCGCTGTTGCCGCGGTGATGCCGGGCGGCCCCTCCTGCCCGTGCAAACATGGCCGCGGGCAGCGGCTCCGGCGGGCAGTGGCGGCAGGTGAGGAGTGGCGGCTCCCGGCCCT
>VWYI01008130.1:2230-84489 GCA_013399455.1 Anthoscopus minutus | reverse complement strand
CCCTGCTGAGCGCAGCCGCCCCGGCCGGGGCTGCGGAGCAGCGCCCGCTCCTGTCTCGGCCCGCTCGCTGCCGGGACGCAGCGGGGCCGCCCCTCGCCCGCCATGTGGAAGCTCAACAAGAGCAGCAAAGTTCTGCTGGACGACTCGCCCGAGGAGGAGGAGACGCGTCCCCGCGGGCCGCCGCCCGCCGCCGCCTTCGCGGCCCCCCAGGTATGAGCACGGAGCCCTGTTCGGAGGGGTCGTGAGGCTCGGCCCCGCTCATGCTGCTCTGCTCTCCGGCGGCATGAGTAATCACTTTTCCCACCCTGATGTGCCGGTAGGCTGGCCCTGGTCGGAGCTGGGAGTGTTTGAGCGGATCGTGCGACTGTCAGCCTGTTTTTTGGGGTGCTGACTGGCCTATCCACCCCTGTCCTTCCAGCAGCCGGCCTCTGGCGTTGCTGGGACTTGCTGTCCTTCAGTCCAGTGGCTTCATACCGCTTCTCTCCCAAGCCTAGGCAGAGGCACTACAACCCATCTGTTAAGCACAATACATTGAACAAGGATGTTTGAGAACATAACTCTGTTGGTGCGTTTGTGTAGAGCACTGATGTTTTGGCAGGATTGCTTTTTTTTCTGGTTTCAGTAATGATAGTTCATGATCTTTAAATAGTTGCACTCTTGATTGCAAGCTTTTGTTGTTAAGTGTTAACTTAAATACCAGCAGTGACTTTCTCGACAAATATAACCTGAAAGGAAGGGTATCAGTTGAATATCAGGGCAAACAACTAAAAAGAAAAGTTTGTTGACTTGCTTTCAAAAACTTGGTAGCGATTAGGCATCCATCCAGCTCAGAAGCCTGTTACACTACCCAGTACAGCTTCATTGCTGATCTTCTGTTGCCACAAAATTACTTTAGGTATTGAATGAGAGGTTCTGAAGTAAGCACTTGCCCAGGGGTGCAAAGCAGTGAGGTTTCTTTTCAAAAGAAGGTACTAAAGCCTTCCCAGCTTTCTACCTATGTTTTTCTTGCCTATCTTGCTGAAAGAGTTGGAGTCTGTCTGGATAAATTATCCTCACCTAGAGTTTCTGGTTGGCAGGTACTGTGGGTTGTCAACACATGTGGCAACTGCTGATGAGCAGCTCTTCCCAATCACAGCATTTATTCTCAGCATTCTCCAGTAGCCACAAATACCAGTTTAGCCCTGCCCTTGCCCCTTCACAGTAAACAGTAGAGCCATAGCCCTTGCTACTTCTTTGACAGCAGCTGTGGAGAGTCATTTGGATGACTAGGATCAACTGTGGAAAAGAATGGACACTCATTTTGTAGACCCCCCCTTCAGTGGAGAAAGGGAGGTTATAGGGTTTGAGGTGACCTGAAGTATCTCCCCCAATCTTACATACAACATGCAACCTCCACCTCCTACAGTTCCTATCCTCAGGTGCTTGTAAGCTTCCACAGTTTTTGCTGAGCTGCTGGCTTGTACTATCAGAGCCCTCGTAGACATGATCACCTCCTGAAACCCTCCTTGAATGCCAAAGGTCACCAAAAGCTTTCAATAAATCCCTCTGACTCTTCACTGCTCCTCTTCTCTACCACTAATTGTCCAAGCCCCCTCTGAGGCTCCTGACCATAGCCTCCCAGTCAGGAGAGGATTCTTCAGACTTCTGTCCAGATAATTCTCCCAGACCCCTACTTTAGCAACAGAAGCTGGAGTTTGTTTATTTTATTTTGTCCAATCCAATTGTCTTTTGCTGTCCTGGGCCTATGTTGCATTAGTTGAAGTCTCAAGTTATAATGGTGATGACAATGATTTCTTGTGCAAAAGGTTTGTGATTTGATTAATTTTAAGAAAATTCCTTTTCAACTCACAGTGGAACTGGGATGCTGATTTTAGTGTTGGGGGGTGGAAGGAGAAAAATAAATTATTCTAAGTCACTAAATGAAATATTATTGAAGATAAAGGATTCATTAAGGTTAGCACAACTGTAGTGTAGCTTGGTACAGAGGCTGGAGTGAAGATTATAAGCTATCAGTTATTTTGCCTGTTAAAATCAAAGTCTTTTGAAAGATTTTGAAAGAACACTGCCCAAAATATTTAGCAGCAATCATTTTAGAGTTTATGTACACTTTAAGGAAGAACAGACTATATAGAAAGCTGAGACTACTTGATTGACATGGTAGTTCTCATGATCAGAGTGACTTTTAGGTCAGTCACAGGTACAGTGTGTCAAAACCATGGCTGGGACAGGTGTCAAGGGAACCAAATGCTCTTGTTCAGCTTGTTGAAGCTGATCTGGTTCATGTTCCTTGCTTCTAGTATTTGAAATCTTTGATGTTTTATCAGATCGTGTTTTATTCTCCCAATAATATGACTGTAAGCGAGTGAAATCCAGTGATGTGTAGAGGGATTGGGTGATGATCTGCGCTCTGCTGCTGCATCCTGACCTGCACCAGCCCACCCCTGGCTTTGGAGGACAGTAGCACCATGAGAGCTTGGGGAAGTTATGGGGGCAGTTCTTAGGGTACATTAGCCGTGCCTGAGGATGCCTCAGTATGTGTGTAAGTTGTTATGGTACAGCCTGCTGTGAATGAAGGATTACCTCATCAAGATGAGAAGAATCCAGGACTTCCCTAATTTTTTATCGTTAGAGCCAAAATCCAGATCATTAGTGTGAGTGCTTTTTAGTAAATTAAGAAGCCCAGCTTTAGATCTCATGCAGAAGTTGACTGTTAGATTTAATTTCCTTTTCTGATACATCATTAGGTAAAAGAGAAGATGAACCAGAGTCACTGTATTCTGACTTTGATTTATATGTTGTTTTCCCAACCATCTTTTGTCTTTATTTTCATTTTTAATAAGCAAGTGGGAAGAAAATCCTTAGCTTCTACCATTCTTGCTATAAATAAGGCTGAAACTTTTTACTTCAAAGGCAAGAAATTGGTAGTCACATCTATGTCATTAAAGGAAACCACATTGAAAGTATTCCAGGATAATGAAATGTTGGTGCTTCAAAGCTGAGAAAGAGTGAAGGAGTTCTCACTGTGCAACCTAATAATTAGGACATTGCAGTAGCAGACAGCAACAAAGAACTGGTCTACTATAAGTCAAAAGAAAAAAAAAGCCAAACACAAAAAACTTCTTTGTTACTCTAGAGCAATTTTAATCATCCTATTTAGATATGGAAGCCTGATCTGGGCTTAAGTAGACATTTGAATTTGTAGATGTTTGTAAATAGAAAAATTTTCTTAAATAGAAAAGCCTAGTTTGAGCTAAAAAAAAAAAGTTTTGACAGTTCTGGTTTTGTGTTTTACAGAATGGTTTGATTTTGTTCCAGAGGAGAACAAAAACAAATTTTAGAACATGAAAATTGCAAGGGAGGGAACTGTCAGCCTCTGGCCACTTTTTAGCAAAAGTTTCTGCATACATTCAAGTACTTTGAATTGTTAACACTTATTTTAAATAGTAAGGTGTTTCCTGAGATAAGAAAGACAAGTAAATTTTGAAACAGTACTTGTGTAAATAATTGTGGGGATTATTGTGAGGTTTTTTTAGATCAGACAGTTTTAGACTGTATCTTAGAAGTTAATTTTAATTTACGCTTTGAAGCATAAGTATCTTTAATTTATGCAATGAAGGTGCTTTATTCATTGAAGTTATAGTTAATGCATGAACTTGACATGCATAAATAGTACACACATATGAGATGAAATTAATGTGCTTTTTGTGTGTCTCTCTGAAAACTTGCTAGAAATGTACAGTGGTGCATGCCAAACTTGTGTTCAGTTTGGAATATAGTCATTATGTTTCAAACTATAGCAGTATATTTGGAAAGGGAAAACTGCTGGGTTTTGATTTCTGGAAGGCATTGTTTTGGCAGTTGTGCTACATTTTCCTTGTTGCAATCCTACCATCTAATCAGTTCTCAGAGATGTCAATGCCGTGTCAATATTGCGTGTAACTCTGACGTAAAATGGCACTCCACGTTAAAATACATCTATATATTAGGAAGAGGATGGGTGTCAGGCTGACCTGTATTATCTAATGAAACTCTTTCTTTCATGTAAAAATATTTCAGAACCCTAGCCTTGATCTGTTCTCCCCAGTTGTGTTTTTTGTTATGTTCAAAGAGAATGTGTGCAAAAACATGTTTTATGCTGAATTTTGTTTAGACTTGCTCAGAGATGTTTGAAGGTTGGCTGTACAGAATTTTAGTTATCTCTTTTAATGAAGATGTTTAAGTGTCTGGTACAATTTTAATACTGGCTTTCATCTTGGAGTGAGTTGAACTCAGAAAAGCCCTGCAGAAATGGGTGGGAGCTGAGCAGCATTTCTTATGTTTTTACTAATACGTTGAATAAGGGTATTTTTTAATTAAAAAAAAAGTAAAGTGGAAAATGTTCATCCAGCTAATCCCTTTCCTTCACTTTCTAGCCATTTCTATGTGTCTCAGGCTTTGCCTTCAGTACTCTAATATTCCCATCATATCTTCTGCTCTCTGCTAGCCTGGTTTTTTCCTCATCATTGGAGCTGTTCTTGTGACATTTCAGTGGCATTTTCCTGGCTAAAATCCATCACCTGTATTCTGTCATCATTCTTGAACATTAGATCGTGGTACTGTCAGCAAAGACTTTCCTGAATCTTCCTTGGCCTGCCTTTCTTGCTTTTCCTCCTTCTTGTCATACAATCTTCCAGCAGCTTCTTGAGTGGGTCCTGTTTCTTTCTCACAGTCTTTCTAGAGCTCTACAGAGCTGACAATATCTTTTGGGGCTTCGGGCTTTCTAAGTTTTAAATACTTTTCATTTTTGAGGTGGTTCACTTTTTGACTTATACTGTCATTTTTTACACAGTTGACTGGGATCAGATCTGTTTCTGTTTCTCACTTCTTATCCCCTCTCTTGTGGGCTTTTTCTGACTCTTAAAAGTCCACAAAGAACGTATTTTCTGATTGATCTCGTGTTACAGATACAACTAGGATAGATTTTTTCTTCTTTCAGCCAAGCCTGTAACCTGCAGGTTGTTGGTGGTTTTTATCTATTCTGTGAAAGGGAATTTATGTCCAGGACTTTACTATTGTTTCCTCCACAAATTCCAAGTCAAGTCTGCTTTCTCTTTCTCTTTTATTTAATTATTATTTTTTCTTGCTGTCTAGACAGCTGAAATTCTTGTGCAGACCCTCACTTCCCATACTCATGGTGATTACTTCCTCTGCAGCTTCTAATACCTATGCTGTGGCTTCCCATCCCCTAGTTCCTGCAAATTCCATTGTTGATACTCTGTTGTTGCTTATGGCATAAAGTTTAAGTCCTCCTCATCCTTCAGATTCCGTTTCTTCAGCTAGCCTCCCTTTGTTTCAGGAAATTTGCATTTAAATCTCTGTCCTTGCTTTCAGGGTTTTCTTAGTACATCCCCTTCCTCTCCCCCATTTGTCATTTTTATCACTTGTACCTTTCCTGGAGCCAGTTCCGCTTTACTGGCTCTGATTGCCTGGGTTTGCCAGCAGCAGCTGTCTGCCCTGCTCCCCTCCAGCCTAACACAGAATCATCCACTCCCACTGATCCACAAACCCATCATCATCTTCTCCTCTACAGCTTTGCTTGAGATCTGCTTTCCCCAAGTTATTTGTTGCATCTTCTTGGCATTTTGTGAGATTTCTGGAGCCATACTCTCCTGCCACTGCTGGACTTCCTACCATCAGTATACAAAGTAAAATGTAATGGGTTTTGAAAATGAATGAATCATTTTAATTCTTTACTGTTAAAGTAGGTTTATAGTGTTTTCCTTGCTTTTATTTGCCAGATTGTGTGTGAAGATATCTATAATATGAGTTACTAGAAGTTGCTACCAGGTAGACTTTCTTTCAGCTCTGTCATCATCAAAGGTACATTTCCAACAGGTTTTGCTGCTGGCTCACTGTGAGGAGGTCCAGGAGAATGTCTGTGTGATCACTGCACATGTGATAGAAGCCACATATCAGAAGGAACACTGTAACAAAACGTTAGGCATTCAGCCGGTTTTGCAGAAACTGTTCTTGGAAAATATGGCCATTACTCATCCAAGACATTTATTGGAGACGTGTAGTTTAATGGCAAATTCCATGACTGAATAAGAATTGTAGATCAACTAATGTCTTTTGAATTAGCATCTGTTGATTTGTTTTCTGGATAAGGAAACAGCAAATATGAACCTCTGCTATGGCTAAGTTGTTAAAAATAATTGACAGATTTTCAACTGGAAATTTCATCAAAACTGAAAACGTCACTGGAATAGTTGAATTGTTACAGAAATTGAGTTAAAATTGATTATCTGACCTTATTTGTTTCAGCTTTGACACTGATGGTTTTTTTGATCCTAATACAGCTGTTTCCATTTTCATGAAGCATATTTGAAATATTATAAATTAGGTAAAACTAAATTCTTAATGACAGATGAGCTTTTTTAATATTTTAAGGTGATCAATCTTTAATATTCTTCCAAAAATATTTCAGAGAAGCAAAGTCTAAGTAAGATGTCTTATAATCTCTTACTACAGAGACGCACAGTAATGTGAGCACTTTATAACCTTTTATATTGATATAAAAAAGAGAGCATAGGAATCTGGTGTTCCAATGTTTCTCTTTGTAATGCCAATAAATGCAGAGCTACAGAAGTATTCTTGTGTAAATACTTACATTCTGAAATTAATCTTCTCTGGTACACTTGGCCATTTATATCAATTGACAGTAAAAATATGGAAATAATTTAGATATTCTGTTTTAAAATGGAATGGAATGTGAAACAATAACTGAAGTGGTTGCATGAAACAGTTTGAAAATGCTAAGCAAGTTCTTAACAGCTGTGGATGCTAAAGAAAAGAGCATAATCTTTATTATTAATACTGAATAAATTAAAATTATTTCAAAGATGAAAATCAGTTTCCCAATGTTTTCACCTCTCAGTTGGTCTGGTGAATAGTAGGCAGTTATGAGAGACTGGAGCCTAGAAGATGGAAGCATCTTTAACTATGTTGGATGGGTAGTCACCCAGACTTTAAAGTAGGTGGAGTGAACTAAATTCTTTTAGAAATTATCTGATGAATTACATTTTAAAATATGTTTCCAAATTAGTGTTGTCTACAAAATGTATGCCAAAATGAAAATATATTCTTCAACACACTCTATTTTACATTTTCTTTTTTATATCAACAAAAGTATTTTCAGTTTTGCTGAAGACTGGCAGAGAAAACTTGCCGCATAGGAGTCACTGTCACTATTTAGATAGTTTACTGTCATAATAAAGATCTTTTTCTAAGTAGAGGGAGCTATCTGGTGTGGACAAGTATTGTTTATAGAAGAGAAAAAATGAGTTTAAAATACCAAATTGCTCTTAAGCAAGACTGTAGAAATGCCTTGGTTAATACTTTTCATTGGTGACATTAAAAGGAAATTTTCAATTTACACCACCTGCCCAGATGGCTCATTTGATTCACTCATTGCTTTAGGGACATAGAAACGGAAGATTGATATCTAGCAGTAGATGAAATATGGGAGAAGCTGATCACATTATCTTGATCTCAGTCTAGGCTATCTCTGCCAGAAAGGAGCAGAGGCAATTCACAGTTCAGCACTGGAGTTTTGCTACTGAACACATAGCCTCGTGTCCAAGAAGAAAGCAATGCATGACTGAGTAATGCAGCCTTTATCTGTTAAAATGGAAAGCCTTGTTTTTCCTTAAAGGCATGTTCAGTTTTGTGTGGGTGTTCAGGTACAGTTCATCTTTGTTTTTCAGCTGTGTTCAAGGAATATTGAAAGTGGTAGAGAGTTGTTTCTGTGCCCATTTACATTTGATCCCTGTTGCATCAATTTCCTGACTCAGAAAACATATATCCACGCACTGAATTTTTCCAGGTGTATATTACAGATGCAGCTAAAAAAATGAGGCCAAATGCCACTCATCTTCTACTGATAACTTTCTTCTTTCTTATTTTGGAGTGTATTTAGTGTTGGTTTTGATTCAGTTCTGAACTTAGATAAGGACAGTGACTTTTGCATTTATAATCAGCTTTAGTCTTATTTATTTCATTTTGCATTATATTGCGATCCTTGTCAAACCCAAGGAAATATATTCCTTTGTTAGCTGTATTTTAAGTTGGTGATTTGTCTGTGTGATCTCCTCTTCCCAATCTGTGTTGTTTTGGTCAGGCTGTGTATATGTAGTTTTTCTACTGTTTGGTTTGTAATCAGTGTTTTGGGAATCTTTACAACTTCAGAGGCTGACTTTCAAGTTTGTGATTTCCTGAGTGACTTTTTTACATTTTCTTTTTAAACCTTCCCCTCTCCCATCAATAAATTATTTATTTAGTAGGGTTTGTGGAGTACTGTAAATTATGTTAAATTCATCCCTGGAGCATATCTCTTCAGGTGTTGTTTGGGTTTGGTTTTTTGGGGGTTTTTTGTGTTTGTTTGTTTGCTTGGTTTTTTTGTGTGTTTTTTGTTTGTTTGGTTGGTTTTGTTGATTTTTTGTTTGTTTTTTTCCACTTAAATGATACATTTGTTGTATATGATCTAATTTGCACTTACAGGCATGACAGCCTAGACTTTCTATTACACTTAGTCCTTGATGAGACGTGATGATAGGTAGAGGGGATGCAGTAAGTCAGTAGAAGGGTGGGAATTTGTTCCAAAAGGACCTACTCTTTTAACAATAGCTTGTTTACTCTTAAGTTTGCACAGCTAATGTGTGTGTGTTTGTGTGTATGATAGGAAGCTCCCACAACTGGGTAGAGAAAATCAATAATACACCATTTTACTTACTAGAGCACAAGAAGGGCATGCAGGACAAAATGATGCTATTATTTCCTTTAACTCTTTGATGTTTAGCATTCTTCATCTTGGCCTGAATTATGAAAGTGAATGATCTAAAGAGACTAATTAATTACTTTACCACAAAGGAAGCTGAGGAAAGCAGATTACAATTTTGATCTCTGTACAAAAAGGTTTGTGTGTTAGTTGAATTAGTCCCTTGAGTACCGTATGGTTTGCAGTGTGTCCAACAAAAGGGCACTTGTTTCCTTATGAAAACACACTGTACATACCAACTTTCCCCTGCCAGAACTGGAGGGCTATTCAAGTTGCTGATCAGCATTTCCCACTAATGTTAGCATTTTCACCTAGAAATATCTAAATACGGTAATGTAGTACAGGTTTTTCTTTTAAATTGAAGTAAAACAATGAATTGTCATAACTATAAACCAAGCAGACTAAAACATAATGAAATAATTTATAAGCATTCAGCATCACTATATGTTATGCAGCATGATAAAGAGTGAAGATGAGGTTTTCTTACATGTAGCTGCACAGTAGATTGTCCCCTAAAGAAAACTGATTAACCAGATCATAGGCTCCCTCATCTCAAATGGTAACAAAAGTAGGGAACAGGTATCAGGACTTTGGGTGTACTAATGTGTATCACTTAGAAATATTCTGTGGGTAACAAAGGGCAGATGGGTTGTAGTGATCTCTTATCTTTCCTCCTGCATTCTTCTCAGTGGTGGCACAGGTCCCCTCCCTCCCTCTGCTCTTTCCCTCTGTATTTTTTTTTAAATACAAAGCCCATCCCTCCTGAAGGGTGCACAGGTCCCTCCATGCCATGTGGGCCATGGCTGGCTCTGAACCCCTATACCTGCTCCTCTCCCACTCTTTTTCTGCCATGTGGCATTAGTCTGCTTCTCTCTGCTTTCCCTAAGGATGGATTTTCCACAAAACATTTTCAAATCTAGTCTGTTGGAGATGGCTGAATTCAAACCTACAGACTGTTTTCAAACAGTGCATGGGATGTATGGATGGACATCACAAGCACTCGGCCATTATCCAAGTCTCCTTTTTCTTCAGCAGTGTATTTAAAAGGATACTGTGAATACTATGATTGGTCTTCTCTCCCAAAAAGTATATTTTAGGGATTGTATTCTCACCAATTTTTCTTGAGGGTTTAATTGAGGTTGTATTTAGTCTCTTTAAACTTTGTGTTGTCCACTTACCGTCAGCCTGGGTTGCCTGAGTACAGTTGCTGCGAACATGTGTGTTACTCCTTAGGAGGTACCACTTCATATAACCACGAGTAGTGACACTGCATTAGTACAGCAACACAGTCTTAGTTGTCTCTTTTTAAAAGAAGCAAATAAATACCCCTTTCTAGCTACTTTTTAGTGTTGATTACATCTTTTGTTGACAGTGGTATTCACATTTTATTATGCTGACTCCCTAGCCCTGTAAGGTGCTTTTGGCATCTCGTTGTTTTCCCCTAAAAACTTTCACTGTGAAAATGCCTTGCACTCTCAATTCCTTGTGCTCAGCCTTGCTAGAAGCTGTATTCCTTCATACTACATTTTTCTCTTATTTCTTCTAGAACATGATGTCTCGGTGCACTTTTGTATTTTTATTTTCCTTCCTAAGATACTTGGAGAGCTGTAAGAATTAAAATGAGAGGTGTTATTCCTTTGGAAGGTATTAACGTGTCTTGTTTGTTCTGGAGATAGTTGGTGTTGAAACTGATAGCTCTGCCAGTTCTGGATGTCTGAGAATTCCTCCTCTTACCATATTTCCCCTTGGAGCTCTTGGTTCTTGTTGATTTTTTTTTTGTTCTTGGGGAAAAATATGGATAAAAGAGGTGATGTATTCTCTAGCTCGTGCCCTGTGTCCTAGCAGAGACTGCATCACATTAAGTTAAGGACTTTGCAACCTCATCCAAATGTTTGAGAGCTGAGAGAGGGGAAAGAGAGAGACTTCTGAATAGTATGTGTGAGTTGTTTCCATTTAAACATTGCCAATGTATCCCTTAAAAGTAGAGAAATAAAATAGCTGAAAAGGGTGGAAGTAGTTGAATTTAATTTGAGAGAACTACAAAAAACTTATCTACAATCCCCTCATGTTTGACAGCAAACTGAATTCGGAAGTTAAATAACTTGTTGCAATCCACAGGAAGTAATAGTCTCATTTTGAATGATAATGTGAGTTCCTGACTTGGTGTTCTACCCCAGCAAGTAAATCTGGCTATCTACAGCTCATTCTATTCCAACATACAAATACTATTGAAGTATAGAGCAATGGTCTTCATACTCTATTCTAGAAATGCTCTACCCTTGTTCCTTGCATAATATGAAGCATTGCCTGTAAAATAAGTAGAAACATTAGTATGTAAGTAAATACATATAAAGAAGTATAAGTAAGTAAATATATTTTTTTAAAAATGCATGGAATTTGAAGCTAGTCAAAATGAAGCTGATAAATCTGGATGCCTACATGACAAGAAACACATAATACTTTTGTGCTGGTTTTCTCACCTATTTCTAACACTGTTAGCAAAGTGAAGGAGGCCTTTGGCAATGCATAGGAGCCAGGATAATGAGTGTTTTAGATGTCTTGGGATATGTGGAGTGCATATCAACTGCTTAGCATTTACTTTAGTTGAAAGGAAGGAGTTGATAAATTTGATTTTTGAAACAGTAAGTGGGTGACATGATCAAAATACGGACCAGAGTGAATACTGGAGATTTTGTGAAAGTGCTTCTTCAAAGACACTTTCCACTTTTATGTTTTAATTCTGTTTTTTTCCCTGAAACTGAGGTTAAATATTTTTTGTCATATGGAGCTGTTCTGGTTTTGTACTAGGGACTGTTTGTATTTGGAGTCATGTGTTGAGAAAAAAAAAGGTAACATTTTTCTCATTAAAACACAGAGTGAAGAAATTGAAAATTGCAGATTTCCTGAATTCTATGTCTGACTTCCTTTATCTTTGGCCTCTAATGTGCTCCCAGCAATGATCATTCTTGCCATGTCTTGAAGAGAGCACTGATAGTAACAGGAGGGCCTGGCAATACTAACATAGGAGTTTAATTCGGAGATGGATGGAAATGTTTCCCTACTGAATAACCTTTACAGGCATCTTTAGCACTCCAGTTTTCTTCTGAAATCTACAGTTCTGCATGGATGGGAAAGGATTGTGGAGGAAAGTCTTTCTTTAAGGAAATGTAGAACTTTTTAATGAGAAGGAGCAAAAAATCCTGGGACATTCCTCTCCCCCCAGCCTAGAGACAATGCATAAACCCACATCTAGTACAGTATTTAGAAACTCAGTGCGGATCCAAAAAATTAAGATACTGCTGTTAAGAAAAAAATCAAACTAATCATACTAAATATTTTATGATGCATGGGTGTTTCTCCCTTTGTGGTATGGGGTTTTTGGTTTTGTAAGGGTTTGATTTTTTTCATCATTCTAAGTGTAGATTTGTATTTTAATAGTGGTGTTCACTTAGTTTTGTGTTCAATCATGTTTTGTCAATTTTCTTTTATGATGTGCCAAATAGAATAAAAGCATTTTTGAATAGTCTAAAATGTGTCAGTGCTAATTGTCAAACCAAAACTTACTATGGGCCTTTTTTTTATTTTTATCCTTCTTTTGAGAATAAAGACCAGTTTCTTCATGATGAAGTTTCATCTTCAGTGTCACACCTTGCAACAAAGGTAAATACCTGTTCTTTGAAAATGTAGCATTTAATATCACATATAAATTTCCTTGTATGTTAGAAAGTTGCCAGTTTTTCATGGACAGCTGATTAAGAAATTTATATAGTTCATTGATGTTTTTATAATTATGTATGATCCTTGGTCATGGACTTCTTATTGAAGTAATATTAGTAGTGCAGGATTAGTTGGAAAGCTCCCTTATTTGCTTTTGTTAATGGGGAGAGGAAGGTATTGTGGTTTTTTTTCCCTTCCCAGTGATGGCTGTTAAAACACAAGATGAAAATAAGAAGCCACAGGAATAACTGAAGTCTAAAGCAGCACCAAATTCTAGCTGCAACTGGCAATAAAAACATGAAAAGTAGAAGAGTTTGGGGTTGTTTATTCCATGTGTAGCTCCACTGGCTCTCTGACCATAAAAGGTTAAGGATTTTCTTTTGTATCTCTTTCAGGAAAGAGAAATAGGCATGCATGTTAAATTTTTTTACCTTGATATGTGTCCAAGAATCTTCTTTAATGTTCTTAAAATACATTAGTAGAAGATGAAAGAAGTGGAAGTTATCATAATAAGCTAGAGCTTGTTTTGAAATTCCATAGGTATAAAGAAAAGTATTTTAAAATAGGTTCATTAGTGTAATAGGATACTTTACATTAATATGTATAAACTGAACATCTGTCTCTGTTACTTTTTGTTCTTCTTCAGATGCAACATGATTTTCATTGAAAATAGAAGTCAGATTGTACTATATCTTTTTATACCCTTTTGAGGAAATATATTCTTTTTTATGAAAACATAAATTACCATATATTTTATACCAGATGATAAATGTTTAAGGAGAGAATCTTAAAATGAATCTATTTTCTATTGAAACTTTTTTTGCCCCTTTCTTAGTCATTCAGGAAGGCTTGCTAAGTGTGTGTTCTGAATGAAAAAACCAGAAATGTCACCAGGTAAACCACTGAGCTACAATATTTTTGTCTTGTAAAGTAAAACCCTCTTGTCTTAAAAATGTATTCACAAGAAAGAACCTTATCCTTCTCATCTTGTTTCTATAAGCAATTCTGTATTTTACTTGATTGTTCTGTTGTCTTAGAAGCTGTCAGTAGAGTGATATTCCAGAAGTTCTAAAATTTTAATTTGTTAATAAAAAGCTGATGAATTGTATGTGTGGCCTTTCCAGTACACACATGATATGAATAAAAGAGTTTCCATGTTGAAACAACATGGTGAGGAGCAACAAAGTTCTTAAAGAAGAATGCAGTGGATGAATAGTGTGTGTGCTCCTTGGGGAGACAGCCTTCTTTAAAGCCTGAGTTTTAAGACAGTGTTGATGCCCATTTGCAGAGGAAAGCCTTTGACCTGGATGTCTAAAAGTGGGAGCTAGTCCTAAGGGCTGCAGGTGGAGCTTGGAAAATTGTCTTAGATCCTGCTCTTGCAGGAAGCTGCCTACTGAGCACTGAGGACAGGCTGCTTGCAGTACTGAACTTTTCTAGTTTTCTCATCATAGGAAACGCAAGGTGGTTTAAAAGCCTCATCTTTTTACATGGCATCTCAAAGCAAGGAACTATGAATGCTCCGGTGGTGCTCTGCAAAATGCAGGAAATCTGGAACCTGTGTTCACACTCTGTGTGTGAATTAGAGAGTAAGTCCTGCGAGGAGTGACTGAGGGAGCTGAGAGTGTTTAGCTTGGAGAAAAGGAGGCTCGGGGGGAGACCTTACAACTACTTGAATGGAGGTTGTAGCCAGCTGGTGTTCTTCCTCTTCTCTCAATTAGCCGCTGACAGGACAAGAGGAAATTACCTCAGGCTGCACCAGAGGACGTTCAGGTTGAACATCAAGAGGAATTTCTTCACTGAATGCTGGCCAGAAAGGTCATGGAGTCAGCATTCCTGGAGGAGTTCAAGGAACGAGTGAATGTGGCACTCAGTGCCATGGTCTGGTTAACTACCTGGTGTTTGGTCACAGGTTGGACTCAATGATCTCAGAGGTCTTTTCCAACCTAAATGATTCTGTGATTCGACCTCTGAAAACCTCAATCTTTGGGGATCTCACATGCTCATGCTCATCTTCTGAATTAAAAGTACAATAGAAATTTCATCTGCAGTTATTTTTAGGCCAGATTTTGAAAAGAGACAAAATTTTGAGAAACAAAATAGATCAAGAACCTTAATGCATGCAAATCTGTGGAACCTGATGAAATACATTTGTAGATCCTGAGGGAGCTGGTGGAGGAAGTGGATAAGCCACTATCCAGCATACTTGAGAAGTTATGACAATCTGTTGGAGTTCCCACTGATTGGAAAGTGGAAAACACAGCCCCCATTTTCAAAAAAGGAAATAAAGACCAGGGAACTGCAGACCAGTCACTCTCATCTCTGTGCCAGGCAGGGTCATGAAGCCAATCCTCTTGGAAATTATATCTAGGCTAGTGAAAAATAAGGAGGGAATTAGGGACAGCCAGCAAGGCTTCACTAAGGGCAAATCATGAACTGACAGATTTGATTACCTTCTATGACAGTGTTGCAGCATTGGTGAATGAGGGAAGAGTGACTTATGTCATCTTTGTAGATTGTGCAAAGAATCTGCACGATGTCCGTGTCTTTAAACTGGAGAGATATGTATTTGCCAGATGGCTCACTCAATAGATAAGAAATTGGTTGTATGCCATGCCATGCCATGTATGACATGCAAAGAATTTTCATCAGTGGATTGATGTCCGAGTGGAGGCCAGTGACAAGTGACGTTCCTGAGGCATCGGGGCTGGGACCAGGCCTGTTTGCCATCATTGCTGGGGACATGGACAGTGGGATTGTGTGCACCCTCTGCAAGTTTGTAGATGACACCAAATTGTGCGGTACTGTCATCAAGCTGGAGGGAAGGGATGCCATCCAGAGGGACCTTGACAGGACAGAGGTGGGCCTTTGTGAACCTCATGAAGTTCAAAAGGCAAAGTGCCAGATTCTGCAGCTGGGTCATGGCAGTCCCGAGCACAAGTACAGGATGGGTGGAGAATGGATTAAAAAAAGCTCTCTTGAGAAGGATTCCAGGGTGTTGGTAAACAACAAAAACTGTTGGTCTGCACATCAGAGGCTGGCTGACTCAAGAAAATCCCCATCACCTGACGTGGTGCCGGATTTTTCCCCAGCCAGCTTCCAGCACCGGGCCAAGAATGGGCTGTTCCCGGAAAGCAGCGCACTCCGGGATGCAGCTGTAGAGGACTTATGCTCTATGGCACAGGGTGTTACGCAGCGAGGGCAGGAGCAAGGATGAGGGAGAAGTCTTTTATTTGGTTTCCAAAAGGGTTTATTGTCCAGAAGGGTCAGGGAAGAAAGACAAAAGATATTGGGGTACAGCAACTGATGTATGGGGGGAGGATCAAGGGGACCAATATGGGGAAAGACTGGGGAGGAGCCAATCATGAACCAGTAGGGGGAAGACTGGAGAGGAGCACAGGGTGGGGTTACATGATGCACAAGCCAATGGGGAAAACAAGGGGAGGAGAGTGGGTCACATGGGCCAATGGGGCTTCAAGGAATAGGGGATGTGGTCCAGGCAGGGGATTGGCACAAGGGGGGATTGACAACTTAATGGGAGGGGAGGCAGGGAGCGTTGGGGAACAAGGGGCAGATATTGGAGTGGATTGGCAACCGGGGTAGGAGGGCGCATCTGGGACTAAACTGTTAACTTAGGAGAGGGTTATAACTTAATGATACAGAGAGTAATTGAACTAAATATTATTAACAAAAACACCACCAATGCTTTAATCTGTAAGACAAATTTGGAGGGGAGTTGGTTTTTAAATTTTGATAATCAGTCTTGCTCATTTTGAAGAGGTTTCCTGTCATGTGGGAAGAATGCTTCTTTAATTAAAGCTGTTTGGCATTTTTTTAACTGTTTAACACTTAGTTGTCATTTTATTGAACTATAAGGTACTTATATGGAATATTCTATCTAGCTTTTTTTTAGCTTTTTTTTTAGGGGAGGAGTGAGAGAAACTGTGGAACAAACAATTATTTCTTCTCAGTCAAGGTCAAGAGGGAAATCCATTCTTTTTGTTTATATTTATAAAAAATTCTGCAAGTGTTTTGTGAAGTGCCTCTACTTAGCTAGAGAATTTTAGTTCACCAGTTGTCAATCCTCTGTGAAAATACTTGTGAAAGTCTGCTGAAACATGGTCCACATATAAATTTCTAGAAATCTCATTTCATACATGCTGAGCAGTGACTTTTTAGGGATTAGTTGCTTAACTACAAAATTGTATTGAACGTTCTGGTTCTCACTGCAGGTGTACTGCAAGAATGCCCTGTAATTGCTCATTTTGCTTGCTAAGGCTCTGTCATGAGGCTTGTTCTAGCAAGCAGAGAGTGATTTCAGTGCTCCAGAGCCCTGCTGGCCTGGCAGTGGGGAAGCAGAAGTCTAATATACTGAAAGTATATTCAGGAGTATACTGAAAGTACCAGTACCCACTCCTAATGCAGTCAGGGTAAAGTTCAAACACACTTGGATCTCTTTCTTTGTCAGCTGCTTGTCTTGTACCTCTGTGACCCAAATCTTGTTATTATTTTTTTACTTGATTGAATTCTGTGGTTTTTTATCTCTTCCATTATAAAGTAAACTGATGTACAAATGTACTCGTTTTCAGTTAAACTTAAGCCATTTTCCTCTTATATATTTATATATAAGATATATTGTCTGTATACTTTTTTGGGGTGTAATAATGTTTTGAAATTTGCTTTTAGAATTGAACTACTTTATACCCAGCTGTTAGTATTTCTGGTTTGTTGCCTTTTACCCTAATATTTCATGAACCTTCTTCTGCCCTCTAGCAGAGCCGTAATTATTAGCATTTTAAATTTTACCTTTGACAGTAAAATTAACTGAAAATTCTTCATAGTGATTCTTTACTGTTTCCCAGTAGACTCTTTGGTTCTCCATTTATTAGTCTTTGCCTTTTTACTTAACAGAAGATAGGAGTCATGTAATGTCCAGGTTTGTTGATGTGAAAAATCGTGTTCTTAAAGTAATATTTTGTAATAATACCTATCAATTTTGTAGGAGACTTCCAATTTAAGGGGTCCTGGCCCATTCTGGGACATTTTATAAAGTTAACTATCAGTAGATATTTGTTCCCTTTTTTATCTAAAGATAAATTGCAGTGAACATAAAATTTGCATACAGTTAATTCACTTGAATCAATACAGGTAACAGCTGAAGTCTTACTATGAAGGTTAAGATTAGAGTGAAACTTAGGGATTTGGGAAGAGCCATTTTGTATGTACAAAGCTCCATTTATGGAAGAAAGCTGATAGATGACTGCAGTTTTCAGAGATTGCTTCAGATGTCATAATAGTTGTTGCTACAAAAAAGGTGCTGCTGCCCCTAAATTCTGCATGCTTTATCTTTAATGAATTGATTCTTAGCACTAACCTAAAAGTATGCAAAAAATGAAGGAGTTAGATTTCTGCTGCCTTAAGTAGTTGAACCAGTTTTCCACAGCATCACACAGGTACAAAACTATAGCATAAGGAGGGCAGTATCAGTGAGCAGGCAGTGTACTGGGTTGACCCTTTTCAGCAGCAGTATCTGATAAACTAGATCTGCCACCTTGTGATCCCCCATCTCTGGGGATCTGTCTGGCAGATGGACACCCATACTGAAGCACTGGCAAAGCAGAGGGGAGAGGAGCAAGCAGGAGACAGCTTGACCAGGGATACAGACCACATCCTTTGCATGATGTTCTAGGAGGGACTGCTTGTACTCCCAGTTTCAGAAGATTCACTAATTAAATGACAGCTTTCTCGTGGTGGGAAAAATGTACTTCATAAGCTAGAAGGAGCTAAAGGAAAAGAATCTGTGCTCTGAGCTTGAGCTCCTAAGATACCAGTTGGAACAGACCACGATGGCTTTTCAATAGTTTGCCACTCGATGGATTAATATGTATGTTGAATTTCACTTTTTACTGATTCTTTTAGGTGATTGCACATGGCATTGCTGCACAGGTTTTCATTATCCAAAGTGGAAGATACAGGAGAAAATTTATTAATTACTGTTCTGATAGGCATTTGCTTTGCTGTAATAGTTAAACTGCTATGAGACCAGTCTGTATTTCTACTTCAGAGAATACTGAAATGCCATCTTGAGTTTTTGCTTTGTTTCTCATTGACATTTTTGAAAAATAATTGCCTGCAGCATCCAATGTGGTCATGTAATTCTAACATGTGATGTTACAGTTTTAGTCAGTAATCGTGCTCTCTTCCTTAATAGTGGTCTCTATTTTTTTTTTCAGCTGTCCCATGAGCATTTCACTGTAATTTTTTTGTAACCTGGTTTTGAGTGTACACCTGATTCTATCAGTCAACTTTGATTATTCCAAGATCGCCTAGTCCAAGTCAAGCCCAAGTCATCAGGCAGAGAAAGAAGGAAAGGTGGCGGAAAGCATGAACATGATATTCCTGAAAAACCTCAAGCATGAAAGGGAGGCATACTAGAGGTGGAAGCAGCGTCAAGTACAGATACTGAGAGGAGTATAGATGCACTCTTTGAGTATGGGGTTAGGAAGGATTAAATCCACCTAGAGTGAAATCTGGTGAGCAATAAGAAAGGTTTCTGCTTGTACACCAGCAGCAGAGAGAGTGTGCAGAAGATGGAGACTGACTTTTCCCAAGGTGCTCAGAGAATGGGCAAGAGGCAATTGACACAAACTGAAATAGAGGAATATCATTTAAAACTAAGAAAAATCATTTTCACTGTGAGGGCAGTCAAGCCATGGAACAGGTTTCTGGAAAGATTGTGGATTCTTTAGCTGTGGAGATACTCAAAACCTGCCTGTCCATGATCCTTAGCGATCTGATGAGGGTGACCCTGCTTTGTGCAGTGGGGTAGGACTAGATGGTCTCCAGAGGTCTTTTCCATCTGTAAAGGCTGTGTAAATCTGTGAATTCTGGATGTTGAATTATTTCTTTTTCCAATGACACAGGGAAAAGTAGTTTAAAGTTTTGAGAATATAATCAGGTCAATTACATTTATAAACCTTCTAGAAATTTTTAGAAGTACTTTAGAGTATTTCATCATAAAAATGAAATACAGAGCTTCTGCCAGTGGATTGATTTTTAAGACCATATCAGTACTGTGTTTTCATACTTTGCATAACTTTAATAGTTTTACATAAAGCATATAAAGTTTTTTACATAAACATAAATATAAATTTTTTACATAAACATAAATAGTTTTACATGAAGTGTGGTGAGGAGTCAGCTTACTGAAGTGTAATTTTCAACTTACTGACCTTCCTTTGGCATCCATTTCAAGGAAGCTAATTGTTCTGGGATATGGGTCTTTCTCCAGGTGTTCTGTAGAATTGGAAGTAATTCCCAGCTGATTTAGATTCTGGCAGTCTGTGACTGTGGCAACAGGAGATGGTGTTCAGGAAGAGCATAACATGGCTGGTGTCTAGGGCCTCTTCCCCTAACATCAAGAATCACTGTTTTGATGTATTAGAGGGTGCACCCCTATTAATAGGGGGTATTCATTTATGGATCTTCTGTCTGAATTTGTCTAATTTTTCTTGTGATGGTTCCCAGAACTTTTTGGCTGCACAGCTGCTGCTGTGCATCAAACTGATGGTTCCAGGGAATGGTGACTTCAGGATCTCCTTCCTCAGTTGTACCTATCAGCTGATTTTGTTGTAATTGTACCGGCTACACTTGTCAGTTGGTTAAAAGTGTTTAAATACCTTTGAAAAGAAACATGGAAATAAAGCAGGTTGTTCTGATGAATTTCGTTATTATGTGTCAGCTATGTGGCAGCAGGAGTCAAAAAACCAGATTGTTGTCTTAAAAAGAGTTCAGTAGTTACAAAAACGCTTCCAGAAGTGTAAAATATGTATTTGACCTCCTCCTTCACTAAGGTTTACATTCTGGAGTATGTTACCACTGAGAAGACAATCAAGAGTGAACTGTTCACTCCTGGTCAGTGGAGTGAAAAAATGTTTCACAAGAAGGGTGCTAGTGTAGAAGAGGAGGCTTAGGAATGGTAGGCAGAGGTTCTGGTTTTACTCTTGCACTTCGTGGTTTCTTTCTGCCTAGTCTGTTTAATATGTAGCAGGCTTTGTGCAATGAGTTATGTCACATATTGGCAAAATATGGTTTATTGGACCCTGGTATTGTTATGCAGATTATCCTGACAGTGTTTGCTTTGGAAACCCCAAATAAGTAAGCAGTGGAAGTGTATCTTAAATGTTAGTTGAGAGAAGAACAAATCAGTTACAATCTGGTTATTAGCCTTGTATGTACCTACCAAATACCATGGACATGAAAATATGGAAGGAATGGTACAACATGTACGTAGATAGTGATTTACATGCAGGTAGAAGGAGTGCTATTTACTTGTCAATGAATAGAATTTTTTCATTGTGTTCTTAAAGATATCTGTGAAAAGCTTCTGGCTAGATACAGGTACTTTTGGTTTTTTGTTTGTTTCGGGTTTTTTTGTGGGGTTTTTTTTGTTTGTTTTGGTTTTGGTTTTGTTTTGGTTAGAGGATTGCTTGGGTATCCAGACAATGCAGCGAAGGTTGGGATTGCATTGGCAAGGTATGTATGATCTAGATTAAAGAAGGTGTATGTACATTATATCCTTTTTGTTACATTGAATGTGTGTGTATAAGTGCTTCTCTCCAAGCATTTAATCAATGTGGCTCTTTAAAGGCACATATAATTTAAATTAAGCCTGTTCTGTGTCTTAAATTCCTGTCTGAAAACTAGTAACCAAATGGTTCTGTTTTTTAATAATTAGCAAATTTATTAGGTGGAAATGACTTGATGAAACATCATTTTTGAAAGAAGACAGCTTATCTATGAATTAGATCACACAGTTCAAAGGGAAAAAGAGTTTTTAAGTACAGCTGATAGTTGTGTTTTTGCCTATGGTAGCAAAGAGTCCTTCCCAAAAAGGCCTGAAATAATAGAATTTTAGTAAGATAGCAGATGATAGAGTCATGGAATGGTTTGGGTTGGGCAAGACCTTAAAAATCATCTAGTTGCAACCGTCTTGCCATAGGCAGGGACACCTTCCACTACACCTGGTTGCTCAGAGGCATTGAACAATTCCAGGGATGAGGCATCCACAACTTCTCTGAGCAACCTGTTCCAGTGCCTCACCACCCTCAAAGTAAAGAATTTCTTCCTAATATTTATTCTAAACTTACCCTCCTTCATCTTAATGCCATTCCTTGTCCTATTACTACGTGCCCTTGCCAAAATTTTCTGCTTGTCTTGACAGCTGTGGGTTTTTGTTTTGATTATTATACTTCACAATGTATTATTTTTTTTTAATGTAGTCAAGTAACACTGACAGACTATCACTGCCATTCTTGCTGGATCCTATGAAGAAGAGAGCAACTTTCATATTTTGTGCTCAGCACACACGTGTGTGTTTTTGCGAGCATGCTATCAAAGTAAAAATAACCTATACCTAGTTACTTCGCCTTGAGGGAGGGATAATCAAACCTTTAATAAAATATGCTATATGCTTAATGGTCACAGTAAATTTAGAGAACACACTGTAGCCCACCAGTGCCACATCTTATGTTGCACTAGTGAGCCAATGCTCTTACCCTTCTTGATTGCAGGGCTGGAAGTTGATGTTTACATGTTAGTTGATGTTTAGTGGTTACAGAGAGGGACAATATGTGTAATGCAGTTCATGTTTAAAGAGTTTCATAATGCATGTGGCTGTCCTGTCTGTTGTGACTCTAGACATGACAGTTTGTTTCATTTCTTGTCTAATGAAGCCCTTTAGACTGTCTTTAAAGCTGCCGAGATTACTTTCTTACTGTGACGTATTAAAATGGAGCCCAGCTGTACTCAATGGCATCACATAACCACCAACCATTGGTATGGTTTGCTCAGCAAGGAGGAGCTCTTGCTGCAGTGACTGAACTTTCTCCTTTCCCAAGCATGGCCATCCTCTGCATGAGCTGTGTGGAGTGGCTCGCTGCCAGCGGCACCAGGTGCGGGAGGCAGCGCGATGCTGCCTGCCAGCCCAGTGTCAGCAGTGCCCCTTGTGCTTGTGAGGCTGGCGCTCACACTGATGAGGGTTTGCTTCTCTCTCCAGGTTCAAGGTGCCAGTTTCCGGGGTTGGAAGGAAGTGACATCTATGTTCAATAAAGATGATGAACAGCAATTGCTAGCAGGATGCAAGTCTCCAAAATCCAAAGGGTGAGTAAAACCATTTGGTCTGTCTGCTATTAAAATACACCCTCTGCTATTAAAATACACCTTCTGTGCAAAGTAATGGAACTGGATGCTGAGAAACAGCAGTGTCCAACTGCTCAAAGTCTAATTGACACAGCAAGGTTTATGGGCAAAGCTATATATATATACACATTAAGCTTACAGTGAATAAGGTATGCTGTATTAGGAAAGGACAGATGATGTTTTTAACATTTTTAGGTTTGCCAGGAAGAAAAAGGAATTTAGCTGCATAGTAATTTTTTTCCTGTAGAAAAGTAGTAAAGGCTTGTGAGTACAAGGGTCATTCTCATACTTTCCTCTTAGGGATTAATTATGGGTTGAGTTTTTTTACATGCCGTACTCTCTTTTTTACATGCCTTACTCTCTCTTTTGAAGTCTTACTACACCTAGAAATGTTAAGTGGAGTAGCTGTACTTGGATCTGCAAGTCTTTCCTGTTGGCACAGAGCTGTGTTCTGGCACAGCTGTGTGCCGGTATGGTAAGAGCAGCTCACCACTTCCAGGACAGACCATCTTCCTGTTACAAGTATCTGTAGGCTTTATCTGCATGTGCTACCTCACCACATTGGTTACAAACCGAATATACCAGATAGAACTAGATCTGTTCCTGACAAATACTAGTTTTGATAAGACTTGCTGTAGCAGACTTTGTCTCCAGTTTACTTTGAAATAAATGTGTTTCAGAATGCAAGTGTAATGTAGGGGTTGTATGTATATAACTAAACAATTTAGAATATAAATCCAAATATATTATTTTCTTTTGAGCCAGCTCCATAAAACTTCGCAGAAGTTCCCAGCTACAGTCCCTGTGCAATTTTATTGGTGTTGTTGTGATGCTAGGTTCCTGTAATAATGTTTTGCAATTGATGCTTAATATAAGAGTCAAATGAAGAGAGCAGAAGTATGGTAACAGAGTTACCACCAATGTAGAAAGCTATTTTGGTATTACTATGAGAACTGCCTGCTTTTTTAAGTTTGGGATATTTTTCTTTAATTATATACCACTATTTTTACTTTTAAACGTGCTATTTGCAAAATACAAGAAAAGGATTTGGAGTCTGTGGCTGGTTTTAGCAAGACGAAAATTCTGAGGAATCATGAATTCAAAATCCAGTAAAGGAAAAGTGATTTTTAAAGATACTGGTTGAGTTGCTTCTGTTTAAATATGAAAGAGCTAAGCTTTCATTAATGTAGCCAAGCTTTTTTATTATAAATATTTAAAAGAGCTTCAATGGTGGGTTTAGTTGTGGGTAAGGAATTGATACGCTACTACAGATAACATTTTCAATTTGCTTTTTAGCTCATTGAATCCTAAAGGTTGTATCTTTCAGCCCTGGTGTTCAACCTTTCCTTGTGACCCATTATTTGATTATATTCATAATCCTGCATACAAAGTTATGCATAAACATTTGACATTATGTAATTTAAATATTTCCTGCTGCAAAACTGTTCAGGTTGAGGGTTCTTAATGGGATAAGAAAGGTAATATAAGTTGCCTTTCAAATGTCTGAGAGAGAACTTAGTTATTTTTTGTGTTTGGTAGGGGTATTTTGAGAGTTCTTACTAGAAATACAAAACAGCTGTTTTCATGCTATTGTGTGCATCTTTATGAAAATATTAATAAAAAGTCTGGTATCTTTAAAGAATACCGTGTACATCAACTATTTTAGGGTATAAGGTTTAACTGGCAAGGTGATAACATATATGAAACTGAGTAACAGTGAGTGTTAGTGCTGGTGTTAGAACATTTTCATATTCTTTCTACTGTCATTCTCCTGGGTTTTTTTTTAATTTTGTTTTTGTTTTTGTTTGCTTAAAGTCCTAAATTGTTCAGACACATCCTAAAAATACTTTGTACATGTCCAAAGGCAGCTCTGTGGGATTCACCCTACAGGAATAGGGTGGGGATGATGTTGTGTCAATTCTCTTGTAATAGAAAATGACTATTCTCAGTCCTCTTCTGATTTATCACTGCAAGATTCTGTTGTGTTTAGCTTTATGTGTATGTGAGGGTGTTTTTGCTGAAGCTGACAGCAATGGATGTGCTGCCACAGGCTGACAATGATTAGCACTCCCCACTGTAAAACATCATTTAATTGAATGTTTATTAATAACTACTACATACATTGTTAAATGAAGGAATTAATCACCACATCGTTGTTATTTTCTAGAACAAACCTAAAATTAAAGGAAGAGATGAAGTCTGAAAAGAAGCCAGGCTTTTGGGACAGTTTGGTGATAAAGCAGAATGTTCCATCTAGGAAACCAGATGAGATTGAAGGATGGGAACCACCACAGATTACCAGTGCTGACTCTACCAGTGATGCAGCAACTCCTTTAAGTGACTATACAGCCTGGGCAGGCTGGGAAGATGAAACCAAAGGTTCCACAAAATACACAAACCTGGCCAGCTCAGGAAACAGTTCCAGGTGGAGTATCAAATCAGCTGGAAAGCTGGTTAGTATTAGACGTCAAAGCAAAGGTAACCTTACTGACAACTGGGAAGAACTAGAATGATGCTGGTAATGTGAAATACTTTATATGTAAGAAGAGAACAATTCCATGATTTACTCACATGTTTAAACCAAAATCAAATCTGCTCAATATTGCACCTTTATACAGTACTTTGTTTTATTCAGATTGTTACAAATTTTTGCTCACCTGATAGTAAATTTTCTTATTACATTGTCAATAGCTATGTTTTCCACACTCAAAAAAATGTAGAGAATCTATTTTGTGCCTATATTTCACATTCAGACTCTGCAGTATGTCAGATTGTTGGTTTTACCAAAAAAATGTAATTCCTTAGTGAATGTATACACTGGTTGTAAATTTGACTGCCTTATGAAGGAACTTCCACTAGCTTAAGGTCCTGCTTCTTTTCTTGTATTTAAGGACCATTCAAAATTTTAGTTTTGATGTTGTTCGTTTTTAACTAAGAATACCAATTTGTCTCTTGCAGGGAGAGTGCTAGTATTTAGTACTGTTTTCCAAATTTCAGCCTCAGCATATGCTTCAGCTTGTGCATACAAGATGCTTACTGTCACATTGTGCTGTACTCTCTGTGACATGGGAAAATACTATTAATATATAAAATCCTTATAATTCCTTCCATTGAGGATTGTCACCAACAGTTGGGTCAGATGGGCCTTCCAGAGTTGGGATCTTCTTATGTTTGGGATTTTTTTCCTTTTGGTTTTTTATTTTTTGGATGTCTTTTGTTTTACTTTGGTTTTGTTTGGTTGTTTGGTTTTTTTTTTAATATTGAACTTTTTTTGAAAAAGCTAAGTTTCTCAGTTTTTAAGGTGCATGTTTTGCCAAAAATATAAATGATTGAAAATTTGGAAAACAGCATTGAGTAAAGTGTAAAATGATCCCAGAGTTCTAGGGGAATATTGAATCGGGATATAGGAATAAGTTGCTTCTTATGGAAGGGCATATGTTTTCATTTTTTTTAAATAGCTGATCCTTGTTTTACAAAAAATTTTGGTTTTGACTGTGTTTTTCCTTCCTTCCCACTGCAGAAGCAATGACTGATTTACACTCTGGCATTTTCAGGGTAGCTGAGTAACTGAGCCATTGCAAGTATTTGCATGCACACAACTGCTGAAGCATTTTTGTTGAAAAGTTCCATCTTATTAGCTACTGATACTTTGATTTTTTGGTAAAAGAAAGTGAAATGTTATTGAGGTTTGAAATGTATATATGACTAATAAAAGTGCCTCTTTTTAGCATGTTGTCTGTCACTAGCAGTGCAGCTGATATCAGATCCAAAGTTTCTGTTTTGTTTATATGGCCCTCACAAAGACTACTATAACATTCATGAATAAAATCAAACCAAAAGTTTCATAAGAAATGAATAGTAGGCCTTTTCTCTCCTGATTGTTAAACTGGTGTAACAGTACTGAAGCTTGACTGTCTAGCAATATGGCCAGTGCAGTTGGAAGATAAAGCTAGCATGTTGGAGAAAATCAGCATTTTTACAAGAAAGTATAGACCTTTATATAACAGATGTGTTGTAAATGTATTTTTGCAAGAAGCTTATGCTGATGAAAAGGGATGCATGCAATTTTTTTCTAAGCTTGCTTCTTTTATTGCCACATTACTCCTCCCCTAGCTCTCTTTTTCTCCTCTCTCCTCCAATTCATATATAGTTTTCTGGCTTGCAGTTCCTGCATAGCTGTTTTTTGGAGATTCCTGCTGAGATGTGCCTGGAGGGAAAGTAGCAAAATGGTTTTAGTTGGTTGGGGGTGTTTTCCCCAATATTGTTAGGATGCTAAGAGACTTTGTTCTTAAGTTTACAAAAAAGATTGGTGATGTTTTGTGCTACAAAACAGAATCCTGTAACTGACAAATATACTTGTAAAGTTTGCGAGTTACTAGGAGAGAAAAGGTTAGGATTTATATTGCGTTGCTTAGTCTGTGAGTAAACTCTGTTTTTACCTAGGGCAAGTATGTATGCTGAGGTTAATTATAGGAATGAATTAGTATTCTTGGGTAAAGTATGCTGCATTTTATAGCTTATGGAGTACCCTCTAAGGCATGAGCTAGTATTTGATTTGATTGTTGGTGCTGGTCTGAAAGAACAGAAAAAAAATGTTAGCAGCCCTTAATATTTTACTCTCAAAGATGGACTGAGAACTTTTAATTTCATTCCTGAAGAAACTATTTATACTGTGACCAGTAAGGGTTTTCCCTTGCACATTATACTGTCAAGTGCCTGTTTCTCACCTTGATGATGTGTTTGATGCACAGCTTAACTGCAACCTTTTTCAATTTGTTTTTAGATGTATGATAAAGAATATGCTTATAAATCTGAAGCCTATTATAAAACAAAAGTGGGAAATTGACACATGTAAAATTCCAGTTTCACACCTACTGATGAAAGTTTTGGTGCGCTTTTACAGTGATATTTCCTCATAAATAACCATTTTAAGGATCAACATTATTAAATTTAATATAATTTATTGTTATGCTTTAATAACGTATTTGTTGAGAACTCACTGGTGTGGGCTTTCCTTCTCTCATGTTTATAAATGTGTTTGAATTTTCAGAATGGGGTCTTTTCATCTTTTACCTTCATTAGATGCTTAACTCCATTAAATGTTAAGAGCTTAAGCTATACACAGCTCTATATGTGGAATAAGTGTAGAATATGTCTCTTTTGTTTTGAAATTACATTTCAATCTATGTGAAATGTTTTAGAAGAAGGTAGCATTAAGACTGAATGATAAGATTGCACAAAATAAAATATAGTTTCTATTGCTTTCTCATAGCCAATCTGCATGATCGTTGGCGTGGTTTTAACGGGAATTAAAAGCTTTGCGTGGCTGTTACTTAGTCACTTAGCTCTGAGCAAAGTTCTGAGTATTTTTATTTATTAGCATCGTTTGCGAAAAGAAAAGTAGTATTTTCCATATGAATAAAGATTTAGTTTGAACTGAACCACCTTATTCTTTGACTTTTTTTGGTCCCATCTTATTTGTCATGTGAATATGTTTACATTTGCTTGGACAGTTTTAGCCACCACACTGTAAGAAGGAGAATTAAACTATTAGAAAGTGTCCAAAGGAGGGCCACAAAGATGGTGAAGACCCTGAGGGGAAGCTGTATGAGAAGTGACTGAGGTCACTTGGGCTGTTCAGCCAGGAGGAGACTGAGGGGAGACCTCACTGCAGTTACAGCTTCTTGTGAGGGGAAGAGGAGGGACAGGCACTGATCTCTTCTCTGTGGTACCCAGTGACAGGGCCTGAGAGAATGGCCTGGAGCTGTGTCAGGGGAGGTTTAGGATGGATTTTAGAAAAAGGTTCTTCACCCAGAGGGTGGTTGGACACGGGAATGGGCTCCCCAGGGAAGTGGTCACAGAACCAGCCTGACAGAGCTCAAGATGCATTTGGACAGTGCTCTTGGGCACATGGTGTGACTCTCAGAGATGGTGCTGTGCAGGGACAGGAGCTGGGATCAGTGATCCTTGTGGGTCCTCTTCAACTCAGCTGATTCTGTGACTGTGACATTACTTGCATCATTGTAGAGTATGGCCAAGGAAGTGATAGCAATGTGTGCCCAAACTCTGTGAATCGTGACATCTTGGAACTTGCAGCATCCTAGATTTAAAGCATCACACACTGCTTTTACAGTGGCAAGAATTCATTTGCTTCAACAAACTAAAATTTTACTTTACTGGTATTTTTTGGTTTAAAATGTTGTGGGTTTTGTTGGTGTTTTTCTTAACTTATTGGCTGTTGTGAAAGCTTTGGTATAGAAAAGTGCACAGCTGTGTTTTCTGAAATTGGTTTGTCCACTTCTGAAAATAATCATGTGATATTTTGCTTTCTAGTTGCTCCAGCCTCTTGTAGTGAGGAGACTAAACAGCTGAGTTTAAGTAATTTTTCAGAGAATTGGCTGCTTTAATTATTTGAGATGGTATAGTAAAATATATCAGATTTGATACAGAAATATTCCTATATATTAGCAATGTATTTTGACCTTTTTTTTCTTGTACCTTTTTCCTTGAAATGCCCAAATGCTGTGGTCCTGACCATCTTGTTTGTCCAGGAGCTTTGGATTCTCTACAAGGTCACACTGCTAAATTCATCTGGTGTTTGAGGGACGGAGGAAACACTGTGGTGTGCGTGTTTGTGCTGGAGAAAGGAGGGGAGACCAATGTATCCTGACACCAAGTACTTTACTTGGCATATTATTCTTTTTATGCTAAAGCTTTCTAATATGCAAGGTAATTAATACTAATTATTCTTTGATTAGCTTTATTTTTGTACTTGTAGTCTGTTAGCTTTTTAGGAGGGGTGTCACACATGGAGAGACATCTGGATTACAAGAAGATCCACTCTTTGGTGTTTCTCATGACCAACACCCCCCGTTCAGGCTGAAATGCGTTCATGTTAGGTAGTGCCTATAAGCAGTTTATCTTTTGAACATTTAGACAGAAACTTGGCAACCAACATTTGATAGGACAAAAAAAGGAAAACAAGTCAAGCATCACTTCCCATTCGGAAGTAAACTGTTGTTTGATGGGATGAAACACAAGATTCCCAGAAGTCAAATTACAGATAGAGTAAATCTGCATACTGGGTTATTTTGAAAGTTAAACACTTAATAAAAAAGATAAATGCTCTTCTTTTTCATTTTGTAAACTAACCCTGAAGTGCAGTAACTCATCTGCACAGCACAGCTGCCTCAGTGCTCCCTGCTCGACAGCAGGTGTGACCTGACCAAACCGTTGTGGCCAGGGTGAGCAGCAGCTGAGGCCACAGTGCAAGATCTGAGTTGTGCTGTGAGGTCTGGATGCACTGGGCACAGGGGGAAGGTTTGTAAGACTAGGGAAGGAGCTGATGTTCTGGCATCGAGAAATAAAGCACACTATAAAGAGAAGAAGTCCAGAACGTCTGGGAATGTTCCAACAGCTGTTAGAACCAATATTTACTATTAGGCCAAGGTTTTGGTCTTAGAGAATCAGAACACACATCTATTCCTTTTTCCGGGTGTTTCTTTCCTATTCAAGACCAGGACTTTTGGCTTTTGATGAGCAACTGAAAACACCATCCCCTGTGCACAGGTACAAACAGCAAGTTCTGTTTGTCTGTGGCATTGGTGCTCTTTGACTTGCAGCAAACACTTCTCCAGATCTATTCCATACTACTATGCTTGTAAATTAGACTTAGTAGATGAAAAATGCAGGAGGTGAGTGCAGGTAGCAGAAGAAACATAGGATCAGTAGAAGGCCTATGGACAGTTTGCAACAAGAGCTTAAGTGGTGGTGGGATTAATCTACTGAAGTGAGTGGGCAGAACTAGGCCATGGAGCAACACCCGTCCTGGTTAGTGGTGGTGTCACTTCTGCCCAGTGGCTGCTTAAAAATAGTCAGGCTTCCATGTAAGAGCAGGGAAAGGGCACAGGATCAGGCCATGCACCCTGGAGCTGTGTTAGGAAAAATAGCAGAGGTGCAGCATTATGGTCAAGCATATCTGGTTCTAGTGAAAATGCTGCCAAAGTATTGCTTTTATAAATTCACCAAGTTCTAAAGGGATACCATTGAGTTCAGAAGGAGAGTGCAGGTTTGCAGATTTAAACCTTTCCAGTAGGAATAGAGTTAAAAATAATGGCTGTGCCTGAGAGAATAATGGGGACCAAAACATTGGGAAGAGGTGCTCTTAGCATGCAGAACTTTGTTCTATATCTGAGCATTATGTGGGAATGATAACTGACTTTAGAAAAAAAAAATTATTCTTTCATTACTGTTTTGCTATAAATACTACAGAAAACTAGCAGTCAAGTGGGAAGAGCATATAAAAATCAAGTAAGTAAATTTTAAAATTAAGTGGTGGCTGTTGGTGTAGTTCTTGAAAATTGTTAGAACTTTCAGCTGAAGGCGCCATGACTATAAAATGCAACAAATACAAAACTGAACATGTTTTATTCATATTTGTAGAAGAATGTACACATAAACCTGCAGGTAATAAGCATTACCAGCATGTCTGAGAGGTAGAGGGGCAGGTCTGTGTGTGGCACAAAGGATGGCCCATGGGAATCAAAGAAACTCGCCCTTACTCTCACCTGATGTTCTCACTTATCTGTCATGTCCTTCAATAGACACATTTCAAGCGTTAAAGGTAGCCCTTATCCTACTGAACTTTGTAGAAATTTTTGGTGGGAATTATGTTCCAGTTACTTTAAGGGGTTGAACCTAAGCCTTGCAGATTAAAGTGTTTTTACACTGCAAGCATAATAGCATAATTTGCTGATATTTCAATGTTCTGAACTCTAACAATTGTCTCCAAACATTTGATATTGATTTATTTAATGCAGATATCTGTCTGCCAGTTCAAGCAACTTTACTTGGATATTAAGTGTCTAGCCTTCCTCTAAGTTCTTTGCTAGTGATGGAGCTGTAAATGTGCTAATTTGTGCACCATGAAATCCAAAATGTTGTGCTACTGTTCCCCATCCCACCCTCTCCTTCCTGCTAGCCCTCATTGCTTCTGCCTTCTAGACTGCAGAAAGGCCACTGGTGTTTCAATGCTAGTCCTAGTGGAGAACTCTTGGTTTGAGCTCAGTGTTTTATTGAAGTTCAGCTTCTTCCTTCTCCTAAAGCAACTTAATGCATTTCTCAGGGATGGGGAATGGGGAGAAAGAAAGAGCAAGGTCCCACTCCTGTTTTTCCAGATAAGAGCCTCAGTCCTGTCTGACATCTAAGGAGAAAGGCTCACACAGAACTCTTAGAGAAGGTCCATGACAGAATGTCTTTTCCCAGAAATAGGTGAATAAAACTGTTGGGAGAGAATTCAATAAAAGAGGCCAGGAGTTTCTGGGCAGTGGAAAAGGAGACCTTGTTCTTCAGAATTGTAATTTCAAGCTTCTTGTGGACTACGGCAGAGAATGTACTGATTGCCTTTGAACTGGTATTCTCAGGACTAGAATTTGCTAAAAGCCAAATCATCCAGGGTCAGGAAGCGATCATGGAAGGACCATAGTTAAAACATGACTTCCTACCACTGTCACTGCAAAATCCATAAGGAGATCCAGGTTTGGGGACAAAAGCTGTGGAGCAAAAGGAACCTCTACTAGAACACATTTCAAGGCACCCTTTCTGCAGAAGGGAAGAGTGGCTGCCTTTCCTCCTGGGACAGCAGCACCCAGGAGGCCAAAGGGCAGAGGTTTCATATTAAGGCATAACCCATCTTATGGCTACAGAGCTTAAGGATACACAAGGAAGTGCTGGAGTAAAGGAAAATGACATTAATTCAGGCTGTCAAACTATGTTCTGTGCTTCAGGTGCAGTATTAAGATTGCTGTCCTAAAGATTAAATCCTGTCCCTGCTCTTTATGATTAAAATAAAAAAATTCAACAGACCAACATGAAAACCCAAACTCTACTAACCCTATTACCAAAATCACTGCCTTAGCTTTTTTTTGCTGAAGTAACACAATTGAAAGTTATCTTCTTACGTATTCAATGACTTCACATCACAAAGTCACTCTTAATCAAGCTCTTATTTGCCTAGCCTAAGCAATGTATTCACTAAATATTTAACAAGTTTGTGGAACTGTTCCTAAAGCTCAGTTTTGCCAGTGTTAAAAGCTTATAACACTGTTCATGACAATTTGATTCCACACCCAGTGTGTAAGATCTTTAAAAAAAAAAGTGTCCTGAACTGGAATGCTTCTCAGCACATCTGTGCAGATCTCTTCTTCTGCTTCTTTTTGGTTTTGGTATTTGTTTGTTTTTTGATTTTTTTTTAGTCCAGAAGAAATGTTTGGAAAGCTACCATACTGGCTTTGGGGCCTGGGGGTCCAAGCTGAGCCAAGCAACATGCCCTTCACACAAATAAGGTTAGTGGGCTACATGGACCTATTGCAGGGAGTGAAGAGTCATAAAGATGATAAAGATGTAAAGAAAAGGAGATGACTGGAACATTTGTCCTGTGAGGAAAAAGCTGAACTGGAACTGTTCAATCTGGAGAAGTTAAGGCTCAGGAGGATCTCATCATCTAGCAACACCTGAAGGGAGGGTGGAAGAAGGGAGCCAGACTCTTGTCAGGCACAAAGTGGAACACAGGAGGTATTATCTGAACATCAGGAAATGCTGTTACTATGAGGGCAACCAAACACTGGCACAGGTTCCCCAGAGAGGCTGTAGAGTCTCCTTCCTTGGAGATAAAAGTTAAAAGCCATTTGGACACAGTTCTGGACAAAGTCCTAGACAACCAGCTCTAGCTACCCCTGCTTCAGCTGGGTCCCTTCCACCCTCAATCAACTTGTGACAGTAGAATGAAGCCTCTTAAATACAAGATGGAGCCCTGCATGTTGTCATCTTAGCTCCTGCCACCTCAGCCCAATGGGACACCCTGCTAATCCTAAATGGATACCCACACACAGGAACATATCTCAGAACTTAACCTTCAGCCTGTCAAAGGCATTTTTGCTGCTGAAGAAAGTGCAAGACAACAAGTAGTGAAAGGGAGAGTAAGCCTGACTGCTGTCAACTGAAATTTCTAAGAAAACAGAAAATTAGTTATTACAGATACTAATTTTTTCCAAGCCTGTCTTAAAATGGCTTAAAAAGTCTCTCCTCCATTCAGTAGCTAGGAAAGAGGTTTCCTCTCAGCTCTCTTAACACCTTTCCCCAGCTGTCACCTTATTTGTTTTTTCAGCACTGGGCAGCTCTCAGGTCAGTGTAAGAGCTTTACCCTCTGTCTGCAAGACAGATGATTCAGCACAGTCCCTCAGCAGAGGCCTTAAGCACGAGGGGGAAGAGCTCACAGCAGCCACATTAAACCAAATGCTGGCTTTAAAACCTTTCTTTCAAACTCTTTAAAGAATCCATATATTCACAGGAAGTTTTATGCAGGGTAGCAGAACTGTAACCATGGTAAAGAGTGATTAGTGAATGTCAGCCATCACCAGCCACTGTCAGGGTTACTGAGGTCACAGAGACAGGAAAGCATGAGCTGTTACAGGAATTAAATAATTGCTGTAGTAATTGCTGTTAAAGAAGGGCTGCTGGGTCCTTAATAAATCCAGAGGCTACAGTGGTGCTTGGCTGGTAAAGAAAGACTTGCAGCAGTGCTCTGAATGAACAGGAATAAGAATGGAGGTCTTGGATCCATACCTGACCATTACTATCACCACAGCCAACACCTGAATTGAAAGAAAAAAGCTACAAAACCCTGTGTTGAAAAATCCACAAAAATCAGCAATTCAATTCAATCACCAAGGTTTAAGTTAACATAAAATTGTCTTGAGGACATAAATATTCTCCTCTTCTTGTGCAGCCTATTAAAAGCCCAGCTCTGCTATTACAAAAAGGGCTAATACAACAAACTACTGTAAAGCAATAGCGCTAGGATTGCTTGTATGCCTCTTATTCCATTACCAATTACTACAGACAACAGGTTACAGAAAGATCTTACAAAATTCAAACTGATTCATCTCTATGCAGCAGAGGCTTCTAAGAATAACAGATAAAAACATCATTTATTATACTGTACAAACTGGATTCAGAACAAGCAAGTGCAGATTATGGTACATGATTTATTTTTTCTGTACATTACATACTGTTAAATTTTATTGACAAATCTAAAACTTCCATAATTTTTCCTTTACCTACTTAAGCCAATCAATTTCTTTTGTTTCTACAGGATAGAACAAAATAGCTTGCTGGAGAATTTTTCATCTGATTAACTTGGCAGAACGTGCTCCAGCTGAGGCTGACTTTCAGTGTTTCCCATAGCTTGTCAGGTTAGAACCCCAGTTGGAAGCACAGTGTTCTGCCACTGTAAAAGTCTAGAAACAAGCAACTCCATCCTCATTAAATTTCACTAATGTCTTCTTCTTAGAAGATGAATTAATGCAGTTGCACTTGTAGACATTCCAAACAATATAAATGAAGGCTGCAGCTACCATCAGAAAGAATTCCAGTAGCCCCAGATTGGTCTCATGAGTTCAGCAAGATGTGCTAAGATAGGTTAAATATTTAATAAAGTCCTTAAGAAAAATAAATATTTTTGCATAATGTATGTACAAAACTTGGTTGATTTCCTTCATTCATATAGGTTCAACAGCAGATAGAACCACACTTATATTTTTTCTCTAGCTCATAATAATAAATGCCACCTTCATAATGATGCAGTAAGAGTCTAAGAGAATATCAGCCTATTCTTTATGATAGTGCAAATTATATGGAGGTGTTTTGAAAACCATGGCTTATATAAAGAAGGATTAACAAAAAAAACCCTCCCTTGGTCCCTGCAAGAGTAGTTTAATTCTTCCATGAAATTTGCAAAACTCCCCTACATAATTTTAACCAACTATTAAGGCGTCAAAAGCATGGATTTAAAGTTGAGATTAAAGTGATCTTTTTGGACTTGAAAAAAAGTCCACTGGAGATTTCCTGACAACGAAATTTTCTTAATGTTTCTCCTTTCTTCCTCTCTATTCTGCACAAAAGCAATATGCCAAACGGACCTCTCTGATAATCTCCCCCATATATTTTTTTAAACCACAATAAAACATTACACTTAAATATATTGCACAAAAAGCATAACATATCCTGCCTGACTCTTCACAAACATGGCCACAAACACAGGAGAACAGCTACTGAACATCTCAAAATTTGAAGAGATCAATGAAATGCTGAGGAGATACTGGCATGAGACAGGTGTTTGGATCACTGGCTGTGCAGGGGTGTCCTGTATCCTGAAAAATGAAGGAGAAAAGTAAGTAAGTTCTCTTACAATTTTCAGTCTCCATTCACCCCCAAATTAGGAAAAAAACCAAAAAACTAAACAAACCAAACCCAAGAACAATTCTCTCCTTCTATCCAAACCAGACTTAAGTTGGAGCCCTTGAAAAAGTATCATCTTCATTATCCATTATTTTTTGATAAGCATAACAAAAAGGTAAACAGGCACCTTCTTTGTTGAACCTAAAGGATCTGTTTAATCAAAACCTGAAGCTATTTATTGTTTTGGGGGAAAATTAGTAACTTGCTTTGAAAATGATGGGCAGTAGATACTTCCTCAAAAAACCTAAACAGTGTGTTTGAATTCCCAGTCTTAAAAGCTTTTCTACCTTGCTACATTTTCCCCCTAATGTTTCTTTCATCTTTCACTCCTAGCTTTTCCCCAAGTAAAATGAAAGCACTGCCTTAAAACAGAAGCTGGCACCTAGGCAAGGTAGGAATAGAGAAGTTAGACATGGTTGAAAGGCTGTCATTACAAATTCACTAAGCCTGCTGTGCTTGCTTTCCTCTTACAGACCTCAGCAGAACTGTCTGATTACTTAAGATTCAAATTCCATTTTGAACAAAAAGTTCTGGTTTACATCTTATTAAAACCCCCTAAATGAGGGAAATGCAGAGGTGTAATGAGAAGTTCCCAGACAGTTCAATGGAGATGTTAAACAACTTGTCAGTGTTGTAAGACTCGGAAGTGTTTAATCCTTTAAGGAGTTTCTGTCTGTTTTGCACCAATGCTGGATGCACTATGTGAGGCAAGAGAACTAGATAAATACATGACAAATAGATCACAGACTATTATGGTCTTCATTACTTTTGTTTCCATAGGAAGTGAAATTACATGGAATTCAGTTAATAGAAGGGAAGAATTTCTAAGTGATTTTTTTTCTCACTGCCACATTCCCACCCAGTCTTTGCAGCACCAATGTGCACCAGGTGAAACACATTCTAAATACTGCTCAGCTTTTCCAGCGACAATTGTTACTCAAAAGATACATTATCTGTGGTTTTCCATTAAGTCTATGGAGGACAACAAGAATACACCAGGTGGTATCACCTCCTCTTCCTCCCACTCTTTTTAATAATTGCTTTAACATAGCCTGAGAAACAGTTGTTAGATTCATGACACAGAGGGAAAGACAAACACAGGAGACCCAGGTAAGACTGCCTATTGGGGGAATCTGCATATGAGAAAGAGCAGATCAAGAGAAAGACCAAAATCAGAAGTGTTAACACCTCAATCTTGAGATGGTATCTGCAAGGAAGAGCTGCACCACACCAGAAAACACACTTAAATGTAGTTGGTAATGGACTATTATCTTCTCTACCCATTGCCATGTCAATGTCATGTCATTACATTCCTAGTTTCCCGGAAAAAACACCATCAGAATTATAATTTTGGGAAACAAGGTAGGGTCTATCCTCTTTTAGTACTTATTTGTACTCCTGAATATTTTAGACTGAGTTTGGACCATGCCACTTTCTCTGCACATCATTATAAAAACACTTTTGAAAGTTCTACCCAGTTGGGAATTACAGGTGCAATAAAAATCACAGAGATCAGTTATTGGTGTTTTTATTTATTGAAAACAATATAAATTTTACAGTGAAAAAAGTAATGAGGACTTAAAAGGAGAATCACAACTTTCTTATGATTATGAATATTCCTCATTTTGAGAAATGCATTTTCATTGGAATTACCTTTAAGTGTTACAATAATTTGATTTCAGTGATTCAAAGCTAAAGTAGACTTCTTTCAAAGTAAGAATAGAATTTCCCAGGAGTGTTTACTGGCAAATGTAGTTGTTTTCCTCAAAATTTTGCATAGCTAGACATTAAGAAACTCTGCATAAGTATTTTCACCATTTTTTCATTCAGAAGGCAACAATATAATTGCTTCCCTTGACTATCCCAAGCCACATGCAGCCTGTTTTGGGGAATTTCTTTTCAGAGAAATTATCCATAAAAGTAAATACAACTACAACATTTCAAGTGCAATAAAATCAATTTTAGTACCTTTGTGTGAAGTTATCAGAGGTACATGTTACTCTTCAGATTTAAGTATTGAATTAAATGCATCAGGGAATGCAGAAAACGGTTTATAATAACATTGAGTGCAGAGAAACCTATTTCTTAGCAAAATCTGTCTGATCTCACTGACACCTGTGCTCAAATTGAATTATGGCTCCTAGTTTAAAAGGCATTAAGAAGGAATACAGCAATAATAAAAGACAAAATGATGAAGTTCTGAGATGGGAAGTCATCGCTACTTTTATGTAAAAAGAAACAAGAAACAAACTATTCCTGCTGCTAAAATGATGTGCAGAAACAGAAATCAAAGCAAAGAGCATCAGAGGATAGAAAGGAACACATTATTCACTTCAACATTACAGAACAATCAGCAATGAAAACAGATGAGACACAGGAAATACCTGGAGTAACAAAGCAAGGTGGTAGTCCTTTGAGATCGTGAAGAAGGAAGCAGGAAGGACAGCCATAAAGTAAAAGAAGCAGAGTTAAGGTTTATTTAAGCAAAGGTTCATAAGCCATTTAGAAAAAGTCTTTTATTCTTGTGGCAAATCACAACCAGCTTTGTGAGAACCAAAATAGGCACAATTCACAAGAAGACTAAAACCAGGTGTTATGCAAAGTGATTACACTGTTTCCATAAAGCCCTGGAAGCTGGAAGAGAAAAGGTATTTCAGCTTCTGTGGCAATGTCTGAGATAACTGAAAAGTGCTACTTAGTAAGCTTAGGGAAATAAAAGAACCTGCCATAACTGCAATAGTGCCTAGTGTAAAAGAAGAAACAGTACACATGAAAGGCAGCACACAGAGGCAGCACACTTTTGCACTACTAATTAGTCATTACTTTTACAAAAAAATTATGGTTTTTTTCAGTTTCATCATGGACAAATCCTTTAGCAAGTAGTCATTTTGAAAACATGTTCAGTAAGAAAATTTTCTTATGACTCCCTCCTAACACAGAAGAGTATAAAAGTCTGTACTTCCAGGGAAGAACTTGGGAGACTCCTACATACTACATATGCATTTACTTTGTTTACAGATTTTTGACAAGTACAGGAATACAAATGCCTCTTCCTAAAAAGCTCCTACAGACTTGTTAAAAACCCACTATGATTATTATAACATACTGAAAAAGTGAAACATCATTTCCAAGCTTCAACAGTTCAATAGGTAATTCAATTCAGCAGCCATCAGTCCCTTCTTCTGCAAGGCCTTCTTTGAAAAGAACACAAAACAGAGGGCTCCAAGAATTTCCTGTGTGTAGCTCTCTCAAGTTGTCAGCAATTACATTATATTATCAATCTCATAACTTGCTGAAAATTCTTCTCATCACTAGCTAGGCCTGTGCTTTTAAGTTATTTCAGACCCTTATGGCTTTGGTTCTTAGAAACTCCTAATTCTCATCATGCTTACTCAAAACTGCAATTTACTTGCACCAAGGATGTTCTTAGTGTAAATAATTCCCCTCAGCAGTCTCATGCTTATGCACCACTTCTGTCTCCAAAACCAATTTATATGGAGAGCAGTGACACTCCTTGTTAGCTTTAACACAGCTGGATTAAGAGAAATTAATCATTCCTAGTCTTCTTCATGCCCTGATCATTTTAGCACTTTTTTCTCGGCAACTATTCCAATGTTTTGCTTTTTCTTTAATGAAGCAAGAAAGATAAAAATAGAGGTCTTATGAAGGAGTGTTGGAAACAAAAGTTGCCTGACTTCTGAATTATACCATTAAAAGAAGAAACAAAATTTTTATATATTATCAGCTAGCTAAAGAATACAGTCCTTCCATTTGTTTCAAGATTCAAACACTTGCTACTTTTCCTCTGTAAAGTAACTGTGATTTCTCTTCTAAATTTGGATTTGGTGATAAGTGTTTTTGTTGGCTTTCTGCTTTGTTTATTTTCAGATTTTCTTGCTATGCATTATAGATATGTAATGTGTCAATGTAATGTAATGTGATATGTAATGTATGTCAAGCACTCATATACATATTTAATTTAACAATCTTTCTATTCAAGTAAGATACTGAAGCTTGAATAAAATTGTCAAAGCCTGAGAAAAGTTCTGATTAAGGAATATTTTCACCTAGCACAGGATTTATCTAGAATTAATAAAATACCTCAAAGTCCCTTTGCCCCTCTCCCCTGCTTTACTTCTCGCCTCTCTTTAGCAAGCTTGGGAAAGGATATAGGCACAAGAGTGTGAAAAATAAAAAAGCACTCATTTTTTCCCCATATAACTGAGTAACCAGCACTACTTGATCCACATTGCCCTGTAAAAACAGGGACAGTATTTCAGATGAACAACTAACTTGTCCCCACCAATAACGGTGTCAATTATGCATAAATAATTCATTTAACAATCTATTTCAGCCTAATCATCATTTATTTTAAGACAAAGACAAGGCTTAGACACCAAGAATAGAGAAGGAATACTGCAATATAGGCTTACAGAATGATCAGGCTGGGAGGCACCTCAGGAGCTCATCAGCTCTATTGTCAAACTGTTGCCTCGCCTAGCTGTCCTCACGGCAGGCTCTTATGTCACCATGAAGCAGTTTTCTCCAGCCACTCCTCACAGGGCAAGTCCTCCAGTCTCCCTGATTATATGACCCTCACCAAAATTTCATCTGGTTTATCAGTATCTTTGTAGTGCTGGGGGCCTCACTGGCTGCACTATCCCAGATGGTCTAATGAGTACTGCATGAAAAGGGATAATGGCTTTCCTCAGCCTGCTGACTGTGCTCCTGTTAAAACAGCCAATCCCAAACACCTGCTCCAGTATTTCTGTGCAGAAGCACACAACCAATCTGTAACTGCACTGCCACTTTAAGACCTGCCCAAATCTCTAGGATGAGGCAGTCAGCACTGGAATGGTGTTCTAAGAAGCATTCCTGATCATTCCAATGTACCTTTAGAACTTCCTGTGCTGTGTTTCAAAGAATTTAAAAGTCCAAAACGAACCCTATTATTCCAGAAGTAGACTGGAGCAAGTGTCTTGTCACCTTGACTGCTACAATCTACTACTTAAACACTACTGCAACCTGCACAGGTACAATTGCCTCTTACTGTCACACCATCAAAGTTAAACATGTAACTCCAAACACATTTAATGTAATTTCTAATATTAGAGACTTGTACTTTCAAGTACACTAAGATCAAAAGGAGGGAAATGTAGTGTGGAAAATATTAACTCTACACAGTGAAGGCAGATAATGCAGAGAACTCTGATACCACAGATGCACATCTAAATGCCCCTGTGTACTTACCTCTGAAGTTTCCCCTTTACACCACTAAGGAACATGCTATTTTCAGCAGCATTTAGCTTACCTTGCTAAACAGCCTAGGTTTTTTGAAGGAAAATTAAAAAGACTCACACTGACCAACAACTTCTAAAAATCACAGAAAGATGACACAAGAGCAACTAATTTATGTTATATTCAATTAGAATATGAGTATTTTCCAAGATTTCTCAAACATTTCTTGCCCTTTACTGTCCGCTTAACACTACCCATATCTAATCGTTCATCTGTAAAATTAAAGAAGTCTCACTAACTAGAAGGCTCTGTTCAGTGCAACACAGAGTAAAAGCAAGATTATGTAATCACACATGTTAAAGAACAGAATGCCCTACTGAAATCAAAATCATCCTGTAAGACAACACATGCTTGATGGTAAACCTCAAAACCAGGGTAAAACACACTCTGGATGAAGTTTTAAACATTCCTCCAAGCTTCATATGGGACAGAAGCAAAAATATAAAAATACAGCGCTCTACACCAATGTGGTTGGAAAAAATGTAGCAATTATTTCTTATTAGACATGTATTGATTACCATGGCATCATTAAAAACACTAACCTCAGACTAGTCCCTCACAACTTTCCATAAGTTCAAATTAATAAAAGTAGACAGAGTAACTCTTTCCACATGGCACTTTCCATTGCAATTCCAAGTACTGGGGTTATCAGATATCAAGAAATAAGAAGGCAAGATTAAGAACAACTTTAGAATTTAACACAGATTTTATATGGAAGTTTTATACATTATTTTAGATATTAGTTATCCAATCACCTTTCACATAAGAAAGTTGATAAGATGACCATAATATTTTTCCTTGCAGATGATCACCAGTAGCTGTTTGAACTTATTTCTGATTACCTGTTTCAAAGCTCTTACCTTCCAAAACAGAATACTACAGTGTCGACAGAAATGTAAAGTGTCCCCGTACTGTTCCTTTATTGGGTAATATTTCTGAAGTGCAAAGTACATCAGCTTCCAGTCAATGTGACCTTTCTCTGATGGAATCAAATGCCTACAAAACTAGACATAAAATTAATATCTTCCTTTAAAACTGTTGTAGTTAATTCAGGCAAAGGACAGGGAAAGGTAGGGGGAAGGTAGTTAAACTGAAGTTTTGTAACTGGAATTCTTTGAAGTCAATATTACGGCATCATACATCTCTGCAAAGCTGTGATAAAGCTCTGGCCACAAAAAAAGATAGAAGGCAAAGACTAAAAATAGGAGAGTACATATTCACCAAGTAAAACTAGGCCATACACAGCTGATCTAATTCTACTGTCTCAAAATTATTCTAATTATAGTCAAACATTTAACAAAACAGTATTTAGAGCTGTAAGCAATTAATTTTATCCTTAAAAAAACCCCAAACCACTCATCAATGAGATTTTAAAATGTGATTCTACATTACAGATAATGGTTTTCTGTTAAAGTATTAAGGACTTATATAAAGCTTTCTCTTTGGTTTTAAAAGCATATACATGTTTATTTTTCACTTTTGGTTGTGATATTTCTAGAAGGATAGCAATAATTAGTGATTGATGTACTTCTTGAGGACCTAATCAGCATGTAAAGATTAGCTGCTGCACAACAGCTATTTCTCCCCAGCTTGAGAGACAGACAAGGTTTATTAAGTATGTATTATAAAACACTCAGTGTGATTAATGCTAGTACATTCAGGGCTTTCTTCATTCAGAAGACAATTCCAGAATGGGGAGAGAATAGCACTGCCTTTCTGATTTCAGCTACACTTCACTATGATTCATAATGGCTCTCATTTTTTCCAAAAGTGCTCTTCAGGTATCAATTATGTTTTCATGGTTGTTTCAATGGTTCAAACAACACATAGCAGAGGACAGAAAAAAACAACCTGACATGATTCTGTGGCTTATTAAGCCAGTACACTTTTAAAGAGAAGAAGCAGAATTTGATATGGAAATGTGATTAGATAATAACTTAGTAAGAAACTGAATGTGAACATTTAGGAACACACTGGAAACACTATGTACAAGAGTAGTTTATGGGGCACAGGGACAGCTAATTTCTCTGAAACCCTTAAGAATCTTTTCCCCTGCATTGCCCTAGTATAAGAAGTTCTTCCCTAACCAGTTTTGTCACTCTTCAATAGAGCTTACCTCAACTACCCTTAAAATCCACTCAACTGCTTTGTTATCCTTGCAACTTCATCTTGAATTCTTCTGGACTGCTTCTGAAGATGTGTATTCAGTTTGCTTTTGTCTGTCTAGTTTTTCTACAGTTAATTCTAAAATCTTTCATCTCACAAAAAAAAAATCTTATTTGGGTCAATGGTGCATGAGATAATTGAGCTTCAGTTCTGTCTTCCCCATTACAATAATACTTAATCTGATAGTCACCAAGCAACTTCAACCTGCCAGATTTTAGAATGGGCACTTTGGCTTCCTCCAGTACAGAATGTACTAGGTTTCAAAAATTCTTCCTCCAGCTCTGATGAGGTACCTTCTTTCTTGGGTTTATTTTCACCTAGCCTGATTTTTTCCCAGCATTTATTAATGTCAGAAAATGAAGACAGTTCTGGAGTCATTCCTAGATTAATTTAGTGCTCTTTATGAGGAAGTGACAGGAAAGTACTGTTTCTCTTTCTGTTATTAATTTCAAAGCATTTGTTCTAGTGTTCTTGGAAAAAAATTAATTTGGCTTCTCTAGAATTTTCATGTAGCTTAAAGGTTTGAGCAACCTGTCTGTCTACCTTAGTTGGTAAAGCAAACTCTACCTCAGAGGAACATTTTAAAGATATCCTCTACAACACTGATTAGGCAGTTTTTTAAAAAGCCCATCATGCAACCACTGATGAGTATTCTCTGTACTTGAGGCTTAATTCCTCCTAAAATATTGCATTTAGTATGTTTGTGAGTTTAAGATAAGTATGGGGCTGTTTCCTCGAGTTCACTTTTAAATAAACTGACATTTTAAGTAATTTAGGAGGAATCAAGCCCTAAATACAGAGAATACTCACAAATACTGCACAGTGATACACTTCCATCTGAAAAATGGCAAGTCCATGCTCCATTATTAGTATATTATATCAAAAAGGCTACATTTATACAAATAACAGAGTTTATTACCTGTTTTTCTGCAAAATGGTACTGGCAGAGTTTTTTCCACAACTGTCTGTCTTCACTAAGCATGTACAAAGTTGGGGTCACTTGACCCAGAGTAATGATGTCCCAGCCATCAGAGAACCTGTATAAGATGTTATTCAGCATATGGAGAGGGAGATCGCTAAGTGTAAGTCCATTGTTGACTTGCTGGAAATAAGAGTTGAAGAATTTCAGCTACAAAAACATGACAGTATAGAGTACAAATAAGATTCTTTACTTTAGAGGCATCTTAGGTCTTAGTTTACTTTTATCATATCATTGAATAAAATCTATGGTTAATGCTTGCCTACAATTATTCTCTAACTGCTGTTGAAAATGTAAATGACTAATGGTATAGAAGAAGCAACAAACTGTAAGCTATATAACTCATAGCTTTCCTACTGTTAAAATAAACATATCCTAAATTCATTATTTAAATCTCAAATAATTTTTGAAATACTTTTCAGAATAATATTATTCAGTCTTGAAAACTATAATATAGTCAATTCCATCTCTAGTGTGCTAAAGCCTTAACTATAAGAAAGGCATGAACCAATTATATCTAACTTGTTGGATCACCAGAGTTTCTCAATTTTTATTAACAAACAAAACACATGTTGACCTGCCTTAAGACAACTTGAGTACAGAACAGAATACAGAATACAGGACTGAAGACCTGAGATACAAAATGAAAGCATTTTGGAAGTCAGAGGCAGAAGAGAGTGGGATCATTTCTGAAGTCTAGAGAAAGTTCCCCTCATTTATAAATGAGATGTGCAGAGGTGACAGATGAGAGCACTGAGAAAGTTTTCATTAAGACTATACCCCTCTATGAATTGTAGTGAGGAAGCTACAGCACAGTCCTACCCGACTGAAGCTGGTGCCCACAGTGCCAGGTGGCAGAGGCCCAGCAGGCTGGAGGCAGTGTCCCAGCTGGCAGGGAGGGAGCGCAAGCAGCTGCCAGCCCCAGGGAGCAGAGCTGCCCTGTCACAAGGTGGTGGCAGCACAGCAGACCTCCACCCACAGGCTCGCTTATTTTTACTTCACAGCCATTCACCTTCCAATAAACCACAGAGTCATGTGGTACAAGCACTGCTGGGGCTGTCCTCTGCTGAGGAATGAACATGTGAACTACAGATGCAAGATTTCTTATGGGCTACTTCAGCCTGTGTAAAACAGCTCCAAGGGAAGTGTCAGGCTGGAAGGAAACAAGCACAGCAGTATCTGCACTGTCTCAGAAGTGTCTGTGCTGTGGTTGCCTGGCACATGAACACTGCTGAGCCCAGGTTTCTCACTTCTCCTTTCTATTCCAGAAGTAGCTGGTTTATTCAGATAACCAGCTTACACAGAAAAGGACAATTTCAAAATTTCATTGCTGAAAGCCAGTAGATAAAACACTCGTATGACTTTATAGTGAGCAAATTCTTCCAGGAGTAAGCCAGTCAGATTAAAAAAAATTGTCTGCTTATCATCAGAAGTTTCCACTATAAAACCTTGGAATAGTGCATACCACATGCTTCAAACAGTCACGTGAGCAGAAACCAGATGCTGAGGTCATTATCATTTCTTTTTTACAAAAGCAACTGTGCTAATGAATAAATGTGTAAAATTACTACTCGAGTATTTTCTCTTTCTCTCTTTCTGTTTTCTTGATACACCTCCAAAATGGCTTTTAGATTTTTATTTCTTCAGTTGTAGAAAACTTATTTTGAAACTAAAACCTGGGGCTTCTTCCCCATGTCTATCTGACAAACTAGTCAAAATTTTTTTTAAACTTGAGTGGAAAAACCAATTCTATCTATACATCTCTACTACAAAGCAGCAGTACAAACACTGTAGCAGTTTTCACTAGAGAAAAGCAATTGAAACATTAGAAAATTAAGTTGATGTCAACAAGTTAATTTCACATTACTTCTTTATAAAACAAAACAAGTAAAACTGTTTAAAATGTATTTGCAACTTGGTTCACTTACAAATTCTCATACAATATTCAACATAATTCCCCTCCCCCAAATATTAATTAACATGATTTAGTTATATACCTTGTTCATCTGAAGATTTTTTAATTGCTGTTGCCACAGAAGGATAGTTTCTAATCGGCAAATCCAAATATTGATGTTGCCTACCAACACAGATTTTCCTACTCCCCTAATCAGTATACAGAGAGTAGAACTCAGATCCTGTAGAAGATCTTTGATCAATCGTGGATTATATTGGTCTTCCATAACTGGAAAAAAAAACAAATCAAATACAGTTCTGGCTGACAGAGTTAACCAAGCTAATAGCTTAAGTTAATCAACACTTTTTTTAGATTAATTACTTAAAACTCAACTGTTTGTGTACAAATAACTGCCCTAATGCCCTCCATGACATTCACTGGTGCTGTTCCTAACATGCAAGATCAATAAAAAACAATTTCACAGGCAAATTTGATGCAAAAATTTGTGCTATGCATTTAATAAACTTAATGCTAAACAGGTAGTTATACATCCAATTTCTTCAGTTCAAAGCAGATAGTATAACATCTCCATTTAGTGTTGTTACCAGAAAAAAATAAAAATCAATATAATGTAATGGCTTATTCTTAAATAATTAAAATGTATGGGGTTTGAGTCTCAGTACATCATGCAAACTTAAAAACAAACATTTTATTAGCCTAAAAGCTTTTGCATTTTGTGAAGAGTATAATTTAACAGTAACCAATAATTTTTGAATAGAATCTAAATATCACTTAGTTTCACCAAGCTGTTTCAATAGACTTTAATCAATAACTAAGAGAAAATAACTTTCTGCAATCACGGGATGGGAAGTATGAAACCTGGCACTAATTAAGCATGCTATTGCTTTGTCTTACAATGTAAAAATGGTAATAAAACTAACAAAAAAAATCAGTTGATAACTTAGATACATCAATTAAATCTGAATAGTCAGATTAGAAATCCTTAGGTCTTACCCTTCTGTACAATTTTGTCCAAAATGTTAAAGTAGTTCTTCTGTGCTGCACCACTCAGTGAAGTTAACTGGGATTTAGCAATTAACTGCAAAAGCTATGACAAAAAATTAAAAGTCAGAAGAATGACAGAAGGATGGTTTTAAATACACATTCAGAGCAATACCCTCACTGACAACAGCCTGTATTGGCCTTTTGTGAAAAAATAACTACAGAGTTAAGAAGACAAAGCAAGACATGTGGAAACCTCCAAGCACTCCCACTGGCATCTCATGAACAATTTCTAAAGTATGTACATTTTCAAAATACTGTACAAATACTTATCTTTGATGCTTATCTCTGACATAGCACATGATATACAGACTTTATGAGCTGCAGTGAAGCAACAGAGAGAGTCTGTTTTGAGGGCTCTCAAATACAGATATGAACTTGGATGTGGCTGGGTCCTGAAGTCCCTGACAGATTTGGTGGCCAGAAACATCACTCTGAACTAATACCAGCCACCAGAATTACAGCTTCTGAGTGGAAGTATCATACTGGTCAAACTGAAGAGTCATGGATTTAGTGCACTATTCTTCTCATGAAGAGGAAATACCCTATTTTGCCTAAACTGGGAAAAAAATCAATTTCTGTATTGGACCTCCATTCAGGTCCCTAGTAGAATAAACCACAGTGATCTAATAATGAGCAGTGCAGAAACCACATCAGTAACTTTCCCTTGACTATTACAGTAAGGATCTCCTAGCTGTCAACACATCTGTCTCTGAAACCACTGTAAGCAAAAAAGTGACAAGAAGAGTGGCAATGGTTTAGGTTAAAGTAATCAAAACAACTGAAGTTCCTGGTGCACAGGAATTCCAAGCTATAGCTATTAGAGGCAGCCCTTGCTCCATTCTGACATTTGCTTTTACATTTCAGATTAAGTTTCGTAGCTGATAAGAACCATTAGCTCTTCAACAAAAAATGGTCTCTTATTATGAGAGACTTTGATGTTGTGACACCATTACAATGTTTAGAGGTGTGGCACTGAGCTTTGCAATTGCACTTTAGAACAATGAGTTCAGAACAGGTTTTCTCAACACACTATAAAGGGAAAGGAAAGAGCAGAAAACAGCATTCCCTACAGAGTGCTCCCGTGTAGGGTAGGATCAAGTGTTGGCACAGAGGATGAAAAAGACTAAGCTTGCCAAAAATTTTATTGTACCTTAATTTCTAAAACACCAATTTGACACATCACTCAACATTAATTTTCCTTGAGAGGAAGAAAGAATACACCTGTTCTGTCCCTGATTTAATAATGTTGCTTCTGGCTTCTCTATGTGATCTCTGACAAAACATTATGTACTATGAAAGAAAGAAATAACTGATGTATTTAAATACAAGCAACCTAGTCTTAAAAACTGTATAAACAGATATCAGAATCTCTTTGTTGGCTTTTGCAAAGCCTATTAGCTTGATTAATAAGTTAGAAAACACCTAGAGGTCTCTGGCAGTCTGCCAGCTCAAGCAAGTAGGTACATTTCTCTTGATTAATTAAAAAATCTGTTATGTCACTCAGCCTAAAGATCAAATCAAAGAAACAAATTCCACCTGATTGATTTTAATGAAGATTCCAATTTCAGTGAAAGTTAATATGCAAAGATTAAGACAATTCTAGCAAGGCAGCAGGGAGTACAAGGATCTCACACACTGATACAGGCAGAGCTATGGCTTATGTTGCCCACTAGAGATTGTAACTTTGGATCATCAAAACCCACCCAATTAAAAATACAATGTATCAGAATTTAACAGCTACAATATTATCAATAAACTACAGCACCAACAAATACAAAAAACTGACCCATACTACCTTTTCCCCCTCACTGTCCATCCTAAAAGAGTCCTGGACAGACATCAATATTAACTTTTAATAATGAATGGCATATTTTTAGTTGAAGAATCATCTTGATGGTCTGGGATCAAAGGGTTTAGTCTTTAAAAATAGCATTCTTGATTAATACCTTACTATCAACAAACTGCCATCACCTCAGGGAACTGATACAAAGAAAGACATGATTAAAATTTTGTATTTGTAAAACAATTTAAATTTGAAAAATTCTAAATAAATTCTAAAACATTTAAAGGGTTTTGAAAGTCTATCTACTATTTTAAATTCACCCAGATTTTTCAGGTTCTGCTATTAGCAGAATAATGGTTTGATTGCAAAGCCATATTTCTGAATTTTCAAGTACTGCTCCTTCCTCAATGACCTTAAGCCTGGCTGTCTAAACCAGCATTTCTTGCTGAACAGAAGAAAAACTGGTCAACATGCTTATGCTGGACTTTGCACTTTGACTTGATCAACTGTTTTGAGCAACCCAGCTTAGGTACTGCAGCATCTGAAACAAATGCAAAATTCTAGATCTGCATTCCTTTTACCTGTTTGCTGTTCAAGTGAGGCACCCAAGGTTGACACCATAAATACCAAATCACCTTTTTTAAGTGCTTTGGTTTTTATTCTTCCTATTCAGCCTGTTCAAGGCTGAAAAGTCTTGGGAAGGATAACAGCTCTTGATTTCGCTCCCAAAACAGCATTAAAAACTAATGTTGTAAACCACAACACATATATATACCAAAAAACCCCAAACCCTGCAAGGGGAACAAGCCAGGCAAGTACCCTAATCACTAGGCTGGAAGAAAACACTTTTTGCTTTGTTTCCAGTCTCTTGTTTTTTCTGAAAGTACAATACATTGCCTCAGCATCACAGAGATGGACACAATGTGTTTTCTCTCCAAATAGTCCATAGCCTAGTGGTAAGGGTGTTCTCCTGGTATGTTTATTTAATTTTTATTTGTGTCTTTTCAAGTTCTGGATGCACTCCAAGAAATACAATACTTGTGAACAACCTCACCACCAAACAGAACTCTAGTCCTGGTATGACTCACATTTTGAGCTTCTCTAGGAATTGGGACAAGCACTTTACTACCTCAAGTTAGGTAATAAACCTGGGGCTAGAAAGAGACAAGTATCCCCAAAATAGGTATTTCCAAGTGGCAGCTGGTGAGGCATTGAGGTAATTAAGGCTGGAATCTCAAGTTTTAAGAAATGTTAAAGATAAATGCATAGGTATCTTGTCCTTGATAAAAAAAAAAGCTGCAATGAATCACAGGACTAATAAGAAGTTGCAGAAAATACAGAAACAGCAAAATATTTACACATTAAATATTCTTCTGGAAATTGTTATTTGAAACATATTTGAGATGCCACAAAGTATACTGAAGATTAATAATACTTTGCTATTTTTGGTTGTATAGAAATTGTTTTACCTTTAAAGAGAGCTCATTACCCAGACTGATGAACAACAGTTGAAGCTACTACTAACGTTTCCCTCTAAATAACACAGCACACTGGCCACCACCATCCTCCTCAAGCTTTCAGACAGCCATATAATAAGTTTTCACCAAAGAAAATTTACTCCATTTAATGTTGCTACTTTCATTATAAATTACATGTGATATGGATATTCACAGAATTACAAATCATCATCTGTCCAGTAGAAAAATATTCCTTTTGTAAACACAGGTACATCAGCAAATGCATTTTTATAATATGCATATAAAACAGAGCTTACTTTGACCACGTAATTGAACCTCCTGATGTCCTGAATTGCACTTGAAAAGTCTAAGCGGTTAAAGGCTTCTCCCAAGGTGCAATAGCCATGTCTCTGAGAAGGGGAAAAAATACACTTTAAATGGAAGGAAACAAAGACAAAATTGAGCAAAACATTCAGAAAAGCACTCTGACATGCAGCTGATGCCAATGGATACTGTGCCTCTGGTCTGAAAAGTTATTTGTTCTACAAGGAATTAAATGAAACTAGATACACTATTTGTAACTATCAGGTATGTAGGCAAGGCCTTTCAATTAATACTAAATGTGTAATCTGGCATCAGTGGTACTCGATTTCCCTGGGAATCTGCTCCACTCTTGCATGGCCACAATGCTCACACTCCCTCATGGCTATCACAGTCCCCATTTGCCATGCACAAGAGCTTGCTTGTACAGCTGTGTGAGCTTATAATTATGAAAATTATCTGAGTCACACTTGAGAGTGAGAACACAACTAGTTGCTTCTGGGATCAGAAGAAGAAATGGTATCAACATCTAGAATTTGTTTTCCAGGTGCTAGAAGCTTAGGCACTTTTCATTTTTTGTGCACCAAGAGCAACAGCATTTTCTTCCAGTACTTCTCCACATTCTAATGTGAAAATGGAAGTTCTAGAGGTTGTTGAGAACAACTTAAGGTAGCAGTAGAAGGCCAAAATGACCAAATGGGATTACATAAACTCAGTACATTTAGAGCCAAAAAGCCACATTGGAGCCCAGGACCAAATATACTGAGGCTAGGAAAATCTCTAACTGGTAAAAGAGAGTCTTGTAGAGCATGTGCTACTGTGGCTTTATTAGCTCAAGGAAGGAGTGGGATAAATAATTATTTAAAGCTCATTCCTAGACAGACTTCCTTGGTAAATTATGGGATGGTGACAAATTCTGAAGTATAAAAAATGTTCCTTTTTGTGATCCAGTGAATGCTTACCCTGCATGTACCCCAGTGGGATGGGACAGCTAAGAATTCACTGCAAAGTGGTGATAATTATTGCCTGTTGGTTAATGACTAAATTCAGGATTGTACTGTTTGCTCATTCAGCTGATATACCTCAGACCCAAGCACACTGCACACTTCACAATATGCACACCTTGCTTAGCTAATAGCAGCGAATTAACACATACAGTCAACAAAACTTTTGTTGAAATTTAAATATTTGTGGCTGTTCTCTGGCTGAACAGTTATCATTAGGTCATGCTTAAAACATTAACACAAGAGACATTTCCCTGAGCAGATTTATATGAAAATACACCTCTACGTTTCTCAGTGTACCATCACAAAAAAATTATTCAAAAAACATCTCCAGTTTCATATCAGCCACACACATGCACTTGTTTTGGTTTTCTTTAATTTCAATGCTCTCCCATAGCCTGTTTCATATGTTTCTTATCAAGACTTTCTTATCTTGTCATTTTGCTCTAAAAAACAGTATCCAATTTGGGAAAAAAAGTTTCCTAGTTGTGAGACTGCTATTTCAAAATCAAGAAAGATTAGAATCTGTAAGAAAAACTAGAGCCTCTAAATTATGTTTTACATTAGCTTAAATGGTTTCTCTGAATTTTTTGATGTATGTAATCTTACTACTTTTTCAACTTTCTACTTGTAAGCTTTTAAATTTATACAAAGAATTACCTGAAAGGTTAGTGCTTAATTCTAACCATGCCTGAGTTTATCTTTTATACTAAAAATCCCAAATAAACCTGAAATATGAATGATCAAATATTAGAAGGTAACCAAAATATTTTTTCCACTCTCTGAATGGACAAGAAACAAAAGCAAATTCTCACATATCACTAGTACACCAACATCTGCACAAGTAGAGGAAAAAAATAATCTCTGTATATGGATTATGAAGGACACCACTGCATGATTTTAGGCTATTTGTATTTTGGCCTCAATGTACGTTGAAACCTCAGCTTAACCTTATCATTCAAAGCACAACAGTGACTGGTGACAGTCTGTTGCCTCCCTGCTCCTTCTCACCCTAATTTGAGACAGCACAAAGAGGAAAAGTGTGCCTGGGACATTTTCAGACCAATCTAAGTAACCTCATCTAGAGGATGAAGCCGAAAGACGGCTGTGAATTTGGTGAAAGGCTTTAAAGTACCCTTCAGATGTGGATGGGCAGTCTCTGGGTCACTGGTCTACAAAGTCTGCAAAGTTGTGCAATACATCCTTTTATGTAAGCTCTCCTCAACAGCATGCCCTTCCTGAATAAAAAGCTCTGTATTGTCTCTCTGAGCTCTAAAATGCAAAGCTACTTTTGCCTGCATGACTCCAGTCATCAGCCTCACCTCCTTTTCTCTCTTGTGGCATTACTATGAGGATGTAAAACCTTCCTATTGGTGTTTAAGTTCCATACATCCCAGACAGCCATGGCAATCAGCACAAGAATGAAACTCACACTTCAAGGCAGTTCAATCTCTACATACAGTGGATGTATTTTAACTCTTGACTTTCCAAGAGGTTACTCCAAGAGCTTTTATATTCCCTTTACAGTCACATGATACAGTTTATATCCCAAACTGGAAGCATGTGGACTTTGTTGAAAATAATGATCCTCTTTGTAAAATTTGAAACTGAAGTTATACTTACTTTCATTCAAATTTACACCAAGATCCCAAAATATCAGGTGGCTGCTTGCAAGCAACTTCTTTGGAGATATTTCTCTGGCTTTGCAAATACTTTAAATTGTAGTTCAAAGAGACAGTAGAAAGATAGATGGGCTTGGATAAGTAGTGGAGAACTGTATGTCATGTCTATCCTTGCAAGTTCCCACATCTCTGCCACAAAGACCAACTTAGAAGTCACTTTGCCAGCTGCCTTTGCCTCACCATGTGCAGGCATCCAGTGTTGCTAATGAAGAAAGTTAAGTATAGCCCCTGAGACCACATGGCAAAAATACTTTTTTCAATACACTGTCTGTCAATTAAGAACCACAAAGATTGTAGGAACTGACCCACACTATGTGGACTTACTTCCTTGGTGCTTTCTTTATGAACATAAATCCACTTTTCACGATAAAAACCTAAAATAAAACCAAAATATAAGCATTTTAGGCTTCCACAGTAGTTACTGCCTTCCAGAAAGAAACTCAACTAAAAATAAAATTTCCAAAAATATTATTCATAAGTAGCAGAACAGTTTTAATGAAGGAAGTTTATAAAGGCGGGAAAAGATAACTATAAATTTTCACAAGTTATGGACTTCATGAAAATAATAGAAAAGCTATATAAATGTTTTTTTAAAACCAGAAGAGCTGGCACACAATTGGCAGATGAATGACAACTCTTGTCACCTGTGACCAATCACTGACATAAGTGGTCCTACATAATTCCTGACCTTTTTTTTATATAACAAGCTCCTCAGCATTTGAAAGTACATCAGATACAGACGCTTTTGTTCCTGACCACTCCACCCCTCTAATCCATTTTCTTCTGTTTAGGTGCCTGTTCTACTTGGTTCAACTAACTGCAGAGGACTGCAGGGAAGTCAAGGACACAAGACTAAAAAAGGCAACCAGGCTGACCTTCAGCTTTTACAAGTCTCATGTGTTGTCAAATGAGACACACAGCCCCTTGACTCTTCTGAAATACCTGAAACTCAGACAAGCCTGGAGAAGCTTGCAGCTTTCTGCAACACCATCTCTCTAGCAATTTTGGAGATATACAAATAACAGATCATTTCAAGATCAAAGCATTAGAAAAGCCAAGTAGTTGCTAACCAACTTACCTTTTTTTACCTAATCTACCAAATTCTCTGCTTCAGTAAGTTGCTTGCTGTCATACACATTTTCAGTCCAAAGTACAAGTGATCTTTTACAAATGAGAACTGATAAAACGGCTTTCATATTTTAATTTTTTAAAAGGGACTTCTTTCCAAGAAATTCAATACTGATAAAATCTTTATCAGGAGATACAATAATTATGACAAAATATATTTATTTATGAACTGATTCTGGAGTTGTATGACTAATTAGAACTTTAATTAAACAAAAATAAACAATCTGCTTTGGTAAGCAGAAGCTCCCATAACCATCCAGAAGAATCTAAAACCTGTCCACAAAACATAATACTGGTTAGTATCAGAAGACACCTAATAATCAGGAATTACTATTCTTAAATGAATTATCTTTGGGTCTTTGAAAAAAAATCCAACACAATAAATGATTGATAACACACTTTCAATTAAGTCATATCACTTTTGATACTAGAATTTGTTGCCAATACAAAACTAGACATAATTTGGAAGGCTGCTTTATAGGTGACCATAACATGGCTATTGTAACATTTCTCTGAACCTACATGAGTTTTCTAAAATAAATGAAAAAACCCAGCCTTACACTGTGAATCTGTGTTATTCCTAAAATGATCTTTTTTCCTTTTCTTGGCTGCAAACTCACAGTCTTCAGTATTGTACACGTCTTCATTCTCATCATTGCCAGTTATGATACTGAAATAAAAACATCTAATTAGAATAGCAGTAATTAAATATTTAAGATGCATACATCTTACAATTTTGTGCATTAAAGTCTACCAGCTGAAAAAAAAAAGAAATCATATCCTTAATTAAGATACTCTACCTCATTATCTATAGCAACATGTATCTGGAGAGAAGCTGTCTTCTTTTATTCCCAAAGGGGTTGAATTTTGTGCCAAAGTGATTAAATACACAAAAGTATCTTCCTAAGAGGTATCTTGTAAATCATTACTGACATTCAGGAAGGACTGCTAAGGAGACAGTACTAGCTGGACAACTGTAAAACACTGCAAAATTCTGGTATACAAAAATCCATTATTTAAAGTGGACCAAGCCTTAACTGCACACATGTAAAAAGTCTGTAAATAATTATTGCACATCCTTGCACAGGCAGAAAATCAGCAAAGAATGACATCTCTCTTACTACTATCACCTTTGGGGCCAAACTTTCCTTTAAGAAACTCTTAATTCACAACCCTGCACATGCTACAGGTGTCATGGCATTGTTTTACCAATGATTTGTACAGCATCAAGAGCCAAGTGGTCTGTCTCTGCCAGAGAGACTCAACTCTACCTGTGTCACTTCTGACAGCTAACCATGTAACCCAACACTGAGGGACTATACCAAATGCTTACATATATCCAACATAGAGTGTGAATACAAAAAAAAAAAAGCCACATACAAATTACTGATTATATTTTTTTAGATAATAAGCTCACCTTTCTAAAAGGTATATGCATTTTAAAACTGCTACAGGAAATCTACACAGCTTCATAAAATTTTCTTTCCATTTTTGCAGATAACTATAAGGACCAGCAACAAAGATAAGAATGGGTGTTCTCTTTTCTAGCACTGAGAAGGAAGATGCTTCATATGAAGGCCATGTTCTTGCACAGATAAGAAGAATAATGAAGGATAGATGGTAATGAAGTTTAACTGGGGGGATTCTTATTTCAACACTATTGCTCTTTGGCAACAAAGTTGTATATGAAACTCTTCACATTCATCACTATTTTTTAATCTAAATTGTTTTTTATCACTGCCAGTTTGAACTTCAGATTAAAATAATTGAACACTATAAACCAAAGGACAGAAGGTTTTTTCAAAAATAAACTGCATCTGGGCATTAAGTGACAAAAATTATTTTAGTCTATTGCTACTAGCTTACAAAGTTAAAATTTTCTGGTTTGAACCAACTGTTAAACAATACCGTAAAATTTTTTTGGCTTTTGAAATATTCTAATCAGTACATGCTAGCTCAGCTTAAAGATACACAAGTCAAGAAGATTTAGAAAAATAAAGTTATTTTCATCTTAGCTTTTTTTCCAGGATCTAAACCTAACATACCTCTCCATTTAGATAGTGCTCAATCCAAGGTGATTGCATTAGCTCAGTCCTTAATATTTTTAAAGCAGAGGATAAAGACTCAACACCTTAAATATTCCATGCAACAGTGCCAAAGATCACATCTGGTCAAACAGCAAAAGAGTTCAGAGGGAAGAAACCAGCAAGAGACAAAAGCCAAGCAACTGACAAAAGCAAAACATCAACAGAAGTTATTTGATTATGTAACATTCCAATCCATCAGTCTGGGCTGTTTTTTATTTCCCCCCCAAAGTTTTCATATAGGAAATCTCTAAACTCACTAAAATTAATTTGATTATGATTTAACATATTGGCTGCTTCACCACATCATGTGAGAAGCTATGGCAGAATCTGAAGAGCTGCTACAGAACCAGAAATTGAGCCCAAAGCTCCCAGAGATGTATCACCCTAACAACAGATAGAAGACTAGGGAGATAGGTCCTGATACTCTGCAACATAATCCAAGCTGCACAGAAACTCTCTCATTCCCCTTGAGCCAGGGCAAACAATGGGGAGAGGGTGGGAGGCCACATTCCTGAGGGCCTGCTTAGAAGATGAAAGTTAATATGTAAAGATTCCTTCTTTTGTTCCTGGAGGGAAGTGTCCCTAGAAAGTAATTTAGGCCAGTAACATACCTGAACTGATTTGAATCCCACTCTTGACACCCCATGAGATACACTTCCTCAAGCATCATATAAATAACTAAGGCAAGTTAAGAAGTCAATAAACATAAGGAATTGTGAAGATGAAGATGGTTATTTCAAACACCTTTGTTTAGCATTCAAATTTGCCTGTGACATTAGAAGAATTCCTCAAGTCTCTTTAGAGAAAAGACAAATTGGACTGTTACCTCTGAGGCTCTTCTGATATGAGGCTTTATTTCTTCATGTTCTGTCCCACTTTACACAGAATCTTTCCCCACTCATCTGCAAACGATATCACTCTTCTTGACAAACCTTTAGTCTGAAAGCAGTGAATGAAAGCAAGGGTCCCACTGACATCAGAAGATAGAAACAGAGTTACACAGTGACTCCTAGCATTCCTTCCAGAAATCTGCAGAGCTGCTTGATAACCAATAAAGCTGCTCTACTGTTCCAAAAGCAACCTTTGCCCCCTCAAACACCAAGCTAAAATACAAGAAACCAAATCAAGTGCTGCACGTGCCATGTGGTGTAACAGAAGCCTTAATGTTTTAACATAATACTGCACGTGACATTTGAGTGCATCTGGTAGGATTTAAATTCATACATAATACTGCCAATTTACAGCTATTCTTACTCTCTTGTCTTGATGACGCACTTCATAGAAAACTATTCTAAAGCTTTTGAAAGCAAAGTACCTGGCGTCCTTAGAACTATAATTTCTTAGATAAATCATTTAACAATTTCAGTTTTTCCAAAAAAAGTAATTTCATAGCAGTATTTAAATAACCTCTTTGGCATGACACTTAAAATGATGGAAAATGTGACAGGGCTATCTGAGATCCAGCTATTTTCCCTCATCCCCTTGCTTCTTTTCACATGGCCCTCAAGTCGTGCAATTATATACAGAGACACACTGAGTATTTTAGAAGTGACTCTCACGGCTTGACCATGGAAAGTCCTGAGTTAAGTGCATGCACCAAATTATTTTGTCATTTGACAAATATGCTGTAATGTTATCTATTAATAGATTCAAATAAAAGGATTTCTATCCAATGCCAAAATCACTCCTGTGACCACTGTCTCACAGAATTAGAAAAGAGACACTGCAGACTGAAATGACTACCCTGCCAGCCCAAGTAGTTCATATGAACCTAACACACAAAGAAGTAAATATCACCACCATGAAAATCTTATTAGTCTAATTCTCTTTCTCTTATTTCAAAAGGAACACATAAGACAGCTTTACTCTTTAAGTTGCAGGCTATTGAAAGGCACTTGCATACAATTCTATAAGGCAGTTCCACCCCACCAAGCTTCTCTCCACCACCAAACTTCAAGGACATAGTGCCATAGCACTGGAAGTGTCTATCTTTGCTTGAATTTACAGGCAGTCATGGCCAGCATTCACACCACAGAGCCTGAATGTACACAGCCCAAGCCACATCTCCAGCTACTATGTACCTTGAACACAAGGCACTCTTACACAAATAACTAAGACCTACAGAAGTGATGGTCTCCTTTGTTTTTTCTATCTTAGTTTCCATAAAAAGATCTAAAGTCCAACTATTCGAGCATTATGCCAAATCATCAAAACTGTTCCTGCACAAGTGATTATATTTGTTTAAGCATGGCTACCATTAGGTCCACCAACTTTACTAATTCAGCAGCTGGATTCAGTAAGGCATTGGATGACTAATCAAGCAAAGTTAGAAGCTCTGTTTTAATATGAACACATTCTTCGATTTAAGTAACTTTATGTGTCTTAAGGGTTTATTTTTGATCTGTTTGAGGTTAGATCTTCGTAATTTCTGAAGAGAAAATAATTGCAATGGTTAAAGGACAAAGTTTAGCAACTAATCCCATCTACACTTTCTCTTACAGAAGAGAACTGAAGCAAAACTAGAAAGAGTTTCATTCAACTACATAGCTTGAATTTATTTCTTTATAAAGGAAAACTGCTATAACTGCTCCCTTAAATACAGTACTAGAGTATTAACTTCAGAAGAGATTCCTATATAATATTTTAGTGAAAAAGATTATTCCTTACAATGGATGTAAATGAACAAAACCCTGCTAGAACTGCCAGACTGGTATACATCACCATCCCTATTCACAGGGCAGCTTAAAGAGAGACAAATAGGTATTTCTGTGCTGTTTACTATATGTTTCTTCTACAAGGAAGCACTTTATCAAATCTCATTCTTTTTTTACTGCTACCCATGTTAACACATCTGCTAACCTGAGTTATCTTCACTATACACCATAATTATTTCCAAACAAGCATAAGATGGTACAGAGAATCAGCTAGCAACACATCTTCACTGCTGGACCCCAATGTGAGGCCCTGCCCACGACACAGAAAAACCTCAGGCCTGGGTATATGCTGGGTACAGACTGGATAGGAAGCAGTTTTGCAGGAAAGGAGCCAGAAGTCTTGAGTCTAAGTAGCTGAAAACAGGTCAGCAGTGTGCCCTTGTGTTGTGTTAAGCCAACTGCACTTTTGAGCTATCAAAACTTTTGAGCTATCAAAAGTGCATCCCACAGACTGAAAGAAGCAAATATGCATCTTTATTTGATATCCATGAGTACTCATCTGGAGTACTGTGTCTAGTTTGGGGCTCCCCAATATAGTGAAACATAGTCATACTGGAACAACTCCAGTGGGGAGACACCAAGGTACTGGAGGACATGGTGCACAAGGGCAGGAGAACTGACCTTGCTCAGTGCTAAGAGCTGGTGGTGGAGGGAAATCTGATTGCTGTCAGTTTTTAATATGAGGCTATAAATAATATGGAGTGAGACAGTAAGGTTGGAGGAGGTGGGTAGTAGGAAGTCAGTGGTAATGGACACAACCTGAGATAAGAGAAATTCTTACTAGACTGAGGAGGGCAGGGAGAAATGGCACAACATAGGACAGCACAACAACAATAACACTGACAGCAACAGAACTGAGAACAGGAGCCCAGAGAAGAACTTCCATTCTTGGAAAAGCATAAAGCTGAACTGGGCAACAGAACCCAACCTCAGCTGGCCTTGCTTTGAGTATGTGTTTTAACCAGATGGTGCCCAGAGGTAATTTCCACCCTAAATTGTTCTATAATGTGCAAATAGTCATTTATTGCAGTTTTGTGGGAGAACTTAACTGGCTTATAAAATGTTCAAGTTACAATCATGGATCCAAAGTTAAAAGTTCAGTGAAATTGCTCCAAAGTAATGCAACTATGTTAAGACATATCAACTTGAATTCTCTAGTCTGAGTTTGAACACTATACATTTTTAATTGAATAGACAGAAGGAAAACTAAGAATCAAAAATGAAAGCCACAGTTTTTGGCTCCAGAGGAGAAGCAAAATTTTCTAGGGTCTTCCAAGACTAAGGAGAAAAAAAAAAAATCAATCCAGTATTTTTGCCCAAAAAAGCAATAAAAACACCTCACCTTGCTCTCTGGGGAAAAGACACATACATACATTTCTGGACACACACAATTACAAGCAGAAGCCTTAATAGTATTCACAAAGACTGATAATTCCTTTCATACTTATCAAACAGTATTAATTAAGCAACCTACATGACACTTATTTTTGTTGCAATTTGCACAGCTGCTAAATACTTACTTAATAGATTTCCCTGAATTTGCCAAGTGTATTATTAAAGATATGGAAGACGGAAGACTTTTTTTAAAATAGTAATTTTTAAATACCTTTTATAAAGGTATTTAAGCCAACTTCTATGTTGAAGGCTTACTGAACATTCTTCCACACAAAGTTTTGTACCCACAGTGGCTAGACTGTGTGGATAAAGAAGTACAAATGAGATCAGTGACAGATGAACACAAAAGGAAAAAAGGCATGAAGAATACAGTAGGTTAAGCTTAATAATAATGCTTCACTGCTTGATAACTCCCTTGAGGATTGTTTCACAACTTTAGAAAACACAGGTGTGTGACTACAGCAAGTCCCAGCTTCCCAGTAAATTCCCCTCTCTAAATCAGATGAGTTATCAATTACTGGACTAAAAATAAAACACTGAATGTTCCCTTTCCTCATTATGAGCACATTATGTGGGAATTTATGTCCAAGAATGCTATCTCTGAGAATTACTTCTTTGTGGAGAAATTTGTTTTGACAAAACAATTTATATCACACCAGTCTGTGGGCATTTGCCACAAGTACTACATTATCTATCTACTCTCTTTTTCACCTGTCCTACAGGAGTACATACACTCATGTACTGTGTTAGAGGATGAGCATTAAGATACCACTGATTGTATATTTGGAGCAAAGGCATTTTATGGCTGCCACAAACTAATCTAACACCCACTCATCAGAAAGCCTTCATTAACATCCAGGTAACAGTCCAATAAGCCTGTTGCACTTGCAATCTATAAGTGTCACTTTTAAATAGTACTCAACAGGCATTGGGGGACAGGTTTTTTTGTTGTTGGTTTTTTGTGTGTGTTTTTTTGGGTTTTTTAAGTATTTACTGTTTTATTATTCTGAAAGACATATTGTTTTATTATTTTGAAAGACATATTGTTTTATTATTTTGAAAGAAGGGATCTGGCTTCCTCAAATAAGCAACTTACAAAGCAGTGACAAAAGACAGAATCTCCACAGGGGTCTCCTGTCTGGCTAACTAACAAAACACATGACTGCATTTGTATACACATGACATCAGCTACCACACACAGTTGCAATCTGAATGAAAATTAAGTCAATTTTGCCTTCCCACCTGCTATTAATTCATGCAGAATCATTTTTTTTTAACTTACACAGCATGGCTGATATCATTCAGCTGATTACTCCCATCCTCAAGTGCAGGACTAAAGGGTTCACATCTTTTCCATCCATCTTCTGTTTTAACCCATCTCCATCCAGGGGATCTCCAGTCTTGGCCCAAAAACGGCATGGTTTCTCTATAAGCATGAAGAAGAGATCCTTTGTCTATTATTTATTTTAAAAAGTTTCAAAACTTCCTGTAATTATTTCAGTATTCTCTTTAGCCTTTAAAAAAAACACCTTGAGAAAAGTTCTCTGTAGAGTATCCTTTCAAGAAAAAGATTCAGTGCTTTAGGTAGATTTTTTTATTCTCTAACCATGTTCTTCTTGTCTTTCAGCATTTATTAGATCAAGATAGATTTCCTTGTTCTTTGGACAACAAGGAAAAGAATCTTGGTAGTACAAGAACAGAATGATACCAAAAAAACAAAATCATATCAATTGTACCATATGTAATCTGCTCTGCCATATCAAACAGATATCTGATTTTTATATGTGACTAATAAATTGTTTTAAAGAGACTGACAGCTCACAAAATCAATATTGCTCCTTTTGTTTTTTCTAATCCTTACAAATACTGAGTTCATGGTACAATGCGTAGTGATGTTTCGGTAAAGGAATTTTAACATTCCCAAAAATCTTCTTAGGTTGTTGTTGAGGGTCACCTCCCATGCCTATTAAGCAGATACAAGGACAAAAGGAGTCTGCAACAAAGTCCATTGTGACATGTCTACAGAAATTGCTACAGATACATGCAGGTCATCACAGGTATATCACTCAAACTGTGTTCTGCTACCATTTTTCAGAGGTGAGATTCACTTCTGACACGTTAAGAAGTTGAACAAGGCAGTTTTCTACACTTTGAAGACTATAACCTTGCCAGCTTTTTTGCTCTCTTTTTGCTTCTTAGTTTAAAAAGAGATTTCATGTGCAAGCTATAGAGGGAAGATAGTATTATGATATTTAAAACACGTGTTAATATATTAACACCAACTGCTTTGGTCCTAACAAATATGCATTTTCTAATATTTTTTTCAACTTGAAAAAAATATTAGGCTCCATTACTAAACATCACTTTGAATTTATTTAAACATTTGCACTCTTGACCAGCATTTGCCCAACATATTTGTTAGAATGGTGTAGAAAGCCAGAAGAAATACAAATTGAGTGAGCCAGCTAGGTTTATTTAAAAATCTGCACAGCATGCAAAGTGCATTGCCTCGGCCTCAGGATTGACTAAAGTCTCCTTCCTACCAATAACTCAGCTTTCCTCTGCTCCTAACAAGAACCTTTCCAAAATTTACAACATCAATTTCCCTAGTCACAACAAACTTTATTCACACCTATCCGCTTTTCCAATCCTTTTACTGCTTCCTAGGAACAATATGAACCACAATAAGTTGTTAAGTACTCCCCTCTGTGTCTTTATCACAGAATGGTTTGGGTTGGAAGGGACCTTAAAGATCACCCAGTTCCAATCTGAGTGACACCTTCCACTAAACCAGGTTGCTCAGAGCTCCATCCAATCTGGCCTTGAATGCTGAAAAGGATGGGATACCCATCACTCCTCTGGGTAATCTCTGCCAGTGCCACATCACTCTCAACCTTCTTTCAGTCTGATGCCATTCTGCCTTGTTGTGTCACTACATGCCCTTGTAAAAAAGTCCTTCTCCAGCTTTCTTGTAGCCCCCCTTTAAAGTACTGGAAGACTACTCTAATGGTCTCCGCAAAGATTTCTCTTCACCTGGCTAAACAATCCCAATTCTCTCAGCCTGTGTTCATAGGACAGGTGCTCCAATCCTCCTCTGGGCTCTCTCCAACACATTCACAGCCTTCCTATGGTGGGGATCCCAGAGCTGGATGCAACACTGCAAGTGGTATATGAGGAGGGCACGGTAGAGGGGCAGAATCGCCTCCCTTAACCCATTGCCCACATTTCTTTTGGTGCAGCCCAGAACACCTTTGGCTTTCTGGGCTGCAAGAGCACATTGCTGACTCATGTTGTGCTCCTTGTAAACCAATAGCCCCGAGTCCTTCTCCTCAAAGCAGTTTTCAATCCATTCTCCACCCATCCTGTACTTGTGCTTGGGACTACCATGATCACCTACAGGACACTTGGCCTTGTTGAATTTCATGAGGTTTGCACACACTCATTTCTGTCTCGTCAAGGTCCCTCTGGAGGGCATCCCTTCCCTCCAGCTGATTGACTGCACCACACAATTGGTGCCATCCAGAAACTTGCAGAGGTTGCATGCGATCCCACTGTCCACCTCCCCAACAAAAATGTTTAACAGGCCCAGTCCCAATCCTGACTCCTCAGGAATGTCACTTGTCACTGGTATCCACTTGGACACGGAGCTGTTGACTGCAACTTTCTGAGGATGACCATTCAGCCAGCTCCTTATCTACCCAGTGGTCCACCCATCAAATGCATGTCTCTCCAGTTAGAGACAAGGAATTTGTGTGGGACAGTGTCAAATGCTTTCCATAAATTCAGGCAAATTACATCAGTCACGGTGTGACCCCATATGACCTGATCCACCAACCTTGGAATCCCATCACAGAAAGCCACTAGATTTGTGAGGCAGGCTCCCATCCTCACACAGCCTAATGAGACCCCAACACCCCATTCGTCCAGGCAAGCTCCACACCTCCCTCCAGACCCCTCAGTGCTGCCTGTTATGCCTCGCCCCACACCCTTCTCCAGGCCCATCTGCCCACCCTGACTTTTAACACCTTGTTCCCACACTCCTTCAGCTTCACATGCTCTTAAAAGCCAGCCCCAAGCCCCTCACGCCACGGCTGCCCACGCTCAGCCCCGGGCCGACGTGGCTCACACACACGTCCCCACAGGTGTCCTGCCGGCCCGTTGCCGGTCGGGCTCCGCTCACCTCACGGCGCCGATCCCGCCGATCCCGCCGATCCCGCCGATCCCGCCGCTCCCCGCGCGGCGCTCGGCCCGGGCCCGGGGCTGTTGCCGGAAGTACCATGGGCCGCCTGGCCACGCCCCCAGCGCGCTGATTGGCCGCCGCCCGCCGCTCTTGTTGCTACCCGGCAGCGCGCGTCGCTATTGGCGCAGTGGGGCGGGGCTGTCTCCGCCCGGCGCGGGCCGGCAGCGTCACGTGACAGGCACCCGCGGGGCGCACGTGCCAATGTTTTGGTCGGCGGGGGCGGAGCAGGTGGCGCGCGCGGGGCGGGGCGTGACCACCCTGGGGAACCCCCCCAGTGTGACCCCGCCCCCCAGGGTGAGCCCGTGTGACACCCTGAGGAAACCCCCGGTGTGACCCCTGGGGAATCCTGCGGTATGACGTCCCCGGAGTGACCCCATGTGACATCCTGGGAGCCCCCTCGGTGTGACCTCCTCGGTGTGACCCCTGGGGAACCTCCCCCGGTATGACCCCCAGAGTGACCCCGTGTGACACCCTGGGGAACCCCAGCGGTACGACTCCCTCGGTGTGACCCCGTGAGACCCCCTGGGGACTCCTCCCCGTGTGACCCCCCAGCGTGACCGGAACCCCAGCGGTACGACTGTGACCCCTGGGGAACCCCAGGTGTGACCCCTCCCGGTGTGCCCGTCTCCTGTATGACCCGTGTGACTCCCCGGCATGATGCGTGTGTCGGAAGTGACTCCCCCTGCCCCGGTGTTGATCCCCGCGGCGTGCCCCGTTGTGACCCTGTGTCCCAGGTGAGCCCTGAGTGCCCTGGTGTGGCCTCCCGATGTGCCCCCACAGTGTACCCAATGTTCCCTGGTGTGAGGCTCCTTGGGACCTGCCCAGTGTGACCTGGAGTGCCCCTGCATCCCTGGTGTCCCCCTGCATCCCTGGTGTGCCCCATAGTGCCCCGAGTGTGACTCCCTCTGTGTGCCTCAGTGTGCTCCTCTGTGCCTCAGGTGTGCCAGTGTGCCTGGAAAACCAGGTTTACAGAGGGCCTTGTTTCTTAAAACTTTAAATCGTTAATATATGATTGTATAAACATTTCAGATTTCACTTCAAATCAGTTGTTTTCACCTGTTTGAATGTGGAGAAAATTATTAAAAAAAATCAAGGCATTAATAATAAAATTAAAGTAGTATTTTCAAAGATTGTAATTGATTTTTTTGCTGTAGAAAAAGGCTTTATTATTTTAATTATTTGAATGCTTGGGATTGACAATACTACAATTACTGTGACTAGTCCCTACCTGGAAGTAGTCCTTAATCTTTTTGCTAGTCTTTCCCATAAGAAAATGGAGTTTATGAGCTTATAAAATTATTTCAGTGACATAACAGCACAGAATTCAGCAAAGACTCAGACTATAAGGGCTTCTTTTCTGTCTTTGGTCTTGAAAAACTTATATGAGTAGTTGTTTTTGGTCAGGGATTCATTGTGCTCTCCGTATGTTACTTTAATAATTAAACTAGAGATAGGATTCCTTTCATTTCTTGAAGACAGAAAATTAAGTTGAATACACAGATCTTTTTCAAGATCTCATTATCCTGACACAAATACAGCCATGGCAAAGGTGCTGCCATGGCACCAGAGGCTGTAGGCCACTCTCTCTGCCATTGCCTGATGGAAAAGTTTCCCAGCCCCACACTGGAAAATTATGCGAGTCAGTATTAAAAATTTGATACCACTACTCTGCCAGGAACATCTCAATCTCCTTGTCCAGCCCATGAAAGAGTTGTTCTTGCTCTTTGGCATCTGGATCTACAAAATTCCTTCATAATGTGCCAGAAATCCTTTTGTCTCTAGGATCCTTCCATATTTTCTGCCTTTGAGGTATCCTGTGGTGTGTGGACATACAGTTTATCTCTCAGCTACCTCATAGCTCTGGTGGGGTTGTTCCTTTAGGGCAGGCTGGATTTTATGAGCAGAGCTTCATGAGTGAAACATCTAATCCAAAAGTGAGACAGTTCAGAAAATATGCTGCAGTTCTCTTGTGTTTACGTGAGGAGTAAGCAGCGTTAAAACTGTGAAAGTAAGCAGGAGATTACTTCTTGCAAACATGCCACATTTTGGGAAAGACTCACATTGGAGCAGTTTGTAAAGGACTGTGTCCAGTGAGAAGAATTCCATGCTGGAGCAGGGGAGCATGAGAAGGAAGGAGTGGCACAGACAAAGCATTGTGAAAGGACCCCAACCCCAGTCTCCCATCGTCCTGTGACACTTGAGGAGAGGAGATGGCTGAAAAGTCAAGAACAAAGAGTGGAATTGAGTCTGGGGAAAAAAAAGGGAGTTGACCAAAAGGTGCTTCTATTTTTGTTTCTGTTTCTCACAGTGCTATTTTAAAAATACCCAATTTTTAATCCACAGCAAATTAAATTAATCTTCCCCAAGTTGATTCTGGTTTACCTATGATGATAATTGGTAGATAATCTCTCTGTCGTTTTCTGGACCCCTGGGCTTTTTCATTTTTCTTTTTCCTCTACTAAAGAAGGAATGAGAGAGAAGAGGCATAGGCACCACACTTCCTAATATTGTAGAATGGTTTGGGTTGGAAAAGATCGTTGAAGGTCACCTATGTCCGGTCCCCCTGCCATGGGCAGGGACACATGTCCATCCAGCCGGGCCTTGAACACTTCCAGGGATGGAGGATCCACAGCTTCTCTGGGCAGCCTGTGGCAGTGGCTCACCAGCCTCAAAGGGAAGAATAGCTTCCTACAATCTAATCCAAACCTACTCTCGCTCAGTTTAAAGACCTTCCCCCTTTTCCCATCAGTACATGCCCTTGTTAAAAGCCTCTCTGTGGTTTTTTTTGCAGCCCTTCTTCATTTACTGGAAGCTGTAGAACATCTCCCTGAAGCCTTCTCTCAACTGAACAGCCCCAGGTCTCTCAGCCAGTCTTTGTGGGAGAGGTGCTACAGCCCTCGAAGCATCTTCATGGCCCTTCTCTGTCCCCAGATTTGGATGCAGCACTCTGAGAGGGTCTTCCTGAGAGTGAAGTAGAGGGGCAGAATCACCTCCTCAGCATGCTGGTCACACCTACTGGTATCAAGCCTAGCTGGGGGATGTTACCCTGGGTGAGTATCTCACACTTTAGGGAGGATACAATAGGGAAGGAAGAAACAGAGGAAGTAATATTCTTCCAGCTTTTTTCTTTTTTCCTGGTATGGGTCCCAGAAGGACAAGGACAAGTGTGTCTTCCTAGTTTAGGCAGTCACACTCTTTGACTTGTGCTTCAAATTTAATAAAGTTATTAATAGCTGAGATGCATAAGTAATTGGGTTTTCTGTGACAACTCTCTTTCCTGCATATTTGCGGCTACTCATGCTCAGTTATTATAATATTTCACCTGCTGGCTTCAGCATATTTATATTAATTATACAATTGAGGGAGCTGGAAGAATGTGATTTTTAATTTATTTTTTAGTAAAGAACCATTTATTACAAGATTTAATGTATATGTGGTTTCATTTCAAGTGTCTAAAAATCTTGTGATTATTCAACAAGTGGTTACTACTACCCAGAGTTACTACTGAGCTGTCCTCTCTTGTAAGTGTAATTTTCTCACTCCGTACTTTTTTCCTCTATAGTGTTTGTGAAATAATTCTACTATTTAATGTTTATGATACCTTTCCATCTGTCTATTTTAAAACAAAATATGATAAATTTTCAAATGAAGAAATTAAGACATATTTCTCATGTTAAGTATTGTTGCTATCTTTAGAGTCCATGCTCTGACCTATAAAAAATTAATTGAAGACTGAGAAATTTATTTTAAAATATTTATTTATGTGTAGTGCATGTCTGTGTTAAAAGTATATATAAAAAAAAGCATATTCACTTTAGGGGGGGTTTAAAGGTGTAAAATAACTTAATGGAATGTGGAAGCCTTTAAGACTATTCTTATCAACATGGAGCAGCTCAAGCAGTTCTTGAATAATTTAATATTGATTGACACTATTCCATTTCAAACATTCTTTTTAAAGTTCTATGGTAATTTTCTTATTCTGGTGTCACAGCCTTCTATTATACTTTATTTAATACTTCAAGCAGTTTAAACCTTCACAGTGGAAATTGAACTAACTGATCTGAAGTGTGGCTTTTAGTTCTTTTGATTGTTTCAGAGAGATCCTTAAGTGAAAATTTCATTAAACCCAGATGGGTTTTGCCGCTGGGATAGTTACCCTTACTGCTGATTGCAGGTCCATGTAGATGAGATCATTGCCACATTAACATGAAATTATGAGACCTCAATAAAAAGGTGAATTCCATCTTTCCCATTTTTTGCTGTTAAACTACTTAAATTATGATTTATTTTTAATAATCATCAGCAAAGCTGAATTCTTTAAATGAGCTTACACTGAAGGAAAGCCAAGCTATTTTACTTTAAAATTACAATTGCTTATAAGATTTGAGATACATTATTAAAAGCAAAACAAATGCTATTTGGTGTGGCTTAGGATAACTTCATGGAGCACGTAAAGCATTTTTTCATTAAGATTCATATTTCCTTAACTGCTTGGTCTGGAAATATGCATTGTAGGAATGTTTATGTGTGTTTATGTTTATAGAAATCACTTCCAATTTTTTCTTAGAAATCATCTGAAAATGAGAGTTGTGGTAGATGCAAATGACCTTCTTTCCTTTGGGAGAGTAGTTTTCATTTTGCTGAATAATTTCTATACATATTTCAAAAAATAGAATAGTTCTGCCAAATAATACTGCAGTCTGATTCAGTTACTTAGCAACATTTAATGCTAACAAAAAGAAACAGGAAAGTGATGCAGGAGCAATAAAATCGTTAGAAAGCAGAAGCAAACTCATAACAACAATGAAGACAAAACTCATAGGTAAAACAAAGATGAAAAATAACAAATAATCCAAGAAGTTGGCCTTTTTTCCAAGGGGTCAGTTGCTTATTGTTTCATTTTTCAGGAAAAAACTACCAACCTGTAAAAAAAAAAAAACCTCAGAGGAAAGCCTCATCATCCCAGATATTGCTTAATGTGTGTTTTTCAGTGTATTACACAATTCTTCAGAAATTTCTTTTGTGGCTGGCATAATTTTTTCTTAAATACTTCTCATGGATACTGCCAAAACAAGAGGTAATGCTACCACTCTTCCTTCATTAGGTTGATTACTCTCCTCAGTGTGAGAGGATAAATAATTAAGTGCGTTAAGGAAACTGTAGATGCATAAGACATCTCCCTTCCTGAAGGCTTGGCTGCTGAGGAGCAGGTCCAGCTCAGCAGTGGTGCAACCCAGAACAGCCCCTTTCCTCCTGGGAATGTCAGAGAGAGGTTGCTGACAGCGCCAGGGGAACCAGCCTGGCCTGGCCATGTAGCCTGCTGAGCTGGACTCCTACCTCGAGCTGCAGATTGGCTTCCCAGCTTGACGTTGGAGCTGCCTGAAGCTGCCTTACCCCTTGATCTGGACTCTTGGCTGAACCTGGCCACTGTCTGCTTGCCTTATGCAGAGACACTCTGACTGGCAAAGCCCCTGCCTTGTCAGTCCAGCTCACCTCTCAACTCCCCAGTTCACAGGGATGTGATATCATCAGGCAAACTGCTCTCCAAAGAGCATGGGAAATGGAAAGAATTGATGAATAGAAACATCTTATTATACCTTTGTGCAGAAAAAAGCATTCACAGATATACAGTAGGTTATTAATTACATTCAGAAAAGTAATTGTCTTCAGCATATTTGCAAATCAATGTTGGTTGCAGAATTTTAATATGAAAGATGGATTTTATAATATTTCACTGTTGAATGTAAAAACAGATTTACTTTGGTTGAAACAAACACTGTATAGCAGAGGGAAAAGAATTTTGAAAACTAATAAGTATTCTGTGGAAAAAAACCACTTTGCTGGGAAATAACGTTATGGGAGAAACAGAAGAACTTTTAGTGTGGCAGTAAAAAACATGATTTTAGATAACTCCAGAGAAACCATCTGAAAAAGAGCATGTATGATATCTTGAGAGAAATCTTTAATTGCAAGCCCTGGGACATGAACACAAATTACACCATTTGATCAATGGCAGGTTGGATCCTACAACCAACTCATCTGTGATGGGGGAAATGTGAGGTCAAAACTAAGGTCTGGAAAATAAATGTTTGTTTTTCAAGAAATATGTGCTTTGCCTATTTTAGAGAAAGATAACTAAGAAAGAAAATTAGTTTAGGAATTTGCAGTGTGGGGTGGAACTTCAAGTTATAGAAATTGATAAGAAATTGCTCATCAAAATAAGGTTCATTGCTTTTATGGTAATGAAGGATGGTGAGAGGTTTCTAACCTTGAAACCTTTAATCAGAAAAAACCCACCAATTTTTAGAAGCAGACTTTCTATATTGGTAAGTTACCATCTGTTTTCATTATATTTGAATGCATCCACAGAACCTGTAAATTGGTTTGGATCTGTGGTTTCAAATATACTCCTAAGAGAAAGTAATTTCTGCAGCAAAAGCTGATAGAGAGATAGAGAGATAGAACTCAAGGGAAAAATGGATCTAAACTGAAGACAATGTTGTAATAATTAAGATAGATATAAGATTAGTGTGTAGATGAAAAGATATTTAACCATTGAAGGAGAAAGCTTCTTTTTCTCTCTTGTTTCCGTCAGCTTTTCTCAAAGGAAGAATTGGATCAAAGAAATCTAATTTTACAGAGGAGTTTCATCAGTAGAGGGAGGGAAGCTTAATCAGATATAATATATAGTTGAATCTGATTGCAGGGAACCGAGTGCAAACTAGTAGATGTACCTAGAAGGGTAAGAGAAGAAGTAAACTATTAGTCTGCTCTTCTACAAAATGATATGCACTGGTGTTTACTAAAATGCTCAGCTGAAGGAGATGGCTAACAGAACTGATAGGTGAAAATGGTAGGTTTTCAAAGACTAAGATGGAGAAAAATAAGACTTGAAAGAGAAAGATAGCTAGAATGTTTAGAGAAAGTAGATGTTTATTTGTTTGGCTGGACCTGATAAATTGAGTTACATAGCCAGTAAGCAATCTTAAAAATACTAGCATTTGTATAGAAAACATATAGAGAGTTAGAGAAGTGTGACAGGACTGCAAAAGAGCAAATACTTTGTCTAGTTTTAAAAAAATGAAAAATAAAACCTATCAATTATAATTTGCAAATTTAACTTTAAATTCTGGTGTAAAAACCCAATACTAATATGACCTCTGTAGTGAGCCAGAGTACAAAATTAAGTGAATGCATGTTAAATCAGTAGATGGCAGGAAATTGGCAAGATCTCTAAGAATGTGGAGAGATGCTCTAAGAATTAAAAATGACCTTGGAGAAGTGTCTGAAACAGAATGAACTTCCCTACAGACCTTCTTTTGTATATCTAATCATAATGAAAACATCTGTCCATGGGGTGCTTTGCTCCCATTTCGCTATGCCTATAATATACATGGTTTAATGGAACAGCATAAACTCAAACATAATTACTAGTGCTATCAGTAACTGCCTTTATCTCAGCAGAAAAAGTTGTATCTTATATAACAGCAATGTTATTGTGATAAAGCTGACCAGTGAGGAAATAAAAAAGAAAGCATGTTGAAATTAAAATAAAACCCCAACCCTGAAGTTTTCTTGGGTTTTGCTCATACTAAATGAAGCACCTATAAATAATAATTGTGTTAGTCAATTCATGTTGTGGTCTATGGAAGTGTGAGAACAGAATCAGGCTTTCTGATTTATCAACATTTTAATGAAAACTAACAAACACAGTCTTGTCCTGGTTTCATCTAGGGTGGGGGGAAAGGGTGGGGGGAAAGGTTGAGTGAGTGCCTGCGTGGTGTTTCACCTCCAGGCGGGCTTGAATCTTTGACATGGGATGCAGAATCTTTAGTAATTCAAGTTACACTCAGTTACTACACTTAGCCCAGTGGTATCAAAGAACTGTGTTTCTGGCTTACAAAATGTCCCGTTTCAGGTTTGTTTTATGAAGCGCACTGCAAATGCGTGGTAAGGATAAAGTCTTGTACAACCAAAATAGTGATTAAAGTCCCTTAAAGTCAAGGGTCTTATAATAGCATCTTTCCTCTGGCACAGCAGACTCCACAGAAATTTCTAAAAGAAGCTAACCAATTTCTTACTTCAACTATTTTTATACCATACCTATACCTTTGCTTTTTTTCAGAACTGGAAAATCTTCCACTCTGACTGGAAGTCTTTCTCTGGTAGATTTGTGCATGTTGAACTGAACATTTAGTTTATTGAGATTTTAGTAAGTTTCTGTTTCCATGTCTTATGTTTGAGCAATTTTCAACAGTATAAAGGTGGGGAAAAGGCTAGAATGAGATAGTGGCGCAAGGAGGAAGAGGAATGCTGAAATAAAAACAATTATTTCTGTAGAGGTAGGTAGTAAAATAGGGGTGTGGGATAATCGTGTGATGAACTCTGGAGCATTGTCAGTTCTGCTGGCATGCATGTTTACTTCTGTGGGATGCAGGTTTTACTTTCATCTTGTATGACAAATGTAGTTAGTAATATGTATTATGTTTATTACCTCATGGTGCAACTTAGTGGCAAGAAGCGATGTTTTAGCAGCTTTGGGGCATTGAGCCTTTGTAGACATTTGTGTATTAGACTGAGCTGTAATGGCTCCTTTCTTTGAGGCCTGGTTTGCCATCCATAGTGACAGACTGATGGCTGCATGCACTGTAGGTTTGCATCCCTTGCAGGCATTGTAGGGACTTTGAAACCTCATTCTCCTTTCTCAGGAGGTTCTGAATTAGGATGATTTTTCTCTTTAAAGCCCTTGGACCTTCAGCTTGAGCTCAGGCTGTCCATGGCCTTGGCCAGAGGGAGTTGCTGTCATATCTAAAATGCAGCATCTCCAGCAACTGGAAATTAGTGTCTTTCTTTTGTCTTTGTGTACATGTAAGCTTGCATACTAGACTTTTTCTGATAAATTAATTTTGGTAATAAATAACATAATGCTCTTTGTTTTCAATAGAGTAATTACAATAGAGTAATTACAGTTCTGCTGAATAAGAGTGGCATCAATGGACCCATCATCTGACCCAGAATGAAACAGCAAGCTGTAGCAGTGTGAAAAATGGATAGTGTTGCTGCTACCAGTCCAAAGTGTCTCCTGAGGAAACCACTTGGGTGGGCACAGACAGGAAGGGTCCACTGTGTAGTATTCCCGTGAGGTTTATGCCAAAGTCCCACCAAAGGCTCCAGTGACAAAAGACCAGGATTTCCTGCAGTGTCTTGGTTAAGTATGGGGTCAGGAGTCAATAGTCTGGGGGCACGCACCATGGAGAAGTTTTTTNGGCACAGGGGCAAGGCAAAGGGCACTGAGCTATAGGAAATGAGGTAAATTTACCTAGTGTTGCACAGCACCATGGAGAAGTTTTTCTGTCTCATCTAAAGCAGTCAGGCTTCCTTGAAACCTGTGGCAGATTCTTCTAGGGCATCTGCCCAGAAATTCCCCTAATAAGCTCAAGGGCTTCCTCAGAAAGCAACCTGTCAAAACCTTTATTGAGTAAGGTATTGGAGTGATGGGTCCAGAATGATTTTATCTTTCCTTGGAAAAAATGCAAATATAGGTGATTCTAATGAACAAAACAAAAACCTGATGATTGACTGTTATAGAGGTTACTGTATAATATATGATTCATATAATGTGTATTTACAACTAGTTTAACTCATCAAAAGTCTGTCAGAGATTAGTACCTGGTCAGTAATACTACATCTCATCATTAGCAGTCCTCATGATTTGTAATCCATTGTGATCTGTGGTAGTAAAGAGTTCTCTCTGGAAGCACTAAGCAGAGGAAAGTAATATATTTTTTGTAATGGGAGCACAATATACTTTTATGATTATTATTCATAGCCTTGCTCACCATGTAATTATAATCCCTAAATTCACATTTCCTACTAAAGAATCCATTGTTGGGGGGGGTTGGGGGATGAAATTAGTTTGTCCAGTAAGCTTTATGGGTTGAAATTCCTGCTTTTGATCTCTGTTTACTGTATTAATATTAGCACCACTTCGTATGACAGCCTGAAGTGCCGCCCAAGTCCCAAGGGAGTCAAGGAGGATTTTGACCTTTATTTCACAGGAAATGAATCAGACTGGTTTATATGGAAGAAAAGCAACTGCGTATTACACAACTAAAATTCTAATACAATTCTTTATTGTCAAATTCAGTGCCAGTTCAGTACAGAAGACAATCGTGAAGATATCTGAGCAAATTTCAGGTTTGTTTTCTTATTTTGTTGATTTCCTGATAAGGAAGAAACAAAAGAAGAATTTTATTCACGCACAGATGGATTTCTGTTTAGTTCTTGGGACCATTTTGTTACACAGAGCAGAATTCTTTGGCAGTCCGTCTAACCAGTTCTCAGAGAGGTTTAGAACGATTAATTCTGAGTGTACATTTCTTCATATGCTGTTTGGAAATTTTTCTTATGATTTCATAGATATCTTAAACATAAAATTTATGGATGTAGATAGGAACTTTTACAAATCAGTCAAAGGCCTTGTGGATGGGAATTTTTTTTTCCTGCTGCATTTTATAGAAAAAGGAGGATTGCCATTAAACTAAAGAAGCATTTTCAGAGCCTCATAGGCTTGGAAGACATGAAGATTTAATTCATATATTACTTGAACACAAGCAAAATGCAAAGAATTAAATCATTTTTGCAACCTATTAAGATAAAACTGGCTCATTAACACATGTCTTGGACTAGAGAAACTGCAGGAAATGATCGATGTGCCTTTCAAGTTGGAAATTTAGCAAATACCAATAAACAATGAGAATAGTCTTGCTGATAGCATTGGAAGAGCTATTTAGGTGGACATTATGTAACTTGGTGTACAGTTATCCCATGAGCTAGATTCAAGAATCACTTAGATGTTTTTCTCTTGCAAGCACCCTGGTAAAATGAAAATAACATTTACTGCAGCAATGATTGCCTGTCCTTACCAAAAGGATGACTAAATGTCTTCAAAACTCTGAGAACAGAACACATTTCATTGTGTCTTGCTTTTCCCTTGCCATTTTTTCTGCTTCTTTCTTTCTACTTCTACTTGGTAGATCTCAGACAGTAGAAGACCCACCAGAGGACTTGTGCTCCCGCAGAGAGAGCAGTGGGCACGGGGCCCATCTCCTTCAGTTACTTTATGGCTTCTGCAGAGGCTCCTGTTCTGCACAGTTCTGACCTGATACAAAGGGTGCCATGGACTGGTGGTGTCTCCTCACACTGTTGCCCTTCTCAGCTCTTTTGATGATGTTTAACGTCTAGATCATCCTGTAGGCCCTTTGAGGAAACAAACTGGTATCTGATGAGTGCATCCACACTGCCATGAAATCGGGGAGGTTAGCAGACACTCCTCATCACCAGCAGTACGTCTTTGGGATAAACTGGAATATAGACCACCCCAGTAAAGGTGTACCCAAACTGCTTAAAGATGCAGCTAATTTGTTCAAAGATGGCCCAGTCACTCTGTTAGCATTCTATGATTTTTATAAATGTCCAGTTCTGTGATGTCACCAGTTGTGAAAAGTGCTGATGCTGAAAGGAGTTTTGTCTAGGTAATGGGAGCAGGATTGCACCCTGTAGAATTCTGTTCTTTAGCATCTATTTTGCTTGAATCAATATGCTTAAAAGAACGTATTTATGATTGTACTAATAATTGCTGCTGTTAACCTCTACCCTTACATTAAATCTTCAACTTTGGTTGGACAGAGTAGCTTCCTATAGATTATTAAGGTTAGGACATAATTCTGATTTACCTGTCTGAAAGATATTAGAATTTGTTGTTGCTAAATTAAAAACAGTTAATCGCTTTGCTGTGTTCATTTATATTGAGGAGATAATTTCCTGACTGAATTTGCTGACAGTTCTAAAAAGTAAATTTATGACATGTACTATTTTTGTGTCTCTATTTTATAGCATGGTTACATTTTATTCATTTAATTAAATAAAAAATGAGAGTAATTTATAACTTTGATGCTAGATCTTTCAGCTGCAGAATTGGGATCTGTACAAAATGTTTTTGGCATATTAGAGATAAGAGGATCAGAGAAAAGTGGGTTTTTAGCCCTTAAAGCTGGACTAGGTTGAGTTACTATAGTGACAGATGAAGTTTCATCTGGATATAACTACCATTTTGAATTCTTATTCCTTTGGTAGTCACTTCCATGCTTGTTATGGAAGCTGCCTGGTTTAGGGAGTATTAAACCCATGGCATTAATAAAGTGGTGCTGCAGAGGTTATGTTTCTAAGGTGAACTGGGCTCAATAACGTCTGCTTGAATTTGTCAGAGTGAAGACTGGCCCCAAGATGCTGTTGTTTATCAGATAAGTCTGTGCCAGGGGGGAATTAATTTTGTTTTAATGTCAGAAAAATTACCGAATTAAAACAAATTTGCAATTATTTAACCTTACTTGAGGACATGCATTTAATTTAATGCAGTGCCAAGAGATGATCTTATTATTTATTTATTTATTTATTTATTCATTACTATTTTATGTAGCATGTATATACTTTGAACATAATGTCCACCAGGAGATAGAGAGCAAAATCTTCACAGCTTCCAACACTACCAAGAAAGTAATTGACTCCACAAAGCAGCAGTCCTGCTGGTGGGAGGAGTAATCTGATGAATTCTAGTGGCAGCAGCAGGTTGTAAAGCACTGAATTCAGAGGCTAAAAATGCATTAGGCCAGTGCTGTATGCTTTCAGTAATCTATCACAGCAGGATCCGTCATGCATCTCCTTTTCCTTGGATGACATCGCCTTCTAGCAACATCAGCACAAATATTTGGAAGAAGGTAGAGAAACATATGGCTTGCAGTTCTTCCTTGGCAAATTGCTTCGTCAGAAAGCATGCCTTTTCATTTACCTTCCCAGCCAATGCTTAGAGTTAATCACAGCAACCAAGTGGCACTACTGTGCCATATGGAAGCAGAGCTAACTGCGTTAACAGAAATTTAAACACATGTGGGGAGAATCACAGGAATTATGAGTTCTGGGAGTGTGCATTTAATAGTCAGACAGGAATACTTGACAGAAAAGAGAGGAAAAAGTTGCATATTTCTTGAATCTTACTCTTTCCAAGACTCTCTTTTGACTTAAGCTTTCACCTCATGTGCTCCTTCATGAGTTGCTGTGCTCCATAGGTCTTAGCTACTTGATAGAGTAGGCAGCAGCAATGCTGAGAAAGCAGTCCTGATCTCAATGAAATAAATGGTAGAGTCCAGTGGACTAGGACAAGCCAAAATTTCTTTTTTAATGTAAGTTCAATTCTATTAAAATGGTTGCCTTGAAACAAAACTAAAACCAAAAAACTTCCTGCTATATTTTTAAATATTACAGGAAAATATCACAACTGGATCCCCATTCTTCAGTTACTCACCATTATGATGAATTACTGGGTTGCACTGTGCTTTGGGTTTCCAGGTCTAAAGAGATTGGCAGCTTTGCTGTATCTTCACTTTAATCAATTATGTAATCAAATTCTCCTTCTTTCTCCAGTGTTCTGTCGACCTCTCTTGAAATGATTAGGAAAGATTTAAAGGATACTGGCTGCCATCAGTGACAGCAAGCACATAACTTGAAAATCTCATTACTACTTGTGAGGAATATTCAAACAGGGCTATTTAAAAGACAGGCTCAGGTCCAAATTTGGACAGTTAATAAACTCTTTCCAGACCTTACAAGAGTGAGATAAAGTAAGATTCATCTCATCCACCTTTAGCCATCTCTAGTTTAGATGTGTTCACCTGAGTTTGCTACCTGATCCTGGCTATATAGTTGGGGAGCACAGAGAAGTAGGCAATCTTAAAGAACATCAGTAATTTGACTTCTTTTAATCTTCTGTTTTAGGATTAGATTAATTCTTCCCTGAAAACATCAGTGTCTCCAATGACTGCAGAGGGAACTTTAAAGGCAAATGTCTATATTGTAAATATGTTGCTAGATGAGATTCATTCCCTCGGGATCACCTTTCATTCTCCTGCAGAACATCCCAAATTCCTTGCAGCTTTTGGGGAAGAATTTCTGTTCCCACTCCCAAGTACTGTGTCATGCCTAGGTGGCCCAACTGAATTGAAGTTAAAGCATAGATCCCTGCTAGCTGACCTTGGAAAATATACGTGGTAGGAACTGGGTGGCCTTTATCATAAATGGCTGATAGGGAGAAAATAAGAAAATCAAACTAATTTAAAGATTAATAGAGGCATACAAATATGTGCTTATTCTCCTAAAAAATTTGAAATAGAATATTAAATACACTGTTGGGTTTTTGACACTAGATGGCAACAGTATACATTAGAAATACTGGATTGTCAACCACTAAAAGTAACCTTTACTCAGGCAATTGAATGAGGAAAAATCCCAGAAATAATTTTTAGAAGAGATTTTGAATGAAATTAGAACAAAATAAAGCATGTTTAAAGTGCCATGTTTCTTCTATCAAGATATAAAGCCCAGAGAAACTAATTTAAATCCACTAGAAAACTTGTATTTACTCTGAGTTAGAAACTGCCCTTCCATGAAAGAGTATTTATTAGAAGTTCATCAATATAAACAAAGGGTTTATGTTGCTTTTACTGGTTGGATGGTTACAGAAAGTTTGATGGTCACAGGCCCCCTCCTTTGCTCCTCAACTTCCTCAATAGATTGTTGTATGCACAAACTTTGAGAGCAGTTTTCTTTTATCATGAAACACATTTGTAGAATATAAGAATCAAGTTCTCATTTGCAGCTCTTCTACTGAGTAGTAGTGACATTATACTGCATGACTCATTTAATTAGAAAAAAAGATACTGAAACCCTGCAGCAAGTTTAAATTGTGATGTTAATTTAGGAGGAGAGATCACAGCTGCCCTTCTTTTACTGTGGTCTAAATCTTTTGGTTTGGTTGGTATCATTAGTCAGTGCAAAGGAAAAGAAGGATGTGATTTTCTGGCAATTCCCTTTCTTTTCCTGATGTATATGAGATATCATGTTTGGGAGATAGCGTGGGTAGTCTGATATAGGCCTTCCAAGCTGCTCAGGGAATCATCCCTAGTCCTCACTGTTTGTTGGTTTAGATAATTTTTCTAAGTATATCTTTCTCATTGCCAGGTTCCCAATGGTGTTGTTTAGCACCTCACAGGAGGAGTCTAGGGCTGATATTCTGTGGTATCATAATATAACTTCTACAGTAAATGAGAACACTAGGCTTTCAAATGATAGAATGAATTATTTAAGGATTAAAAAAACACTGAGAAAAGTTCCTAGACCATGAATATATCTTTTTAATATCGCTACTGTTTTAAAAGAAAAAAAAAATCCTTTTTTATGTAGAATACTCTTCTGGGCTGTGGAGCTAATATTTTAATATTGTTACAGTTTTGACAGAAAAATAAAAACTTGTTTCTTTTGTACAATATGTTTCTAGGCTATGGATGTGAAGCAAATTGGATGTTTCCTGAATTAGCATGCTGCAGAGTTTTCTGCAGGACTAAAGCCACAGTAGTACTCATGGCTTCACAATAAAAGAATATAAAGAGATCCTTTTGTGGGTCAGAGTGAGAATTGCCTACTTTTATTTTTTTGTATAAAATCATGCAGTATTTTTTTGGAACACAGGCAATAAAGTTATCTTCCCAACTGCAAGAACTCCATCTATACTGTATTTTAAATGGACTCTTCCTTCCACCTTCAAGTAGAAAGTCACTGAGCATCCACATTATCCGTATTCAGGCCTGTGCTATGGCCAGATAGCCTGTGTATCCAGGATTCAGGTTCTGAGTTTGCCAGTAGATATTTTTGTGGAGAGAAATTATGTGGCATCAAGCACAGAAAAACTTTTAACCCAGTCTCAAAGGTTCAAGATCCACAGGATAGCTTTCAGTCCTCATGTGACTTTGAGGTAAGGTATGGCCTAAGGAAAATATTTTTGGAGAAGAGAAACAATAACCTTTCTTTACTGTTAGGTTAATATGGTAACTACATATTTCACAGATGTGGAGCATGAAGCTGAAAGATTAAGTGAACAGCTCAAGGCTATAAAGAAAATTTTGTATCAGAGCCCAGATCAGAAGGGAGGAACTTCTGACTCCCACTGCTCAGCTAAGATACCTCTCTCTGTTAAAATGGGCCTATGAATCATCTTAAAAGCCAACAGTAATGCTTTATGAGTCTCAGCACTGCAGATGCTATTAGTCCTGTTGAGGGAAAAGGCACTTCTTTATCAATGTGCAGCAAAGCATTTACAAATATTCAAACCATTCATAGTCTAAATCCAGCAACCTTACCTTCCCAGGACAAAACATTATTATAATTCTTTTTATTTTGTTTTTTCAAAATGTAGTTTCCAAAGCCTGTAAAAATAAATTTGCAATCATGTCTGCTTCCTGTGATAATGCCTTTATTTTCCTTCCTTTAGAGGTATTGATTAGATATTGTAAGCTCCTTGGTTGCAGCAGTGCATATAGAGAAAGAAAATAAAATGTGAGCCTTTGTATTTCAGGACATATCTTCATTTGATTCTGAATGATAGTACCAGATTATTTTCTGTCCTGTTTCAGATATGAGCAATTTTACTGTCCCTATCTTGTGAATAAAGTGTTTGAATACATAGCTGTTGTGCTATAGCCTGCAGAGAATATTCCAGTTGCCAAACCTTGCAGGATATAACTGGCTTTCCAAGAATATTTTGGGATCTAAGTATCACAGAATCCCAGAATAGTTAGAGTTAGAAGGGACCTTTGGAGACCATCCAGTCCAACACCCCTGCCAAGGCAGGGTCACCTAGACCAAGATACACAGGAACATGTCCAGGTGAGTTTTGAGTATCTCCAGAGAGGGAAATTCCACAAACTCCCTGGGTAGCAGTTCCAGTGCTCTGAAACCCTCAGTGTAGGGGAGTTCCTCCTCATGATGAGGTGAAACTTCTTGTGTTTTACTTTATGCCATTGCTCCTCATCCTGTCAGTGGGAAGCACTGAAAAGAATCTGGCACCTGCCTTTGAGATGTTTGTATTTATTGATGAGATCCACTCTCAAGTCTTTTCCAGGCTGAGAAAAAGG